>JBBBVU010000017.1:4897408-4951926 GCA_037177055.1 Atherinosoma microstoma
TATACCGTCTTTAGCGTATTAAATAATCAGCAGACAAGTCGTTCCAGTTGCATCATATTCAGAGGAAGCTCTCAGGTGCAGATGGATGCTAGTCGTGAAAATGGATAGTCATTTAAAAAAGTGTGTAATAAAAACAACCAGGACAATAAAACAAACACTGCCTTTAAAAAGGGAAAGAGAAGCAGTCAATATGGACGTTTAACCAGGATGAAGGCAGAGAAGTACCTCCTAAAGGCATTTTCCTGCAAATATGAAGAATTTAAATGAAATGATTCATTTTTTTACCAGATAGATTTGAAACCTTTTCCTGCTTGAGGCGTATCCGGATCCCTGTCTTGCAGCTCAGCCTCACTCTGCTCTAAAGGTGAGTCCTTAATTCCTCTCCGGGCGGCGTGCTGTAATGCAGTAATCAGTGCCGCTCTGCTCGGCCAGGAATTTATGAACACTTAGTGTCCCTCCGTGCTGACAGGGGCCTCAGCGCCAGCATGTTTACGGTATTGCCCAGAATGCGTGTCACTCGCATTTATCACCCCTACCACCCCCCCCCTCTTTTTTTGCCTTCTCCTTAACCTGCACCTTATATCACCCCCTCTGCTCTGCCGTTTTACGAGGAAACAAAACCAGGTTGCATATAGAGATTATATACTTTGCAGAGAGAGTGGGGTCAGATGAGGGGGTCTGTGTTGATTTTTTTTTACACAGAGGTTGACTAGCATCTTCCTCCTCCTCCGCGTTTAAAAAGCCTCCAGCCGGCACATAAACCGGTTAAGATATTGCAAACTAAATCTAGGAGACCCTCTTATTTCAATATGGCGAGGAGTCCGGCACCCGCCGAGGCCACTTGAATGGAGTAAATGTCAGCTCGGTAATATGGCAGGGGCATAACTCTCTTTCGCCATCAGTCATAAGTGTGTACGCTCACACACACACACACACACACACACACACGGGAGATGGAGTGGAATAAACACATATGTGAGCGTGCACGGAGAGAAAAAACACACCCGCACTCTGGACATGTGTTGAACGACAATCAATGAATCTGCCATCAGAGGTGAGTTATGAGGCCGAGAGAGCGGGCATTCCCTCTGTGAAAATAGTTGGACTTAAAATGTTTGTAATTAATGGATTGTGTAAAGAGGTGGAGAAATTGATGCATTTATGACAAGGAGTCAAATCTGAGCCTTTGCCCTGCTTGGATCATCAGCACTCACACACACACACACAAACACACACAAACACACAAGCTTGTGCTCATAAACAGCACTGATAAAGTGTTTCCTTGTGTGTGTGTATGTGTGTGTGTGTGTGTGTGTGTGTGTTAGGGGAGTAAATCAGCTGTGCTGGAGGTGTTTCTGTAGATGGAGGGTGGTGGTGGGGGGGGTGTCTCCGGCCTCAGATAATGATGTGATTCCAGCACGAGTCGGGGCCGGGTGTACCTCGCCACCGTCCATTATGATGTGTGGCCCCCAGCCACCGAGGGGGCAGAGTGAAGGTGAGCCTGTCATATCGATCTTTTTAGTGCTAAAATATGAGCCACTTTACTCTGCTCCCCGGCGCGGTGATGTGAAAAATAATAACTCGGACCCAAATTAAAAATATTGATCGCTCAGGAGGTGTTGAGAGCAAATAAACACCCCCTGAAAGATTTTTATCCCTCCTTTTCCCGTCTCTCCCCCCCCCTCCTCTCTCTCTCCTTCCTGTCCGGCGAAAGGAGCAGGTCAGGGATTTGTAAAGATACCACAGCATCTTCTCCTAGAAGACTCCTTATTGTTCCCAGACACAAATCAACAAGCAACCATGTTTTCAGATACTCTCTAACGCTGATTGATCGGGTTTTGACTCCATAATCTGGCATTAGCTCAGCTCCACTCAGGTACCACCTCCCCCCCTCCCATCCCACCCCCCACCCTTTCCCTAACAAGTCATAATTTTTTTGCACATCCGAGCCCGACTTTTTTATCCCTTCCCGCCGTAACGGATGAGCTGACACGGGGCCATCAAACGGGTGGGAAAACAATTGCCACAAGGTTAATTTTATTGCTTGCTCCATGCATTTGCGAGCAGGCGGGAGCTGTCCTCTGCCCAGGTCCTGATGAATGGCCTCGCAGAGCGGGCAGGAATGAAAATGAGAGGGGAGAGGCCAGCCACGGGAAGCCAGAGTCCCGCCGCTCCCTACCTGAAATTGAAATTTTTCTGACACGCTCAGAATTGGTATTCTGATATATAAGAGCGGAGATGTTCCATTTAGTTTGATGATGAAAGCCGTCATGTGTCCCACTCAATTGCATTTTACGACACCCACTTTAGCTCATTCATCTGGGGAAGGTTAATATCCGCGCACCCTAAACGCAGGATGTCAGATTGTCCAGAGGCTGCAGGAAAATAAACTACTTAGTGTGTCTAAATGCTGTCGTAATACTTGGCTGTCCTGGTCGCAGCTCTATTGATTGTCCACAAGGACGTTGGTTGTGTTTTTTGGGTCCGAAGCGGGATGAATAGATATTTGATGCGGCGTGGAGAGTGGGGCTGGACGAGTGTCTGCATCCCGGTGCTGTGTCAGTGGGGATGAGAGCCAGGCGTCAGGGCGAATCACATGCAGCCTGTTGACATCAGTGAGAGGGAGCGGGGGCCAGAGCTGGCGATATCTCCTCTTCCCCACTTGAGCCGGGTCCTCGTGCTGAAAGCTCACTTCTGTCTGCTGGCTTCAGGCCCTCGCTCTGTTTATGTGTGTGCGTTTCTCTGCCTCTCTGTGCAAACACAGGCATGTCTGCGCAGCATTACGGATATAGGGCCATCTCCCAGCAGCACGTCATCCATACATATCGATTCTCCCTCCGCCACCAGCTATAGTTGCCTCTTTTGCATGGACCAGCTGACCCAGCCAGTCACTGGCCATTATATTCCCATTAGCTAATCTCTCAGCTTTGATTTCCATAATCCTCTGTCTATTGAGAGCCCTCACAGCTCTCACACCCCCTCTCTCCAATGAGAAAAGCCCCCCCCCCCAACACACACATGCACACACACATTTCACTCTTCAGTTACATGCATCATACTCCCAGGCATTCATATGCATATTCAATGTAATCACTGCAATGCACACAGTTATAATATGATCCATGATTATTGAGTTATGTCCCTATTTATTGACAGCAGTGCAATTATTCAGATCTACATAAGATAAAGTAGCAATGCAGGGGGGGAGGCTTTACATTATTGTGGATGGTGTGTGAGATTTTTACACCTTAACGTATCTTAGAGAAGTCTATCAAGTGATGTATAAACCCCTAAAAATACAACAAGTCTTAAATCTTTAACTTTTTAACGAGTGGGAAACTTTAGTTAACTAACACAAGTACAACATGAATAACTTTGTGTTATTGTCGCTCTCAAAAAGGGATGGAGGCATGTTTACCAGTGTTTTACATGATTCGTTTTTGATTGTTTTTGGAAACTGAGGATACTGACTTTTGATTCTGATCCTCATAATAAACCATACGCTTTCAATAGGAGACCGAACTGGAGTGCGGCCAGGCCAATTAAGCACACACACTGTATTAATGAAGCCTAGCTGGTGTAAGTCGTGGAGAAGGAAGTGTGGCATTGTCCTGCTGAAATAAACACCAATGCTGCCTTCCTATTAATGTCTCTTCAATGATTATTTACACTCACTGGCCACTTTATCAGCTCCACCATGCTGGTAACAGGTTGCCCTTCAGAACTGCCTTAGGTCTCGGTGGCATAAATTCAACAAGGTGTTGAATCCTCAGAGGTTTGTGTCCATATTGGCATGATAGCCAATCTCCCGTTCCACCACATCCTAAAGGTGATCCATTGGATTGAGATCCAGTGACTGCTGAAGCCATTGTAGTACAGTGAACTCATTGTCATTTCCAAGAAAGCAGGTGGAGATGGTTGTGTGAAAATCCCAGTAGATCAGCACTTTCTGAAACACTCACACCGGCTTGTCTTAATTATTTGAGGCTGAAAAGCAGTTTCTATTACTCATCAGCCATCTCCAGCCATCACACTAAACCCTCAAATAACCCACTCATCCTTTCACAGAAGAAACATCCAGCGAGCCCAGTCAGACTGATCTTAATCACCCCCAGTGGAGTTCTCCTACAGCGATCGCTTAGATTGATCAAAGCCGACCAACCGCCTACCACCCACACTCCAACCCTTGACACCCCCCTCCTTTCCAAATGAGCCGATAATTAATACTGGCTGGCTCTGCAAACACCAGCGAACGGACAGCGTGATGGATCGGACAGCTTGGATGCAAACCAACACATTGCCAAGCTTTTTTTTTTCTCCCCCCCCCAGCCCAGTGAAAGCCCCTGGGTGTCCTTTATACCCTGCACGATCAGGGAGGCATTGTAGCACCTACCCTGCTAATTAAATTCTCCCAGCCTGCCTTTGTTTCTCATTCAGGATGCTGCCTTACCTGATCACTATTGGCATGTTTTTAATAATTCATGGAGCTACACCCCTGATGCTGGACTGTTTTCCATCACAGTCAGTTAGATCTCAGTTTTCATGGTGTTAATTAAACGCCTCTAAGCTCACACCTCCACCTTCCGATCATTTCATGTAGCTCTTAGACAACTGTTATAATTCATCGTAAGTAATCGCGCCGGTGTGGGACATTTGCTACGATGCTGCCAAATAACTTCAACTTGGAGCGGCTTCCTGCCACCGAGGTGGTTGGACAACAGTGACAGCCGTGTCACAGAATCACTCCGTCTTGTGACAGCTGTTTGCTTTGTCTTTTCCTCGGAATCAGCAGTGACGGACTCATCCATGACTAATCTATGGCCCTGTGCTCCAGGCTTCCTTTAATCACTAAACTGCCCCTTGTTTTGTCAACATGTGGCTTGTTAGCTGCTAATTAAGAGATATGGGCATTTTCCGTAGAGGGAAATTCTGTTAGCCACTTCATTAGACCGTCTCATCGCTTCACAGGTTCTACCGATCGCCACCAGAGACCGTTCATGGGTTTTATTATCATTTGGAAGGTGAAACCATGAAACAAAAGCCCCGAGGCTTAACAGTGTTTGGTCCTATCTTGGCAAAGCAGTAGGAAGTGTGGTACCGGGGGGGTGGTGTGGCCCCTAACCACCATGATTGGGTGTAATTGGTGAATCTGCTAAGAGAAGAGGAAGGTTGGCGGCTAAGGGCTGTGAGCCTGTCATAATAACAACCAACAATGTGATCATTTCATTTCCTTTTCACTTACACATCACATCGCTTCACGTGAGATGGACACACACACACATACAAACACACAGAGAGAAGGTTAGCGTTGGGTCCCATTTATTTCATCCTAACAATGGCTCTAAATAGCCTTTCAAAGGCGGAGTGAGGAGGTAGACAAAAAGAATCGAATCATGTAATTACTGCCGGGCTTGATTCTATAGTTAAGTGCATTTTTATTGTGTAACGTTTCTTTTTCCTTTGCACCCTGTTCCACCCCGTCCACCCGCTCTGTTTTCCCTGCCTCCCACAGCAAGCGTTCTCTCCCTGCCACTTCTCATCTAATATGGCCATAATTGGGTTTGCTCGTACAAATCAGATTTGAACAATTGGGTTATCCTCCTCTGAAATTGGAGAGGTCTCTGGGCCGGCATGGGTGGAGAGTTAATCTGCTTTTGTTAAGCTCTTCTTTTTTCTTTTTTTTTCCCTTGGTGGAAGCGGCGGGAACGGCGGGCTGTGCCAGTTAAAGCGGTTTACCTGCCACTGTGGACATGGCTCGTAATTTACCCTCCCTTCCTCTCAGAAGAAAAGGGGGAGAAAAAAAAATCTCTCATGCACATATATTATACACATCCCTCCACCCTCTGCCTCTCCTTGGGCAAATAATGACATTTGAATCGAGCATTAACAGGCTTAATTACTTTAAAATTGTCATTTTAATTTACACTGATATAGTATTGATCACACAAGCAGAGATTAAGGCCCTCAGTGGAGCGGTTGATGTGGAATTAAACAGGGCCGGGTCCTCCTGGGGCCCGCCTGGCCTGTCCTGCCGCAGCCAGAAGAGGAATGACATCCTCCCCCTAATGAACTGGCAGCATGCGCAGACATGAATTTCAGGCCCCGCTGGAGAAGGAGGGAAATAATGGGGTTTGGGGAGCCATGGCGGGTTATTCATTCACTGCCATGCACCAATTCTCCTGTGATTCATCCCCAGGCCCACAGACCCCCGCTGCCTGTTTGCCTGCCACATTCAGCCCGCCTGACCTTTCTCCTGCCTAAGTGTATATATATGTTCCCTCCCCTCCTCTGGGATCACCTTGCCCCATAACAGGTATCATGTACGAAGGGAGGGAGGTGCCGGAGAGGTGGGCGGGAGACATCTGCAGCGAGCCACCGGCCTCTAATCCAAACATCCCCCCGCAGCGGTGGAAGTGCCGGTTCGTGATTCTCCCTCTCATCGTGGCTCACCGGCCTGTCTGAAGAAGACGGGGAATTGATCTCCTCACTTGAGCCTGGTGTCACGCACAGCCGGTTGATATCAGAAGGAAAATCGGGACATTAAATCCAAGCAATTCCTCCCCAGCCTGAAGAAAAGCCCCTGGCTCCCGAGGTAAACTCGGTGCTGCAGAGTAATTAAGGCTGTAGAGACGACATCTTGACACCTGTCTCCATTTAACACAAACAATCAAGTGCTTTTAATGACTGCTCTTAGACAGAGGGGCCCAATAAGAATAAAGCACGTGCTTTGAGCAAGCATAGGCAGTTGTTAGCATTAATAAGCATTTATGGACAGTTTTTACTCACTTGCTGGACACGATGCTTGATTTTATGAGGCCATGCTCATACATACACCTCAGAATGGATTTTACATGTGGGTGAATGGTGCAACAGTGTGTAATTAAGGAGCTTTCTTTTATGATTTTGCAGAGAGGGGGGGGGGGGCACTTGTGGTATCCTCATGAGATCCAGGCAGGAAATTATCCATGGACTTCCAAGTTCAATGGATGAGAGAGTTGTTTAGGTGACGTCAAAGAAGGGCTCCTATGTTAACATGGAACTTAATCTGAATTTTTTTCATTTTTTTATGGAAACAAAAGACCATTGAAGTCTATTTCAGTTCTTTACAACGTATTCAGTTATTTGAAACCGTTTTAAAGAATAATTCTTCACACATCATTGGTAGTTTTGCTCAATGAAATCCAGATTTTTAACTTTATAGGATTTTTGATGATTAAACAGGTATATTCATTGCCATCTGCTTTGATTATTTATGAGAAAATTAACAGAAACGGCATATACATAATAATTTGGAACACAGTGGTCTTTTTTTTTTCAAACTGTGGTTCTTTGGAGCCACCTTCTAGCAGGTTCAGATGTTTCCCTGCTTCAACTCACCTGGCTCAAACACGGGGTCTTCAACAGGCTTTTGCAGAACTTGAGGAAAAGCTGCTGAGGATATCCATTTTATTTGAACCAAGTATGCTGGAGCAGAGACCCATGCTAAACCTGCGGGACAGTGTCCCCCTGAGGACCAGAGTTGAAAAGCCCTGTTTTAAGATGTGTTGGGAACTCCAGAGTCAACCTTGACACCTGCACTTGTGACTCAATGCTCACAGGTGCAGCTGATGGAAAGCTCATGCTCTACTGGACGGAGACTGTCTTTAACAGAATTTAGCTACAATCAGACCATTTTTACATTTAACACAAGTAGTTATTTTACAGAGGAAATGGATGTCTTAGATGTCCCGTTCTGGTCCTGGAGGGCCACAGTCCTGCAGGCTTTATAATTCTGCTTCAACACACCTGGTTTGAATGAGATGGATCACCCCAACATGGACTGGGGTTTCTTATATTGGGATCTTCTTTTATTCTTCCAATGGTTTTAAAGTTTTTTAGGCACTTATTTATATCCAGGCGTCAGATGGGATGAGTACCCACTCGTGCATTTTGTATCGTCCCTCTGTCTGTTATTGTGTTTTGTTTTATTTTTATACAATCAATGGCCTTTACTTTTTACTGCAAACCAAGTCTACCTCCGGGTATCAATTAAGTTAACTTGTAACAGCTTGTTGACAAGTTCTTCACAAGCTTATTGATGATCGATTAATTTGAAGCAGGACCTCCCAATTTCTACCATTATAATCTGATGCTATCCATTTCCTCTGGAAAATAGTAACTAGCATTACTGACATAGTCAGTTGCTGCCTTTTTCTAATCTGATCCACAAGAGGAATTGCTGGAGTTGTTCTTGTTCTTGAAGACATTTGGACTCTGGCTCGATGTTTCGATGTGATGATGAAACTCTGCGGTGGAGAAAAATCTGATCATCTCCATCTTTAAATTCCTTTAATGTGACTTGCCGTTGCGATTGCTGTTAGTAAAGATAAGTCGCTGTAGTTGTGCATCGCTCCTTTTAAAGCTGTTGAACTATTTTCTGGAACCCGGAGCAGACAGAGACAGCTTTGTGGCTGAAGAGAGAAAATTGAACCGAAGTGCATGCTTGCCCTTGAGCCGGTTGACTACCAGTATTTTCTAAAAGAGCCTCCTGCTTGCAGACTGACATAAAGGGGGACTGTTTGTGAGGTCCTTAATTGATTGCATTACCCACACCTGGATGTCGGGAGGTGGAAGCCATCTTGACGATGAAGGCTAAACAAAACAACAACCTCTCCACTCTCTCGGCTGACTACCCATGACGGATATCAAGATGCCTCCAATACACGTAATGGACTTGGCAAGGCCTGAGGGGTAGCCGGGCTCGGGCCTTCTCCTCCACTCTGTCATCCAATCACCTTATTCTAATGCTGTTGCATTGTTTAGTCAACCAGCCGTCCATTTACATCAACCCATAACCACACAGCCACACCGCAAGAGCACTTAATAGAATTAGCAGGTATTGTGCAGCACATTTTAAACACATAGACCATTTCAAACACGCACACTCAGTCACTCCACCTCCCACCTCAGACTCATGATCCCCCGGCTCATTGTCAGAGTAATGGCATCACAAGCTCCAGATGCAGCGGCTGGTTTTCCTCTTTAACTGTCATTACTCTATACTCTGCCCACTGCGGAGGCTTTACTCTCCTCTTTAAATGTGCAGCCAATATTGTTGTCATGTTTATGTTATGTACTACATATTAATAGCTCATAAAGCACATTTGTTGCATTATTAAATCATTTTTCACTTGCTCTTTATTAGGAAATAGGAAGCCCAAAGCTCTCAAGTGAAACAGCCGGTTAATTATAGGGCTCATAATTTCCTAATCTGATTTTAGGGAATGTTTGCCAGTCTGTTCAGCTAGCCAGCTTATAAATAGACAAACAAAAATGAAAACAGCCACATGGCTAGGAATTTGCAGTCATATGCCCTCTTTTGCCCTTGACTGAACGCATTATGTTCCTTTTCAAAACCTCAACACTCCAGTGCCATCTTTTTTGTACAAATTGCTCTCATATGCTTCCCCCCTTATGATCAACAGAGGGCAATTTCATATCAAATAACCCCCCCCAAGCTTTTCTTAAGACCTCATTTTCTAATGATATTAAATATTGCATGTGTTGGCTTATTTGGAATGACTCATCCAAGAAGGTGGGAGGGTGGGTCAGAGGAAATGAACAATCCCTTTGTCCCCTACAGCCTCAACCCTCTGTAAAACTATAACCTATAAAATGAGCCATACACTTTCAGTCAGAGGGTGTGTCCTGCCCAACGTAACGACGAGGGCCTCTATCCTTGTTCCCGATTCCTCGGGCCGATTGATTTTTGTTAGGAAAATTAATGCAGTCGCTGTAAGGTTCAGCAGGTCAGAGGTAGACGGGCTTCAGCAGATGAGGGGCGGTGTTGGGCAAACGGAAAGACAATGAGGCCAAGAGAATCTGCCTGATGAAACTTACCGCGCATTCATTGGAGGGCGGATCATGCAGTCGCTTATGATGTATTGTCTCATACACGAACTAAAATGCCGAATTACGATTGTCCAAGCAAACTGATTTATTCACTACGCTCACTCAGATGTTTGCTGGCTTTGCTGGGCGTATTTTATGCCATATGTGATTCTGTTTGTTGGTTTTTACAGCAGTTTGAGAGCAAAGATTCATTTACACTTAATGAGGGTTCTGTTTAAAGTTTATTCTTAACCTGACAAGCTACTTCGCGGGATAAACAGAACCTTTCACGACACGTAACACTTGAAACTATAATCAGTGGAGACATTTCTTTCCCTGAAAGTTACACAATCACCTAGATGAACAGTTCAAACCTCTGTCTGACCTCCAGAACATATCCAAGTGGTGTCTTATAAAGGTATAAAGCAAAACATAACCATATTTCAGTCAATAATGTCTCCCAAGTGGGAACTAATCTAACACAAAGGGTGCCCCAGTCAGAAGGGTCCCTGCACAAGTTCACGCTACAATGGCACCCTGTGTGCACCATGCTGTAGCTAATTACCAACTCATTAAAGAGCTCTCTAATTAGATTGGATGTTATGCTCTTTCAGTTAAATTCAAGCTCTTAATTTTAACAGCTTAATTGCATTTCTGAAGAGAAAAAAAACACTTTTCAAAGCGGTCCTTGGCCAAGTGGAAATGAGGCAATTCTCAGAATGCTGCAGAGATCTGAATGTTGTCCTCCTGGTTTATTGAGTCTGTAGATTTGAGAATTAGGAGCATAAATTTGTGGAATGAGTTAATAGTAATGCATGGGTAATTGTACATGTGATTTGATTGCCGGCTTCCAGCTGATATAGAAATGTTCTCGCCTTTATGTGCAGAGCATTTTTGTTGAAATCAAGTAGCTTTTTTTAAATATAGCTGATGATTTCATTGTTTGTAGTTGTTTTGAGTTTATCTAATTTAGTATTTACAGCTAAAAGTGGTTTGATCCAAGAAAGGGCATTGAACAAATACACATTGTTTAACAGGAAAACATTTGCTTAACAATAAGATACCCGTCTTTTTTTAATGACAAGGGTCACAGGAGTCCAAACTGGTTGTCCAGGGACATAGTTTTCCCAACAAAACAAACACCAGCACAGCATGATGCTTCCACTACCATACTTTACTATGGGGATGGTGTTCCTGAGGGTGTTGAAAATGGTGTGTTTTTTCCCTCTTTTTTTTTTTTTGGGCTAAATGTCCCCACAAATTGTGGTTGCATCAGTTTAAATAAGCCTGAACATCCAGTTTACATGTAAACGTTCCTGATATTGGTTGCAAAATACAGCTGGGTCTTTCTCCATCAATCAGGCTGGAATGAATTTGAAATAAACATGAAATTATTTGAATATATTGACACTTATTTTGCTGAGAGGTTACCAGGGTTCACATTAGATGAAATTAACATTACGGTACCCGGTGCTGGATCATAAGGTAAACCAGTTCTAACAGTCTGATGTATCCGTCTGTACAACCTATGGTCTGAAGCACCTATAGAGGGGAATTGTTTTCAATTCAAACAGGGTACTGATGTTTGAAGTTTGCCTAAGTTTGGACTGATGTTTGAACTTTGAGGGAAAATTGACTACCTTGATAGCTATGATCCTGAGCTTTAGACTGACACCCCACTTGAAACAGGCTACAATAGCAAACAAGAGTCTTCTACAAGAAAGTGCATGACCCCCTTCTGCTGTGTATATACCAGACCAGCTGTAATGGCTGTGATGAGGATTGCAGCATCAAACAGCCGGTGAAATTTGCATGTGTAAGGAAAGCCCTGCGTTAGGCCGAGAACACTCTTTACATCTTGCATGCACTCATGTGAGAGGTGTAAGCTAATTTCTGGTTACTGTATTATTGGATTATGGCTGTTTCAGACCATCATAACAGGCTTTTCAAGCTAGCACTTTGTTAGCCTGTTTGCTAGTTTGTTTATCTAACTCCTCTAGCACGATCCGCTACAGAAGTTTAAACTTCTTTAATGGATTAAGGGGAAATTCTGGTGGGAAAAAAGCCAACAGTGGAGTTTTCCACAATTATTAATGACAGGATTCCTGTAGAAATGACCAGACTTCTTCATGTATGAACATACAGACATGTGGAAAGAAGTTCCAAGTGTTTATGTGCACATTTCAAATTTTGTTGAGTCATTTAAAATAAGCAATTAGCAATCATACAAATAATGATGAGGATTAGTGTTAAAGGTCATCCCTTAATACAGGTCTGGCATCTGTAAGGCTTAGGACATAGGCTACTCTACAAGAACTTTAGCAAGAAGGGGAACAAAGTTAGTTTCTGGCCCGATTATTTCAGGGATGGGCGGGGTTTTACGTGGGACAGTGTCCATGTCTCTGTATGCTACATGTAATGTAACATACATGAAAAATTGTCATACTTTCTTATTGCCTGGACCAGAAAAACTCTCCATTCAATCTTTTACTTAAGCAGGAAAGCCGAAATGACAACTTTCCCCTTCATGCTTTTCTGCATTGACCACGCTTTATTAAATTTATGACTACCAAGATCAAGCTGGAAGAACTCCCAAAGCAGGACTGGTTGACGTCATTTTGTTCTCGCCACCTGGAGAACAAGAACTAAGTTCTCTGTTCCTGCAGAGTATGTAACAGCCGTAAAGGCGCCCTACAGAACTTCTGCAGATTTTCTCAGTGATATGCCCCCTATCGACGACTAATTTAGCATCCATCTTGCATCCTACCTGTACTGAGAGATCTCTCCAGCCAGTAAAAGCCAGTCTTATCCTGACTCGTCTCATCTCTTGTTCATTCCCTTTCTCTCTTCCTCCGATAATGTCTTCTTAAGTGTCTTTGCTGAATCAGCCACGATGCATATTCAAAACAAATAAGCTGTTTATTTCCGCTTGTTAGCATAATATGGCAACATATTACGGTTTTTCAGCCTCAGGACGCTGCTGAGCAGCAACGGCTCCAGAAATGCACATAATAGATGTCAATGTGCCATCACATGAGTCAGGAACGCAGAGTTGAAAGGTTGGAAAGTTATTGTCTTTAAGCATTAAAGTCAATGAAGGCAACACTCTGAGGAAATGTGGCCGTTTTTTTTGAGTTTCTGGGGTTAAAATATGAAACAATGGACATCAAACTTAATTTATGTTTTCAGATGTAGTGAAAACATGCTGTTATTATGAGAATCTAGAAAATATATCATAAATAACAAATGTTATTTTTTTCATCAAAATCAGTTTTATTTTGCCTTTTCTTTTGTGTTCAGTCCCATTAACAATTAGATTCTGTTTTTTGTGGAAAAACAGTGTTAACCTTCAGAAGAGATCAAATTTAAACATGTAGGTATTGAATATCGCTCTTGAATAAATTTCCATACTTTGGGTTTGCAGTGATGTTGTTAGGTACGCGTCCTGCGTCCCTGATGCTTTAAAATCTGAAAGGACGCAGTAAACTCATTATCGATGCGTCCCAGGGACGCACATCATTTTCCCATGAAAAACAAAACATTGGGAACGATAACTCATGTTTAAAATCACAGTAAAGTTCTCAGCAGACCACACAAGTGCTGTGTCAACCCTCTCTGCATCTAAAAGATGCTCAGACATAATGCCAGTTCAGCCGCTACCAAAACAACTAGCCAGTCACCGCAGATTTCATTTTAACAATTAAAGATGCAAACTTCATAGTAAGTAAACTCACGTTTGTACTCCTTGATGATGAGCTCATTCGTGTCGATGTTTTAACGTTAAGGGGACGTGCTGTAATGAAATAAAAAAAAAAAAAAAAATAAAGCTTTGAATGGCGGGCGCCATCTTGTTATGCTCAGACGGCGTCTGTGCATACATCCCGCCTCAGACGAGATCCCGTTTTGTATGTCATGCCACTGGGTCTCGCACCATTTACCGCCCGGGCGACCCGACAGTCAGCTGGTGATCAGCCAGATGACCCGCTCAGATCTGATGGCTTGTTTGGTTAAAAACGCCCCTAATGTTATGTAATGTAACTTCGCATTAATGATTCCTAAAACAACTTTTGCTAATTTTATGATTATCTTCAGCTGCTCTAGGCGGCCAAGTTATATTCCAATCCCAACTTATGGGTTAAGAGACCTCCAATGGACACTGTTGAGCTTTACAGACTACTACCTGAAAAAAATGTGTAAGAAATTTGGGGCTTCATTGTTAACATTTTGTATCATTTTTATGATCAATTTAGCCTTAAAGACGCATACCTTTTTGTTTTCGCAAAACCTCTTTCCACTGGCAAACACTCTACTCTCCATTTAAGCGGTGAACTTCTCCTCTGCCGCTCGCCATCACTTCTCCTCGGGTCATCGCTTGGCTGACTGTAAAGAAGCGGACCTACTGTGACAGTTGTTTTGTAATAAACTTTTCAGATTTGGAATTTTATTTGTTTAATTTTATATACATACATGAATATGTCCATTAATTACAGCCATGTCATACCACCATCAAAGGCGTTTACAATTTAAGAAATGTATGAAATAGAAAAATTTAAATTTTTTTAATTGGGGACCCATTTAATCTCCCAGGGACCGACTCACATTGCCTCCTGTGGGTCCCGGGGACTCACTACAATGAAAACCTATCAACATCACTGGGTTTGTATATTCTAAGACAGTTAAACTAAAATAGGAAGTGGGTCAACAGTCCAGCATGGACGGGGATAGAAATGAAGTGTCACCCACATGTTCTTGTTAGATCCTTAACTAAGTGTTTAACTCTGTGGGTTGGAAATCCCACGCACCGATTCAGTAACCAGCTAATTTAGTTTCCAGAGATGAATTAATGACTTTATAATATCGGCTTATTCCTACGTGATTCGGACGGTTTCTTCAGAACCAAAAAAAAAAATGTCTCGGATATAAAAGATAAATTTTACATGCATATTACGCTCTGTGTCCACATGATAAACAATACAGTACCACCTGGTCATCTGTGCAGCCCTCAAAGGGGCGGCCCAGGAGACTTGCCCCAGACCTGCACGGGCCCCCTCCAAATCCTCTTTTCTTCCCACATTTCTGTGGGTGTGATATTTACAGGAGAGCAGACGTGGGTCTGCTGCCACTCTGGGTCCTGGCACCGGACCTCTGCTCCTTCACTCCTTTAAAGCTGTCTTTTAAGTAGGGCAGCGGGAAAGGCCGGATGCTGCGATTGTCGGGATAAAAAAGGAACATCTGCGCGTGAAAAGTCCTCTTTTTTTATTTATTATTATAATAATACAATAAGAGTTTAAAAAAAGGCATGACATAATTTCTTGTTATCTAAGAAGCTGAGGCTGCATTTACATTTGCTTTTTATGCAGCGTCCATGTGCTCTTGGGGGCGATGCACTGGAGTATAACTAAGCTAGCATGGAGGATATCCAACCATTTAAATCAAGCCTCTGGGAATTTTACATAACACATCATTGGAGAGCATTGGTTTTTACATAAAGACAAAGAAGGCCACAAAGAGGCACCGGACGGGCGTATTAGTCTGAGACAAGCCGCTGCGTGTGTTTCTGCAGACTCTTCTAAAGCTTCACGCTCCTGTGGTCACTGTTGTGCGCCAAGAACGCCTCTGCTCATACCCAGACAGCACGCAGACAGAAAGCTGCTTATTTTTTTTAATACATCCCAGAGGGGTGGAGAAAAATTATTTTTCCGAACACAACCTCAAAACTGAACCCTCTCCTCTGACGGGGGGTGACTGCTCGGCCTCAGCTTCCGATAAGCAGAGACGGTCGTCGGCCATCGATCGTAGCCGTGCCGCGAAAGCTGTCATATTTTATAGATGTTTCATGGGATGGCTTATGATCTAGACGATGTTGCCCTCATTTAGGAAGAGTTGTGTTCTTGCTAAGGGAGGAGGAAGGGCTCTTGATGCAGAGTAATGGGAACCTTCTTGATAAGTTCTTCTCACATGTGACAAAGTAATGCCACTAAGATGCAACAAACTAATATATTTCATTATGTGGCCCTGCTATAGAGCTGTTTCTCACTGGGCAGCCAAGGATGCAACTTTGTCATTACAAGGCCACACGAGCGAGCCACAGGCAGCGTGGGACAGAGGCAGAATCAAGCTGACTGATTACTTTTGAAGCAGACATCACAGCTCTGACAGCTAACCGGCCATCCTCAGGGAGCATTTGCCCCCCCTCGGATGATTATTTTACCTCAAAAAAGGTCCTTGTGCCACCAGATCTTGACACGTCCGTCCAAAAACATTCATTAAAGGCAAGTAAACAAGTTGTGCGTTTGACCCGTAAACTTCTCAAACTCCTTCATTTAACTCCGGCGATCAGTTAAAATGATATTGCTTCCAGTCTCCCCTCAGCCTGTATGATCCTAATTTAATCAGTTCTTTCACAAATGAGGCCGCATGAATAGGCGCATTATTGAATCAGATAAAAATATAGATTGATGAACAGACCATGACAACATTAGCAGCCTTTCTGAAATGCATGGGATAAAAAAAAAAAAGGAAAAGAAAAACAGAAAAGAAAAAAAAAAATCAATGAGCTCAAGGACCTGTCGTTTCCATCGGCCTCCTCCCCTAATGGGAATGCTTTTATAGGCGGGGAATTACAAGTTGAAATATTCTTTTTGATTATTGGACATCCATAGCCAAATATGATTTACATTAATGAGCATAAGTATATTAAAGACTTTGTATCCCCCGACATCTGAAACGATTGAATAATGGCTCCGGCAACCCAGCAGTGGCAGAGAAAATAGAGAGGAGGTAATGTCACTTTAATTACTAATGGATACCTCAATTGTTCAGACTTTGATTTTTAATCTTTAGGAACAATCTAATAAGGCAAATATTCATCATCCTCATATCCCCCTTTTAAAATGATGATTTTCTTTCAAGCCAAGACAGCGTCGTTATTTAGAGAAAGTGACTATTTATGCGGGCCTCCAAGATCAACGGGTCATTTGAAGATTGCTTTCAGAAGGGTCCTTTCCTGTGAAGAAGGAAGAAAGCTCTTTTCATGCCCAATTGCTGATGTCTGATGCACTTAGTGTTGAGAAGTTGACCTTGTTAGCAGGCTCCGGCGTTGGAAATTTTTTTCCTTAGAACTATAATTGTCTCTCATATAGCTCTTTACTGTTTGTCAATGAATGAATGTTTAATCCCGGCTTAGTAGCTGTGCATGCATCTTAATTCAATTGTGGACTGCAGCATTTTGACCTGAGCTTTATTAAAGTCATAATGTTACAGAACAATCTTATTATTGCATTGTCTCAATCATGGGGTCGAGTGACCCGAGAGGGACTCTGCTAGCTTCGTTAAACTTATCTAATCAACAGCAGCAATTCACCAATCGGTGGTCTGTGACATTGTTCTTTAATCATATTAAAGCACACTCTGTTATATTACTCTGTGATAACACACATTTTACGATATGCATATAAGGTCTTGGTCTCTGAATATACCAACAGTTATTTCATGTTATTTTCCTGCTTTCTTTCTTCTTTCTTTTGATTCTTTTATGCGTATCTGCATATGTTTCTGTCATGGCACGTCACATTCCAGCTTTGAAAGAAGATATGAGACAATCTCAGCATCTCTTAATGTAAAAGGTCTGGTTTGACCTACAATTCACTACACACTAGCTGGGCCTCCATCCACTGGGGAAGTGATTACTGATGATTTTTTTAATATTTTTTAAATTGCTGTGTTGAAAATCGAGTTGTGTAGAGTTGTCAGCAGGTGGCGGTGTAGGTTGTGTTCCACATGGGAACAAACAAAAACATTCATTTGGTCATATAGGAGAAATCTGCAGGATTTCTTTTCAGTTTTCAACCTTTTGCTTCTATTTGTGCTAGCATTGGTCACATAGGCAAAACAGCCATGCACTCGTGTGGCCAGTCATGTGACTAGCATGTGTGCTAGTCACCTTAACTGATGTGGGTTTCCATCCCCTAAGACCAAAACTACCTCAAAACTTGACCCAGCAGTCCAAGTTTCCCCATCAGTCAAGTTCTTGGGATAAAGATGATGGAAATGAATGTTGTGACATTTCATGGGCGTATGTGCTGCATCAAAGCTAAACTTAGTCAAACAAAATATTAGGTTATGAATTTTATGGGTTAGGCAGAGCATTATTACTATCATTTGATTACTTCTGGTATGTTTTGACCATTTTAGATTGATTTTAGATTAGATTAGATCAACCCGCTGATGCATGAATTATTAAAGAACAGTGCCAATATTTTTTCAGTTACAATATTTTACAATATTCTACAGACATCTACAGTGATATTTCTTTTTTCTTTTTTTTATCTTATTTGGCTTTTTAAAATGTATTTTTAGTTGTTATATATAAATATTTATAAAATAATTTCCTGTCATAGCTTTTTAAAAACAGAATCATGTACAAATATAGAATTTTCCCCCCGTCTATCACTGAGGCAAACTTGGTCATTACAATGTACGTATATGTATATGACATTTTATAATATATTCTTCAGTGAGTAGTTTATTGAGTAACTCACTAATGTCCACTGAAGTGGTTAATTTGCAGTTATACCATTTACCCATGTTAGAAAACAGCCTTTAACTATGTGTGCTGTACTGGAAACTATGCATGAAAGGGTCAAAGCTTGGAAATAATGCTGTATCTATCATATTTGATACACAGAGTTTCTGAGACCTTTTCCATCACTTTATGGTAAAAACATGGCTGTTGTACACAATCTGATACTTCTCTTCTGCCCCCTGAACAAGCTAAAAAGACGTCTGATTAAAAGAAAATTGACTTTTCTCTCAATTTTTTCTTGGATATGCACCTTACTGCTGCATCTTTCCAAATCCAAATTTCAAGTTTATAAAACAGATTTTTTTTTTCTGTATATTTTTAAATTATAATTGCAATAGATAGCCCAGATACCACCTGCACAACTGTTTTCAAAGGTTGAATACTAAACCCCCTGAACTGAAATTAGCCATAATTTCCAAATATAAAACAAATCTACAAGTTTTGTCTCCTTGTTTTTTTAGTTTTCTGCTTCCAAGTTTATACCCAAGGTGCGCCTGTGTCAACGCTGGCAAAGTGCCCCCCCCCCAACTCCATTTAATTGATTTTAACCACGAGGTTTATAAACACCATGCTGCCATGCTAAAGATGACTTTGCCAGCCTCATTAAGAGGTCAGCAGTGGCACGGGCCCCACAGGTGTAATCCCATTTACTTTGATCCTGTTTTTATGGCCTCGTTAAAAGCTGCTGAAATAGCAACGTGGTATCAGTAAATATGCAGCCGGAATAAGTACGAACATCAATCATTCTCTCCAGTGAACAGGACACTGCTACCTTTCTGGAAATTACAGGGCAGGAACGATTCTTTGCAATGAATTGAGACTTTTTGTTTCCCATTAATTGGCACCAAAGTTGGATCCAGCATGGGTTACATTAGAATTCGCAGCACCACTCTTCATTCTTATTGCTTTATCAGGACATTTATTCAAACCACTCTCTCTGAAAACACAAACGAGGTGCTATTACTGTATGTATGGAACATTTTTTAACAAAGTTATCAAACTCTTCCATCACAATTATGCTGAAGAGGCCAATGATGTGGTTTAGTGGGGGGTAAAAAAAAAAAAGCAGCATTCATATCGAAGCTCTTTTAAAGTCTGAGTCATATCATGTACACGCGTATTCACTTTCTTTCTTTCTTTTTTTTTCTCCGTTGAATGTCATTGCTGTGATGGTTTTATTGCTTTAGACCCCTCTGCTGGGCAGGTTAGAGGAGCGACTGCACGACTGATGAGCGTGGCAGGAAATTGGCAGATGGAAGCATCCATTTCACCGCTAATTAGGGGGTCCAGAAGCCCGCCGACTGACAGGGTTCAACTGGGCAATGTAGTGCCTGCCAGCTCCCATCCCGTGCGCTTTATAAAACGCTCTTTAATTCCCCGGCACAATATCATTAACTTTGTAAGTGGATGAACACAATGGACAAGCAATTTAATTAACTTCTACCATTGAATGTTGGAGGGGAGACTAAATGAAATTAATGCACAATATTTCCCAGGGAGGCAGCCAACCTTGGGAGTGGGTCTGGATTGTTGGCAGGTCAGGCGCTGCCGTGGGTTTGGCCAATTATGCCTTGTTTAGACCCATCCATAATATTTTCCTCAAAAGAAAATAAAATCAGTGGTTTTGAGATCAATCATGAGCGTGCGTCGCTCTGCATTCTGGGAGATTTTAGAATAATGGAGTGAAAGCCCGGAAACACTCTGCCAAAAGCCTTGAAAGTCAACAAAGCTAAAATCCAGGTATCGTAACTGATCCGTGCAGCGGTGGGGATTTACTTGAAATAGACAATCAATAAATGGCTCGATAGAGTTTGGGTTTGGGAAATGAGAGCAGACTGAAATATCTTTTACAATTGAATTGCCATGAAATTACATATACAAGCCCTCGTAGGTCGGAGGACGACTCGCGTGTGGTGGCGGAGAGAGCTCGATGCACAGCGACTTCAGGAAACATAGACAAAACCAGTAAATTTAAAAGAAAAAGTCGATTTGATGGCACATGCACTCCAGATCCATTTTTGATTAGTTGTGTCCACAAGAAAAATGCAAATAGCTCAAAAGAAAATTGTTAGATGTTTATTATACATAGTTGAGTTTTATTTATTTATTTGTTTATTTATTTTCAAAAGTTTCTTACAAGTAGGAAAAAACATGAGCTGAAAGGACTTTTTTATTGGTCCGTTGCTTTTTTTTTTGCCAACTTTGATAATATATGGGAATATATTTCTGTTTCTGTCACTTTATCATGTTCATTTTATTAAATGATCAAGTTAATTTGACTCCCAATACATTTATTTTTTCAAAAATTCGCTCAATATGTTCTTGATGTAAGTGATTAAGATAATAATAATCTATCTAAACATTCATTTTTGATGAAAAAATCCATTAAGATAATTATATAAATTTGAAAAATCTCAAAATGCTGGATACATTTCAGAGAAAAAATGGCAGCAACTGTAAAAACTTTCCTTTCATTTTATATCAGACTGTAATAAACAAAATCAATGAATAAAATGATAAAACATTGTTTAACACAATATTTTGTAAATCTATTGTTGCTAGATGGATGAACAGACCATTGATTCATGATTGTTGTCAGTCTCATTTAATTATTAATTAGATGGCGTTAATTAGAGTTAATGTCTGATTAGGTAACATGATTTTGAGCTTCATTTATCACAACCCAGTTGCTTATTTTTGGCTTATTTTCATAGATTTTCTTTATCTCCACAATGGTATTTGTTATAAATGTAGGTTTTAAATATATTTATTTATCCATTTAGCTGTAGAATTTCTCGTGTTTGTCCTGTTGGTTCGTGATCTGCTACATTTTTCCCTCCAGAAACACAAGCTCATTGGAGTTTGTGAAATACTTGCAGACATTCATGAACTTCCATCATTAAAATATGATCCAGTCCAGAATTTTTGTCAAATTTCCCTGCAGTGCAAACTACCGGTGTGTCCATCAGCACATACTAAAGGTCTAGTGGTTTCCTCTGTTTCCTATATTTTAATACTGCAGGTCAGGATCTGTCACTGTAGCCATAATATGAGCTTCAGGTGTACTGTCAAGATTAGATTGGAAGTTTTTTTTTATTATCATTTATGGAGGATCAATGCTCATCCTGCTTCCCCTTGTAAGCCAATATCCTATCAAGGTTTTGAACATGATCTTCCTCATGGTGGAAGAGCATTAAGAAGTCTTAATTATTGTATGATTAGTTTGTAAATTTAAGTTAACTTATTCCCTATTAAAGTCTAATTCTTTTCCTGTGCCCCCCCCCTGCACCCCCACCCTAGAAAAGCACACACACCCCAGAGACAAGGGCCGTTTCAGGACGTGACGGATGGCTCCAATACTCAGGGCTGCTTTCAAATCACAGGAAGTGACAGAGGAAGTTTTAATGAGAGTTTTGTCTGTGTATCCAGTCAGGCCTTCCAGGCAGCCGATGAATAATAGACACTGTGGCTCAATACTCTGAATACTCAATCAACGGCACTGGAATGGGGGGGGGCTTTGGCAAACACATATGGCAGCCCGGGGCGGCTGGTGGGCTCAGGAAGGGCAGAAAATACTAAAGCTTCTTCATCTGTATCTCTGGGCTGAGAAAGAGAAAGCAAGGCGTCTCTATTGATGTGCCGGGGTGTTTTCCTTGCTGTGGATGACAAACAGGCTGTTTGTGCAGTATTGGAGATTTGTGTTGAAAGGCCCCCGTCAAGGTGCTCTCTTAGACCCAGATCCTGCATATCAATGGGTCCCCTGGTGGGACATGGAGGGCCGATCCTGAAATAAATATGTGGATCCCTTGCTGTGCTCTTGTCTCACTTTTTTTCCACTTTGATTGTAAAGATGCTTGAATCTTTAGTGACTAATGAGGACATTATGTGGCTATTAGTCTGATCTTATCAGGGCCTCCTTCTCTGGGCTGTTTTGACGTAGCATGGGAGTCTGATGGATTGCTACACCATTTCTTCATGACAGCATATCTGATTGACCTTTCTGATAAGACCGCGTGTGTACGTTTGCTAGTTGTTTTTCTGCCGTTATGTTGCTGTGTAGGTTTATGTTGGAGCGTGGCATAACTCCTGATTTGACAGATGGAGAGGCTCCAGGGATTTCCGAGCAATGATATAAACCGGAAAAAAGGCCTATTTTGTCTTTTCTGTCCAAAAGAATGCCACAGAAAACCCAGAGAGGATGCTAGTAGCCCCCCCCCCCCACACACACACACACACAGACAGGAGCAGCAAACGACTCCAAGTATTCATTTAAAGGAAGTGGAGGAGGATTGTACTCATGGAGGTGGAGATATTTAGATAATTGAGGATGCAGTGAGGGGTGCAGTTTTAGTGCTTTATCATTCAGCTATGCTCAGGTGTTGACAAAGCACTGTTGGAGCAGATATATTCATTTAAAGAAAAAGATTTTTCTTTCTATGGTCATGCATCCTACAATTATTATCAATCAGTCAACATTTATTTTGCCTGGACACACTTTTCCTTTAAATCAAATGGGAAAGCGTGTCCAAACTTTTGACTGGTAGTGTATAAAGTGTTTTACAACATCCAAAAGTGCTTTATAGTGAAGATAAAACAGGAATAAAAAATATAAAGCACACATAAATGAGAAAATATATAAGTAACAACAAGTTAAAATCTGGAGTAAATGCCACAGTGGGACCAGGCTTTAAAAGGCAATTTAAAAAAATAATTGTTTTTATGTATAATTTTAATGCAGCTAGAGTAGGGAGATAAGTTTAGTAACTTTTATAAAGTGCAAATCAAATCGAGCTGTTTGCATATAAAGATAAAATCTGCACAAATGGAAAAAATTTCATGTGTAAAACTGTAATTAAGTCAATTCTGCAAGAATAAAGTCTGTTTAACAAAAGTGGAAATCAAAGTTAAACCTGCAGGTTTAATCCTACAAGAAGGGCCTTCTACAAGGAGGACATTTTTTTATTTTAATAGTTTCTGTTCACTTTTTGGCCACTTTAGTTGCTTCAGTTTTGTAATAATTAAATTGTTTACCTCAGTCTTAAATAAACCGAGTAACTAATACAGAGATATATTAATGTGTGCATGTTTTAGCTTTTCTAACTAAAAAGGACTAGATGATGTCATTGAAAGGGTGTACCCTCAAGCTGTCAGTCAGCTCTAATAAATGATGTGGAAATATGTTTTTATCAGTTTAATCCAGCTGGTTTCAAACAGGTGAGCAAAGATGATTAGGAAAATGATGCCGTCATGACCACAGTTTAATGACAAATCAATCTTTTCCGGCTTTTCATACCAGACAGCCGTCTAATCATGTTGACATCTTGTATTTTCCGACATGCAGATTTGATTTGTCCAGATTTTATCTGTACATGCGAACACGTGGATTTGATTTGCATTGTTTTCACAAATACAAATATGGTAGTAGTCCCCATCCGAGCTCCATAAAATGACCAACTCCGGGTAAGATACTAACTTCTGTTGCTGCAGTAATGATTAAATTGAACAGTGGAGTGTTTAAAGCCTCCTTGGGTGCATGTCCTCGTGACTACGCTCTACAAACCCATAAGGACTGCAGAACATTACCCTCTGAAGTTGCACAGTGACACGGTGATGACACAGCAGTGCGTATGTGTCAGCCCTCCTGGGACTGACCACTTTCCCTTTAGCACAGATTGGAGGTGAGACCTTGAAGAAAAATTATTACTTTTATGTTTGCTTTATGGCTCATTTTTCACATTAAACTTGGAAAAAATCCATGCAGGGGTCAGAGAATTCCTGCTTGTCTTCCCGGGCCGGGACTCGTCTCTGCAGCCCTCGGTATTGATAAAGCATTCAGCGGAGCAAAGTATGCAGGCTATGTACTGCAGCTCTCAAGTCTCTATTTTCCAGCAACCAGTCTATTGGGACTTGTTCAGCCTGTATCTGCTGGGGGTTTTGGAAATGTCAACTACACACACACACGCACACGTGCACGCGCCGAGCGAGCACAGCCGCCGGTTGTGTCAGCGTGCCCTTATCTGTGAGCGGCGAGCCGATACGAGTCGTGATAAGAGATGGCATTGCCAGAAGGAGTCATAAAAGCCCAGCTTTTATGGCGCGCTTATTGTCTTTCTGTCTACAATTACAGTGATTACTCATTTCCCCCCTTACCTACCCCCTCGGCCCCGCACCGCGCACTTCATAGACTGCATTTTACTAATGGAAAATTAAGTAGCCGCTGTGGCAGAGGGGTTTATAAATATGTAAAATATACTTTTAATTATTTCAAGTGAATCTGGCAGCTAATCAATAAAGAGGGACGTGACAAACATACGTTTGACACAGGCCATTGTAAAGCCGCTGGTAAAAGATAAGCACGGCCTGTCAGCGCGGCCCGGCCCTAATGAATATTTTGAGCCTGTCATGTAAAGAGACAAATGGATTAATTGCGCCCTGCTAATATAATAGCTTCTTCATGAAGAGTGCAGGAGGGAGGCAGAGGAGAGGGAGAGGTGAGGCTCTGAAGCCCCGTGTCAGATGAATATTTATTAGGGTTGAGGGTTAAGTAGATTTTTGCGATTACACGGGTAGCCACTTAGGCATGGCTGTTTATCATTTATTTGATAACCGATTCATGAGGATTTGTTTGATGATATTGATTATATCATTTTTAGTAGGTTAGCTGAGGCTCTGCAGAGGATTCCTACTGGTTATGTAAGATTTATATAAACAGAATATTATTGTTTTTCCTTTTTAATTTCTTTTTATTATTTTTATTATTGTCAATCTTTTTGAAAAAAAAGAAAACATTGCCTTTTTTTCTATTCAAATTTTTTAATCAATTTATTAAGATGGTTAAAAATCCGCGAACAGAAGAAGTTGGAACTGGTGAATCTCCAGTAAACTTCAGACTGAATCCATTAATCCCATGTAAAGTGTATTCATCTCATGTTGATCAAACGCTAGCTGAGCTGCGACTCAGAAAAATTGCAGACTGCAATTTAATTTGTTATTGAAAGAAATATGTCCTCCGTATCTCCAATAATATTTCAAAGTGGTCATTTTTACTTCACTACCCTCTGAAATATTCACATAAACAGCAGCCGTTAGCACGCTGGCTCCCCTTTTTGACGAATAGCGCCGTTTTTTTTCCCTCCCCGGCCCTGTTTTCCTATTCATCTCCTGGTCTGCTGTTGGCACTTTAAGGTGAAAGACAACATAAAGAGAAATGAGCAGAGATAAACGTAGGGGGGCCTTCCTGGAACCCGTCCTCTCCATATGGGGAAGCTGTGACCTTGAGTCCTGCTTTCGCCCAACGCCGTCCCCTCTCACGTGCAACCTGCAACATCAACCCCCCCCCCCCTCTCTCTCTCTCGTCAGAGCGGGAGAAGGAGCGACGGAGGGGAGGGTAGCTCTGTAGGAGGTGGTGGGGGTGGGGGGTGGGAGGCGTTGGGGTCACCAGCCGCAGCTCTCATCAATTAAATGTGCGACAGTGTTTTCTGTCGGCTGAACTTCTATGTCAAGGAGATGGGCAGGACCTCGTGTTTGTGCTTTTGACAAATCAGCAAATGTTTAATCTCAAGATGTGCCGGCACTCATAAATAATGCAGAGGCCGCGTCCAAAACCCTCTCCCAGCACATCGGACAGGAGAGGAAAAGATATAATCCTCCGTTTTTCCCCCTCTCTGTTTACATCCCGCACTGCACCTGAGCTTTACGTTTGCTTCTTTTTTTTTTGTTTTTTTTTTTTTGTTCGCTCGGCTCTTTACAGGAAAAGTTCCTCTCCGGCTACTCTTTTAATAGCAAACAGAGACTGAGAATTATCCGGAGCCAAAGGTCTGCTATCTCAAAGACGCAGAGGATTGAGCTCCAGCTTTGCCTCCATTTGCCCTAAATGTAAAGAGGCCAACAGAAAGCAGTGTAGCGGACTGTGAACCGCATCAAATCCCCCCTCTGCACCACTCTCACTTCTTCCCACAGACTTGGATTGGCTTGTCCACCGACTGGGAAAGTTTCCCTGATTGTTCGCAGGGAAAATTAAGATTTTAAGCCTATTGAAGTCGATCTTTGCTCATTGAAAAGTCCATCTGAATGTGTCCTTTGAAAGCTTAAATTGTTGACTCGTCACATGAGAGGACTCCAGAAAAAAGGGCAGAGCGTACTGTACGGAGAGCACGCTGCACCTGTTGTTGTGTAGCTGATGGTGTGTAGCGTTTGTGGAGTGTGCTGTGGAGTGCCGAGAACCAGTTTATAAGTCACGCCAGGTCGGCCATTTGAAAGCTGTTTCGGAGCTTGTGGAGGAAAATGTCACTAAAATCTCTTTTCTTCTTCTTGCAGGCTCTTGGAAGTTTCTACTTTATCCACGAGTCTTTGAAAAACATCCACCAGTTTGATTTCAAAGGTGAGACCCCCCCCACGCTTCTCCCAGCACACAAATCATCCTGCCTTATCCCACTCCTGCATATCAAACACACACACACACACACACCCATTCGGAGGCCATTCCTGCTTCCATCAGAACCAGTGAGCTGAGATTGGCTCTGGAGATAATGTAAAGAGCAGAAGGGAGAGAATGGTAATGCTTATTAATATTAGGAGTTAATTCATGAGATTTCGGGCCTACGGTAATGGTGTGCGGCAGGTTATTGGACAGTTACAGCCGTCTCATCAGCCTGCGGTGTCAGGGGGCCCCGGGGTCCGGCGACCGCGCTAATTAAAGAAAGGATATAGATGTGGAGGCGCCTCGTTTCCTATTAGACAGCTGGTCAGCATTAGCAGCGGTTGAAGGACAGGACGAAGCCAAGGGGAGGGGTCGAGAGGGGAGATGACCACACCACACACACACTCGCATATCTACATATTTCTGGGAAAAATCTTGATCCACCTCTCATTTCTTTAGATTTTGTGTCCAGCTAGACATTTGCTGTCCTTTCACTCATTTTCAGTCCAGTCCTTCTACCCGGAATTCACAGGAATCAGTTTTTTGATAATGTAAGTCAGTCCTCCAGACCTACTATCCTGCAAATTTTAGATGCGTCCCTTCTCCAACACACCTGAATTAAATGAATGGCTCGTCACCAGGCCTCCGCAGAGCTGAATGACATGCATGAGGGAAATCAGCCATTTGCCATTTGTTGGAAAAAGGGATGTGTCTGAAAGTTGCAGGATAGTGGCTCTCGAGGACTAGACTGATCTAAGTTGATCTATAAATCATTAAAGCATAAAAAAGGCTCCCAAGTCACGAAATGAACCTGTACTGTGTCGACTCAGTGGAGAAAACTTAGGAAAGAACCAACTTTAACCGTTCCCTAGCTACTTTATTAGCAACCTGTTGCTATGACGCACCATTTTTTTCCATTTCTTTAGTTGAATCTGTGAAAAACGCCAACTACAGCATCGCTTGACGGACGTAAAATGTTATTTCATGCCAACAATGGGATTCCCTTAAGAGCTATTTGTAGGAAACCTAATAGATCTCACCATGATGGACAGTTTTACCTTAAAAAACTGGACATGTACAGGACAGAAGAAGAAGTCTAAAAAGCTAAATAGCAACTGAATAGTATCTGAAAATGATTTATTTTAAATTAGATTAAAATAAATTGAATTAATCTAGCAAAAATGCGACACAGGACCTGTGAGATGCATCTAGTGTGGGTTGAAGCCTTATCAGAAATGCTCTCCATGAAGACTGGCTCTCAAAAAGCCATTCTTAAGAAAGGGAAATGGGGACAAGAGGCTAATTTGAATGAACACTGATGTAGCAGATTTTAGCCATTTGGCTAATTTCCATCTGTTGTCTCTCAGCAGATTGATGTCATTTACAATAATTACCTTAAAAAAGAACATCAGTATATCAAATAATGTTCATTTTATTCCACATTATTGCACATTTTCCATTATAAAGTGCATTAAACCAGTCAATAATATAATAAGTAGTAAGAATTATAATGTGCATGTTAGTGTGTTACTCATAAAGTGGTGGAAAGGTTTTCCGACACCCCGTGCATTTGTGAAACATTGCAGTCAGAATCACTCTTAGGTCTTTTAGCCCAGTCACAGCCTAAATACTAAACAAATCCTAAAAAAGCCATTAGAATTTTTTCACGATTATATTTGAGATTGTGTGAAATTTTAAGCGTGTCCGTTAACTTGTTTCCACCACTGTACAGTTACAGATTACACACGATTGCACACCTGATTGGACCTTAAAGTGTTTTCTTATGTTTCTCTGACTGAAGGTGGTAAACTGCCCCATAACAAGCTGTGTGTTTTTACTAAATTATATTAGAACTGCTCCGGTGGTATGTGTTGTGTAATTGCCAATAGTTCTTTATGGTAGAGCTAAACCAGGTCATATTTTATAAATCATGCATCAGACTGTAAAGTTTCTAAGATTTTCAAAGCTCAGTAAATTTGTAGCACAATGATGACGAGACAGAGGTTTCTAGAATCTTTAAAGCTTAGAAATGACGTGAGGACTGGACTGAAAATCAGCAGCAACAGGTGTGACGGAGGGATGAATCCTCTCCAGAGCCTGTGTGGGAAGAAGAGAGTAAAAAAGCAGCAACATCTAGAGATGTTTTGGAAAGTCCATAAAGAACCTGGGAGAACGTTTCCTTAAAAAAACTATACTTGTCTCAGAAGGTTTTCAGACCAAATATCAACTTTCAAGCTTTTTAGAATTGTACAAACTCTGTTTTTTTTTACCACATTTACTATATTTACGTCTCTCCTTGCACCTATTACTTGTTATCTTGGCACTATTCGAAAACACAAGAGGTGGCTCAAAACTTTTGCACGGTTCTGTACTTTATGGTTTTAAAACGAGTGCCCTCACTTTGCACTTTGTTGATGTTTTCACATCATTGGGTTTTTCCACAGCACATGTTTCCTTTTCAAAAATAGCTGAATGGAATTCAACCATTTTTTTTTTTCGTTGCTCATTATTAGATTTTTGAGCTATTTGAGGAACTTATAAATCTAAAGTGAAGACAGAAAAAGCGCTGAAGCGGTTGTTGTGTTGGCGCATCTCTTCAGCTCTCTCTGAGCTTGACGTGGCCTCCATATTCACTCAGCAGTCACATCTTACTGACATTACAACATAAAACATCTTGGGAAAACCCACATGAAGTGTAGAGGGTAAACATGTTTCCAAGAGCAGACGCCTCCCATGGTCCCTCTCCGGCTGCTGCGCCTCCTTCTGACCAGCAGGTGGTGCAATTGTCTGAGGAGAAGCACCGTCACTTGAGCTGTCAGAGCAATTAGAAGATTCAGACTCCCAAGAATGAACTCTGCTTTGTTCTCCACTTCCTCCCCTTCTCTTTCCCTCTTTCTTTCTGTCACTGTCTGCCTTCCTTCCATCTCTTCCTTTAGCCAAGAAATTTAAGAAGGTGGTGGGAAAGGAGACCTGCTCAGAGACACTAGAAAGCACACCCTCGCTGGAGAAGGAGAAGTTTCCACAGGACTACTTTCCTGAGGTGGGTTTTGTAGTTAACACACTTAAATGATGAGTTTCATGATGTAAAAGATGGAAACGGCTTCTGTGAAGCTCTAAACGACACATTAAATGAAACACTGACGCTCTTATGTGTCTTTTTTTGCGATCACATTTTCTTTTCCAGCTCCATCTGAAGACAAATCAGCCCAAAAGATTAGAATTAGGAAAGTGAAAGTCCCGGTTGTGCCTCCCTCCCCTCCCCTCCCCCCACCCTCCCCTTCCCTTCCCCCCCCCCCCCGCGTCGCCTGCTCACTCCGCCGTGTTCGGCTTCCTGGTTTGGCGGCGGCGTGCCATCAGACAGGGGAAGCTGAGCGCCGAGCGTAGCCGCGCTGATATAGTAATAAAGAGCACGACCGCCCGTGTGTCATCCCCGCACTCCCCACTCATCTGTCAACCATGCTCCGACGGCCGCCTTCGCAAATATATGCAAAACAGATGGATACGGCCCCTTCACACGCTCCCCCCCCCTCCTCACCGGGTTCCTTCTTTCCTCCTCCTCCCCAGGACATCATCCACACAAACAGCCTCCGATTTTTTTTCCCAACTCTCCCAGATGATCTAAAACCAATTACACTGATTAAAAGGATTTGCAGCGAAGCATTGTTCTGCGTTTACCAGGAACACGGAGAGGGGGAAAAACAAAACAAAACCCAAAACATACCTGGCGCGGTGCGCCGTGAGAAGGATTGAGGGGGGTGTGATGGAGGGAGGAAGGAGGTGTGCACGGGGCAGAGCAGATGAAAAAAAGTTTTGCCCGGTGATATATGCCTCTTTCCCAGCCGGGGTATGAATCTGGGATGATGCTCCAGAGAGCAGCACTCCAGATAATGTTAGCCCATTTAAAAAGAGCAGATTTGTGTAGTCTATCAGGGTCGCAGAGTATTTTTTTTTTCTTCCCTCCTGCCTCCCTTCCTCCCCCTCCTCCATAGTGAGAAATTGGTTGTTATCATAGATCACAGATACTGCTCAAACCTCTTATGAAAGATGAATTAATTTCACTAATGCTTTAATGCAAAGCTCTCATGAGGGAGGCAGACTGGTGATAACCCCTGCCTCGTCCCCGCTTCCTCTGCTCGTGATTTATGCCCTCTTTTAGTAGATGAAACCGCCTAGATTTGCCATCCATCTGCAGCTTTGAGGAAATACTATTACTCGGGGATCTTGGACCGAACAAGATGTCACACAGGAGTCTGAAACCGGTGGCTTTGCTTGGTTCTTGGATCACGCGGCTCCACCTGGGGAGGAGCTCGGCTAGATGAAGTGTCTCGGCTCATAAAAAACACGTAAGGGAAACAAAATCCCATAGATTAACACACAATGTTCGGTGGGAATGCCGAAGTTATTCCTGTGATTAGTCAATTTTAAGAAAAAAAAAAAAGGCAGACCCTCTCCCAGGAACCAGCGTTCCAGATCTTACGTGAACACCACGTAGCAAAGTTTATGCAACTTCACACACGTTCCTCCTCCTGGTTTGATTCTGATTGAAGCGATCAGCTCCCTATATGCTTAAACATGAGTTCTCTCCATAACCCGGCCGTGAGTTATGGCTGGAAGCGAAGCGGAGTGAGAAGCAAGGACGTTAATTGAAATGCTGAATAAGAGGGAAGTGGACAAAATCTTCTGAAAGGTCGCAGTGATGGATTTGGCTGCTTGTCGTTCCCCGTTGTTCCGTCAATCTCTCCACCTTCCCAGAGGGAATTAATACATTTATTTGTTTGGCGCGGGGCTACGTGCCTCCAAAAAGCCCATTGCATCATAAGGATTTGTCATTGCCTAATATAAATAAAGTATACGACCCGGACCTTAATGCGCCCTTGGTATTGATCGTTTTACACAAGCTCAGGAACAAAAAAAAACAACAAAAAGACAAGCTGTTTGTGTTTGTTGGTTGGCACCATGAGCGTGTCCATAAAAGCATTGACTTTTCATACCCTTTTAGTACCCCCCCCCCACCCCCACCCCCACCCTCCTCCTCCATCGTAGTAAGCTCCGTAATGCTCAAGTTGCGCCCTGGATGAAAGTTAACTTCCTCCGTGTTTTTTCCGGCTCTGATTTAACGCCGCACGTGATTCATAGAAGCTGCGCGTGCGTTAAGGAGATGAAGTCATTTAAACCGGCGTTGCTTGTAAAATGCTCTCTGCATTCATCACCAGACAAGACACCTGTGACACAGATGCTGTTCTCAACGACAGCCGTGATCCACGAGACTGCAAGCAGCTCATAAACGCGAGGCTAATGTTGAGATGAAAGCTAAATGAAGGCTTGTTGTTGTGGAGCGCAGCTGAAATCCACTGCGGGGCAGAAATCCCTTTTTGGTTGTGGGCTCATATAAACCCAGTGTTGTTTGCCCCCCCCTCTCCGCCACCTTTCACCCCGCAGATGATGGAATAAAGATAAATGCGACTGTCTGCTGGGGCTCAAATCAATCAGTGTTTGTGTGTATTACTTATTACTCACAGTGCATTTTGTCACAGGGGGCTTTTGTATAACCCCCCCTCCCTCTACATGTCCTGCACTTTTCTATCCCCCCCACCCCTCTCTTTCCCTCTCTCTGAGCATCACCCTGCCATAATATTATTTATGGGGGTCGGACTTTGAGCTGAAATATACGAAAGGTCAAGCGGGATGGAGCGGGAAACAGTGGCAGGAGGGTGTTTTGGGGTTTGTGTGTCAGATGTGACATTTTATAAGGCTGTGATCCCCCCCCCACCCCACCCCTTCTTCTGTTTGCTCACATTAGTGGACTTTTATGCAGTAGTTTGAAGTAAATCTGATCTTCCAGCATGCATTCCTCCCATGGTTGTTTTTTTTTTTTTTTTAAAACAACATTTTTCTGCTTTCTCTCTTTTCGATCACTCCTTGTCTTTGCATGCATCACGGTCAGTCCTCATATTGCCCAGCATTCATGGACATGACCCCCCCCTCCCTCCCTCCCTTCTCCTCTCCAACCACCGTCCATCACTGTCATGGGCGGGGACACTGTCGGTGACCTGTGGAAGTTCAGCCAATGTCACCCTGAGCCTCCTGGCCTTACCACTAACCCCGAACCCCCCCCGTCCTTCAGTGCTGAAATTATGATTTTTATCCAAATCTGTATTCATTCAAAGTTACAGAAAAGTTGTTTGCATTCAACTATTTTTCATTGAACTCTTAAATTCAAGCAGTTTTGCGTCTCTCAGGGAGGCTTATGATGATGATGATGATGATGATGATATCTCAGCAGGAGATTAAATGGGGGTGGACAGCTTCTGTGTCATCATCCCTGCTCCTATATCAGCCGTAGCAAGCAAATCATGATGTCATCATGTCAGCCAACAGAGCGGGACCAGCGTGTGATTAATCGTCTTAACCGGACTGCTGTCACAAACCCAAACGACTTCAGATGGAGTGAAATAAATGGCAGAAGATGCTGTTTTTGTTTGTTTTTTACACATACAGCGTGGTGTGATTACCCTGCACACGCATGTGTGTGTTTATGAGCACGCTGTGAAATGGGGGGTCAATCAGTCATATGTGGAGGAAATGGGGTAATCTGGGGCCAGGTGTCAGGAAAGTGATGGATTTTAATGCTGTGATTGTAGTTAATGGCTCTTTAAATTAAATCGAGATTAAACGTCTCTGGCGGCAGTCAGATCTCATATGGGTTCTGAGCAAGTCCACCCCCCCACACACACACACATACACACAAACTCTCACTCTTCATCTTGTCCCTCCTCATCCTCTCACACTCTTCAGACTTTCTTCTCTCTGCTCTTTTCCATGCCACAAACTAATACGCCACTCAGAGAACATGCGGTACATTTAGTCTGCGATTAACAAACTCATTTACTGTCCCCCTTTGCTTCTGTTTGTCTTCGTAACGTGTCCACCTCCTGCGTGTAAGCACAATCAGTTTTTCCTGCAGTGTGACACTCATATCTAATTCCATTTGCTCCTTTCAAAATCACAATATTGGGCCAGCGGGTTATAATTGGGCCCATACATCCCGCAGAGGCAGTATGGATTAATTCAAGTATGCTAATGTAATTCAATTTGATACAGTTAATCTTGTACTAATGCAGATTGAAGGATGTGAGGCGCAATCAAATACCTCTTAGCCCTTTAATTTGCATCTGAGTTTTTTAAATGAAATTAGTCAATTTGTAATTATGTGACCTGGCCCATAATTAGTTTATTTATCACTGCAGTTAACTCCCCATTAGGAGAATCAGAGGGAGATAGACAGAAAAAGAAAGAGTTTGCGGGAAAGAGACTTATTTATTTCATTCAGAATGAGAACACTCGCAGCATCAATTTGTCTCTCATTTAATAACCAACTTCATGGTGAATCATGTGCTGGTCGGAGAGCCATCATGTGCTGTTTGATCATGTGCTGTTTGAGAAAGATGCAGCTGTTTGATCAGATCTCAGCAGCGAGAGCCGATCAAACCGGGATCAGGTCAGATGACCGCTCCGGGGTCGAATGTTTGTCTGGCTTTTTTTTTTCTAGACGGCGTAATCACAGAGTTGGACCTCTCGTTGTTCTTTCCAGCGACGCAAACATAACAAATACCCATGATGTGACTCATTCATTCATCCACCAAAGCACGAGACGGGATGATGGTCGCTGCTTGTTTTTCTGTTGGTCAGAAGGGTTATAGTAGAGGTGGTGGACAGGCTGAGCCCCATTCAGTTTTATTTACTATCCTTACTAAGATTTTCACTAATAAACAACCTTTTTATAAAATCCCCCCCATCAGAGTCACTCAGTGTTTAGTTTTCAGTTGTTTTATGCAGGAGCAAAGTCTAGCAAACTTTTGATGGGGGGGGCGGACAGGCATACACTGTGAAAAGGGTGGCACATGTAAATCAAATCAATCAAAATTTTTATTATATAGCTCTATATATTCTTTCACGTCTGACCGCGTGTCATTTCTCTCTCCCAGAGCCGCCTATCATCCCGCACGCACGTGTTTTTTAGTTGTTTACCCACAAAGCCGTGCGCTGAACCAACAACTCACTTAGTTTTGTCGTCAGACTGAAGCGAACCGAGACCTGCATTTGTAGGCGGACTGAGTTCGCTTCTTTGATCCGAATCAGAATTCGTTAGCGCATTAACAATTTCGTCTACTTTCTGAACAAACGGACTAGGATTTAAAAAAAAAGAAGCCCGTAGTGAATGCGCCCTAAATGACACGTTGTAGTGGAATATAATTCACCATATATCGCCTTGTGTTCCAGTACTCGTGTATTGTTTAAGGCTCATGATAATCATGTTCTATGTTACTCAGCAACCTCAAGTGTTGTGACTTGTGTTGTCACTTTAAATGCGTCGCCTCTCATTTGTTTACACTTTGGGCTGCGCCATGTTTTACACTGTTTTGTTGTCGACGTGAGAAATCGCCTCTTCAGTTGTTTAGCGCAATTTCCACCATGTGAAACCTTTAAAAACCTTTCAAAAGAATGATCTGGATTTTAGGATATTAACTGTTTATTACAATGAAAATATCAGTCATATAAAAACTAAGGCAAAGTTAACAAAAGCAAATAGCCAGTGGTGGTTTTTTAATCAATAATTGTTAAAATACTTAATTGATAACAGGGAAAACAAGTTTTATCATCTTCAGTTAATTTGACAAAGTTGTAAAATCTGTTGGTATTAAAATGTTAAAGTGTACAGACTAATATTATGACCCGTGTAAGCTGCTTTATGATCAAATTATCCTGATAAAATGTGTTGGCATGGCGACACTGACAGGATGTGATTACCTGCAACCGTGTCTTCTCACCTTGCTGGTTTGGTTCAGAATCACCATGAGCATTTTTATTTCACTGTAGCTTCCTGATTGTAATAACTCCAGCAGTGTCAGGTTTTATTGGTCTACTCAGCATATTACAACATTCCCTATAATTAAATGTCATGCACGCTCATTTCACTTGAATGCATATAAATTTTTGTCTACATGATAAAAAGACACTTTTGCTGCTGTTTTAGGCACCTGACAGCAGAGGAACATGTTATCTGATTACATTATGTGCTTGTAGTTGGACATCTGAGGTTTACACAAATAAAGTCAGTTTACACTTGATATTTGTTAGAATTCAATTGTCTATACTTGGGGTGGCTTGTGCCCCCCCCCCCATGCCACCCCTTTGGCCCAGCCCTTGCTTTCATGGGGGTGCTTAATCAGTGTATACAAATAGTTTGATGAATCTTACTCTGTTTAAAGCGTCATCTCAATCATTTCTTTTAGCTACTTGTACATGTTTGTTTGGTTTCAGTGTAAAATGCAAAACGTGCTCCGCATTTCATTTCATAATCAGGAGTGTAAAATATAGTTTGATCCTGATACAATTTTATGTTGATTCTATGGACAGTCATCCCATGTTCGCCCTTATTATTACTTCTGCCACAATTTCAATTAAATTCAAATGAGATTCCAGATCAATATGGGCCGATATCACATACTAATTTAACACATTCACTTCCGTTCGTTTCAGATTACAGAAAGCAATCACATATTTAAAATATGTGATTTTATTCCTGAGCTCTATCAAGCATTGAAATGGAAAATAATCTGTTCTTTGAACAAAAGTATGCTGAACTACGTTCTGTATATTGAGCTTTAAAATATTCACAATGTTGTCTTCTTGTAGGTGCTCCTGATGATCATCTGCTTTGTTTTCTTACTGAGGCTGAAGTGAAGTTTCTTCTCAGTTGTAGCAGCTGCTTGTCTGGTTTCTCTGTTTCGGTTGTACAATTGTTGCATTGCTTTCTATCTGTTCTATCTTTGTCTCCTTTATCTTCTCTCTCTTGTCAGGTCCAGCATAAACATGTAACTTTATCTGAGCAAAGTAAAGAACAATATTCTATTTAACATCAAGTATAAGAAAACTGAAAGAATATATTTCTATGTGTAGACATTAAATCAGGTATTTTCACTGTTCGAACCAAGCAAATGTAAACAAATCCAAACGATTACTGTCAGTGTTTGATCAATATTTGCAATCTGAATCAATGTTATTGGCTCGTTGATCATTGTTACGATGTGTTGATTTAGATCGATGCATTGCTCCACCTGTACTATAACTAAAACAAACCAGTTAATAAAGGGATTTCAGTCAAATGTTTAAGGTGTGAAACTTGGCGTTCGTGATGGAGGCGAGTTTCAGTTTGGGAAGATTTATTCCGATGGCTGATACTACTCGTTGATACGCCGGTCGGGTCCACTTCGGCTGTTTTGGTCCTTCAGCTTCTCATAATATTGTTTCAGTTTCTTTAACTTTTCCTGTATGCGCCCTACATTCAATAAGTTAAGTTTGTACAAGATGTTTTTTTTATAGAGAGTTTTGTAAGTGTTTTTAAAAAGGAAAGGTTCCTGCAGTGGAGACAGGGCTAGTTTCTGAAGTAAAGCAGTCAATCGTCACAGCTGACAGAATCGGACTCATTTCTCATTTTTGGCTTCAAAAAAGTTTACGTGACTACTCAGACGGAAATCTAGTCGTCTCGCAACTATGAAATAGACTAATTCATTATTTACCTCATTATAGGAGTTATAACACTAAAAATAAGGATATCAGGATTTTAAAGATGGGAATGAGAAAAGTTGCATTGAATTCATTTTGAGTTTTATTCGTTAAGAAAGAAAAAGTCTGTTTCAAACAAATTTGATGCACATCAGGGGTAATTAAAAACAACTCAGGGAATCCTATCCGACCTGGCAGATTAAAATGACGTGACTCACCAGCTGTTTCTTGTTTAAGGTCCTGCAGCTGATAAACTTCCGTGACCGACGCGCTTCTCCCCGGATATATGATTTCCCAGAGTAGAAATTAATTCACATAGTTGTTGTTTACTCCTCCTCGAGATTTGTTCTTTATAGAAATATATTTCATTCACTTCGATTAACAAGATCATTTTACCCAAAATAATTTTTTTTGATTTTTGTGACTTTATGAGATAATTATGAAAATAAATTAATAATAATGATAATAGTAATAATAATAATTCAATGTTTTTTTAAATTCATGAGATATTTCCATGTTCTGCATCTATGAGAAATGACGTCCACCGTGATGAGTAGGGATATCTGCAGTACAGGAATCTGCTGTTTCAGGGCTGAAGTATCACGACCCTCATTTTTTACTTTGTAGAAGTATTGTTAATTAGAGTAAGAGTGATAAAGAGTTAATGCAATGTACTTGGAGAGAATGCTGACCCTTTGTATGAGTGACACACGAAAACTGAGGGAAAAGATGTAGAAAATGGCCCCACATACTTTAGTTTTACAGCTAAACTGAAAAACTGAAGGTCAAACCAAGATTAGACTTCCTATTAACCATAGAAATAATGTTTTATATAGATATGTGTAGAGGTAGTATATATGTGTGTATGGTATCTCACTGTATATGTGAAAAAAGAAAGATTATTTAGTATTTTTTTAGTATCCGTTGTACCCTCCAGGGACAACGGATGGAAATTCGAGTTGTTTACCTAACATGCCTCCATGTAATGTTCATTAACATTCACTGTCCCTTCCAAATATGGGTAATATCCTAAAAAAGAGACTGCTGAGACTCTGGCTGTGGTCTTCAATCTGTCGTGTCTGGTACGGCAGAAACATGGCTGGTGGTCGTTGTAGGTAAAAGGATAAAGAGTCGGATGTAGTGAAAAGATTGTCCTGTAATAAGTTAAATGACATTCCTTTAGCTCATTGTTCTGTCTTTACTTCCTGCAGGTTGGTCACAAAACTTGGAACAATCTCATAAACTAAAAAAAATACCTTCTATTTTTTGATATCTAAATTATGTAAATAAATTCAGAAACATTTGAAAGAAATTGATTTATTTATTGAAAATGATCTAATTTACCCAGAAAAACCGAAGTTTTATTTTAAAGATCTCATAAATTCTAAAAAAAACCAAAGGGATTTATTTGTTTTGTTTGAAATTAACTTAAATTTGGAAAAACAAGATGTTGTTTTTGTTTTGTTTTAAACAAGTGAATGCAACACGCTTCTGTAGTTTCTGGTGATTGCAACTTCTACTTTTATTGAGTTACTCCTACAATCCAGAAAGCTTTATGATGCAGTGGACCCTTTCTGGTGCAGCAAAATGATTATTTTGTACATTTTTGATCTTAAAAAGTTGACTCTTGTGGTTATGGATTTAAAAGTAGAATCATTTTCACTGAAGGGTGGTGAAGTAAAAGTGGACACGTTGGAATAAAGTGTAAATTTGAGATAAATGTTCTTACTTTCCACCTCTGTCCCACTCAAAGAGCCTATTTCAACAAGTTAACATTTTATAAATGTTACTCAGATAAATGATTGTGGCTTGATATCATTTTGAACATTTATGATCTAAATTAAAACAGAATAGTGAACTCTTAACCCAAAAATCCTGCCTCTAAAAGACTAAAACATTTGACACCATAGTTTCCATCTCCCTTTTTTTTTTCTTTTTTTTTTTTAGTATCAGTTTCCACGATTGTCATGCTAAATTGATTCTCTCTGTTCTGCAGTGCAAGTGGTCCAGAAAAGGATTCATCAGAACTCGATGGGCCCTGGCTGACTGGTGAGTTTTATTAACAGGCCCCCGCAGCGACACATCCCACCTCATCACTGCTCAACCTTGAATCATTGCAGCTGTATCAGCGTGATTAGAGACGGAGAGGTAACCACGTCAGTCATGTCGAGCTTGTCCCAGAAGCTGCAGCGAGCTGCGGCGGTTATCACTGACAGCGCAGAGCGACTCGCAGAGCTTTACCCTCCGCTTGCCGCGCGCCACGGCCGAGGGCAGCGATCTGATTAGAAGTAATCACATTAGTCAAGCAGCTGCATATGACAGATGACAAAAAACATTAGATGCAATTGAACCTGTATGGGATAAATAGAAACGCTGCTTCCAGCATGCAGAACTGGGGAGGCGTGGGCGGCTGAGGGGGTGCTAGACGGGGATTGTAATCTAATAGAGGGATGACATGAGAACTAAAGAGCTGAAACGGTAAGCATTTAATAGGGGCATGACGTTTGACAAGAGCGGTGGAGAGAGCGCTGCTGGGGAAGAATAGGAGATCAGATCAGAGAGGGGGATAGACACGGATACTCTGAGCTGTGCATGTTTTCATTTGTTCAGGATGTCAGTGCAGAAAAAAAACAAAACCCATGAGATAAGATCAATTCCTCCGGGTGGCCCCATCGAGCACCGTGCCAACAAAACAGCCCAGACTGATAGGATCAGCGGGGAGGTGTTCATCACTGTACATTGAGCTGTCTTGCTTTGCCCTAATGGGACAACCTGAAAGAGCACCAATCAGAAATTAGAGCTCATAGATATTGTTTTTAAGTGTTGATGATGAGATTAATACTGTTGATTTTTCTGGAAGAAGTTAACTCACAAAGTGCTCTTTCATCCTCAGTGCCTTCGATCTGGTCAACATTCACCTTTTCCACGATGCTTCCAACCTCGTAGCCTGGGAGAGAAGTCCTTCGGTCTACTCTGGGACCAGACAGAAGGCCCTGGGATATGTTTTAGACAGGTACTTCACATCCCGGACACCCTTTCTCTGCCCATCTTCTCGATGAGTCGACGGCATGTTTCCAGGAAATATCCAAGAGGCACATTTATTCTATGTGTAATATTTCATGCTCGAATTCATTCTGGCTGGTCATTTGTTCACAGATAAAATTAGTTTGAACAAGAATCAGAAAGAAGCAAAAATACAAAGAATATTGAATAAAAAGCTGTTTTTTTCCCCCTCCCTTCCTGCCTCAAATCCCAGTTCTCTGTAGCATGAAAAACCTGTATTGGTATTGTAATGGAGGCTTAGAGTTAGACTGAGCAGGAGAGGTGCAGCAGAGGAGGTTTTTGATGGATTCAGTTCTAGACCAGTGGGATTACATCTGTCTGGAGAAGTAGGGGGTCTTACTCACTACACGGTCTGTGAACTCCCAAGACTCTTTCATCTGTCTTCTTCTCCATCCCTCTTTCCTACTTTCAAACATTTTCCTCCCTTTTTTCCCTGCTATAATCCTTTACTCTTCTTTATTATTGTCCCAACAGCAACTGGGAAAAGGAAAATGTTTTTCTTTTTTGAGGGGATCAGCTGGACTTTAAGCTCCATTGTTGATGTAATTGTCCACTACACCTGTTACAGAAGGAAGCCAGTAGGGGACACAACAGCAAACTTCTGGTTTTGCAGGATGTAAACGATGAACTCAGAGATGATAAAAGCTGTTTGCCTTTCATACATTTGTATTGATCGATTAATTGAGGAAGCTCCATATTGGATTCTGTTTACCTCTACATTGCCTCTGCAGGTCTTCTTCATATTGTATCCTGTGCGTGTGTGTGTGGGGGGGGGGTTATTTCAGATGTGCAAACTTGACTCCAAATGAACTCATGATACTCAAGGAAGTAAAGCAATTTGTTAAAAAAAATCCCATCCGAGCACCATGACGTGCATTGTCTGGCATCACCAGATAGTAGCTGCTTCATATTGGTTTTAATAATATTTAATTCACAGTTAATTATCCCTTAATGATTGAATCCTAATTGGATTAACTCAGTAGTGACTAAGCAGCTCTGTAGAGTGAGGACCTTATTGTAAACTGCATACTGGGTATGAGTTTCTGCTCTCAGTGCCGAGTAAACTCAGCCTATATTCTAACATGACATACAATCTATTCTTATGCCTTGCTAATGTGATTTATGGGATATCCATTTGCAGCGGAGCGGGATGATAGAGTGCACAGTGCAACCCCTGATCCCTACCTGGCCGTGCTAACACAGAATAAAAACCTAGTACCAGACTCGCTGCTGGTGACCTCCCATTCAGAGGATGCATGACACGACTTGCCGCCGCCTCCACTTTGAATAACTACATATTGTACATGCATATATGGGTGGAATACATCAGCTGGGCTCTCGGATCGGCCTGAATTATGAGGCGGCTTTGTGAAGCCACCTTTTCGAGGTCATATTTTACCTGTTCTTCATTGTTAATTTGATGAAAGAATGCTCTGCCTTTAATGGACAGGGAAGCTGGAGTGTTTTAAGAATATAGCAGCTTTTTATTAGACTGTAACTTACATGGATTTACTGACATAATGAAACTTGGAAAGGAGCTTGTTGTTGCTCTCATTTAAGTGTTTTCATTAGAATTCCTCTGCCTTCATCACGCTGTTTTCCAGTTGATTTATTTTGAATGATGCCTCCTGTTAATGCACCTAAATGGCAGAGACTCAGAAAAGCCTCAGTCGGGTGGTGGAGGGTCCTGACTAGAAATTGTTTGGGTAGTTTCCTTGTTGGCTAGATCATTTAAAAGGTTGTTGCTGTGTTTTTGTGCCTGACTTGAGTGAGGATGAGTCAGGTTGGTATCCTCTATATTCCCTATTTATTACTCATAAGGGGTGCAAAGGAGGGACGGTGGGGGTATCGCCCCTCACTCGCCTGGTTTTTGGGAAGCTGTCGGGCGCAGATCCGGAGCACCGGAGTGAGAAAAAGCTGGCGGTGCAGAGGGAAGAGAGGAGGAGCACAAAGGGTGCTTGGGCTCTGTAAAGGGCAGTGAATAATGGGTAGGTCCTTTCACAGAGGCTGCTAACCTTTTGGCAGCCACCAGCAAACTCCATTCTCCTGTGCCGATCTGGGAGGACAATGTGCCCGGGCCAGGCTTTGAATGAAGCGCTACCACCAACAGTGTTCCCATTCAGCGGCTGGTTGGGAACCATCTTTTTGGCTATTGTCCTAACTCTGACTCCTACCCCCAGAAGCAAAGCAGGAAAAGGGGCAGAGGGAATACCTAAAGCAAGCCCCTCCTCCTCCTCTCCTTCTCTACTCTCTCTCTCTCTCTCTCCATCTCTGAGGTCTAATCTCCCATAGCGAGATCCTAGAGGCACCCCACCAGCTGAGATCCACGAGGCAGCCAGTAGAGGAGCCTGATCACATGGCAGTGCTCTGCTCCCTGCATCAAGCTCCAGCTTTACACCTTATCTGAGGCCGTGGCCTTAATAATACAGCTTACAGCCCATTGAGAACACATCTGATAAGCCTTCTCCTCTGTGGCTCTTTTAACCGCTAAACACTGTTTATCTCCAAAGTGCTTGGAGGCCTCGGGGGAACAATGCTGAGAAGGAACAGCGTTTAGCCAGCCAGACCTCACCATTGAGTCATATCAAAAAAGCAGCGCTCTGTAGCCTGCGCTGATGTGTAGGCCACTTCCATGAGAGGGAAGGGAGAGCAAAGCGCTGCTTGAAATTCACCCCTTTGCTTGTTTTGCCGTCCTTTGAAAGTGCACCAAGCAGTAGTTTGGATTCACACTTTCTGCACAAGGAATGGGTATTTCCACGAGATAGTGAACCCAGTCTGTAAATGAGCCTGTGAAATGATAGCATGAGATAAAACCAACAGCTTTTTTTTTCTTTTTTTTTTATCTTGCCTAAAGGAATCCCTTTTGTGCATTGGAGTTTGTTTCTTTTTCCTGCCTCTATTCAGGATGGCTGGTCCGGTTCAGGGGAGAACAGTTTTACATTACAACTGTGAAATCCTGGCATAAAGGCGTCCTTTGTGGAGTGCCATTATTTTCACACAAATATAGTCCATTGTCACCGCGCTGAAGTTAATTTGATCAACATTGGGGACATTTAACTGTTTTGTTCGCTGAAAAGACTTGTTTCATGCTCATTTTCGGGGCATTGAAAAGCAATGATTGGCAGAAAAATAATGTTGCCGTTAACAATTCAAAGCAATTAGTTTCCCATGGGGAGGCAGTGGGCCGCACTGGCCACCACACAGCGATGCTTTGTCATTTTATGGAGGGTCATCAGTCAACTGTCAGAGCGTCTCAAAGAGCCCTCCAATCTAAATGTTTCCCTTTAGGCTTTTTCCCAGAACAACGGGCTGAAAGAGCAGAGAGAGGCCGGCTCGTCTCCAGCCAATAGACATGTTGAGCTGCAAGAAGGAGGACTGGATAATCGCAGAGAATTTATTTAAGTGTCCATGTCAATGCAAGCATTATGCTAATCATGTCTCCCATGCAGCCTCCATGTCATGACATATGTAAAACAAATACATTTTTTTCAAATGAGTTTTTGAGCAGTGTCTAAATGAAAAATAGACACTTAAAAAAAAAATATTTACAAAAATGGAAGTCTGTAATTTGTTAATTTGTCTGAACCTCATAGAATACTAAGAAACTCATTCAGAATGTGATATGAGTGACACGATTAACAAAGGTTAGGGAGAAAAGCGAATACAGACAGAAAAGTTTATAAGATATAGAAGTAACTGACGGGTGAGGGTGTCAGCATTGGGTATAAAAGGAGCAACTTCCAAAGGCTTAGGGTGCAGTTGACTGTTCCAAAAAATGACTTAATATATTTACAAGCTTTAAAAAGACGATACTGAGTATTACTTTATAGTGAGGTTTGTGGTCAAAGAAACATATTGGTACAGGCTGCATCTCTGTCCTTATTTATCCAACAAATGTCACACAGTTAAAGCAACTGGATAAACACAAACAGGCACTGCTTTGTAAGTTACAGCTGCAAGGAATTGTGGGATGAAATAATCCCCTTTATTTCATAAAGGATCCAGTGCATTCTATGGCGAAGGAAACAGGAAATGAGCTCCATAGCTTTATTTATTCTGTGTTTGGGGAACTGGAACATGTCGGATCATGGCCATCTAAATACAGAAGTGACATCTTTTACTTTAGAGCTTTTTAATCCTTCTCTTTCCATCTTTGGCGAATGACACACACACACTTGTGTTACATTATATCCTCCTTTCTATATACAGACTCCCTGAATAAATACCAAGCCCTATAGGTTTTTCTCAACACGGCATCAATATAGCAACTTCGGGCTGCATGTCCCCGCTGAGACCACAGAGGAGGAAGAGCTCGTTGTTTCATCACTGTAACGACAAATTTCAACTAACAAGGACGTCAACCTGAATGACACTGTTAGTTGGTGATGACGGTGAAAATTATTCTTTTTTTTATTTGTCATTAAATAAAGGTTTAGCAAACATCCAACCTTTGCTATTTAAATGTTTTTTTTTAAATTTTTTTATATATATTAAGTAATTACACAATATGTATTTAGTTAGGAATTTACTGTTTTGTGTGTGTGCTGATGTGACTGCATGTTTAAGGTGTGTTGTGTTGCTAAGCGTGACTGCTGCCTTCTTAACCTTGATGTCCAGCTGGAACAGAGCTTAAAAGATTTTCCTCTGTTTCACTTCTTTTAGTGGACTTGTTTACTGCCACACACACAGTCACACACAACAGTCTCATCTCCATCAGATTACAGACTGTAACAATAACTAATATTAAACTGATCTTAAACGTTAAAGTCTGCTCATAACAACTGATCCAATTTCTTCCACTTCTCTTCTTACATTAATTAGACATCAACAGTTTAACCCAAACTGTATAAAACACCTTCACAGTAAATAACTGAAGGCACATAGATGAATATTTTCTAATATTATTCAGAGGTTTAAAAGTAAAAGAATTCATTAATAATCGCAGGTCTCACTGAACCTGTTTTAATACAGCAGAAACTACAGATGGTAATATTCTGCACACAGACAGACCAAAGCTACTGTTGTTCCCTGCTCCTAAACTACAACTCTGAGGTTTTATTTAAGAGCATTTTTGCATATTTACAGCATTGTAGGAATAAATATGTGCTAATTTCCTAACTATAATAAAAGGTCAGAATTAATTCTAAACCCCCAAAACACTGACATTTGATATGAGTTTCTGAGACCTCTTCACCACCCACATAATCTAAACTTTTCTTAATCCTGTTGTGTACAGTTAGACTAGTCTTCTGCCACCTAGTGGATTTATTATCGTTTTGCAACAATCCTTAAAGGGGTACCATGTAACTTTTGACCCAAATATTAGCCTAATGTGAGTAATGATAGATGATTTCTGGGGTGAATATACAGTGTTTGATGCATGTCTGCGCTCCGAGGGGGCTGCCCTCTTCAGAAACTAGACATTGTAACTTTGCAGGAGCGGATCCGTCTCTAGTGGGATCATGTGACCTGCAGCGCTTTGCTTTATGATTCCCCCTCTATACACAGAATTCTCTACTTTGTGCCACTTTTTCCTCCTCTTCCATCTAAAGTTTGTCATGGCTGAACGAAGTAAGAAGGTGAAAGTGGTGTCTGAGGAGGCCAGAAAGAGAAAGCGTGGTAGGGATCGCCCCAGAGGTGGCTGTTGTAGAAACATCCAAAAATGTGATGTACTTTTTCACATCTTTCAGCCAGCGTTTATTCAAAACAATGGCAGTAAGTGTCTCATGAACAGAACATTGCAGTATACATCTGTGTTTAAATGCGGCTAGTTGAAGCTAAGTGGCTACAGACCAAAGCTAACTTGACTCCCTAAACATTGCGCCCAAGTGATGTGGGTTTTCGTGCAACAAATGCATTTCCTATAATTCATGTAAATATCAAAGAAGTAACAGAACGACTGGCTTGGTTTAGTTTGATGGTTTTCATAAACGCTGTAATGTCCCATAAGCTAAGGGCTAATGCTGACGTTTTCAACCGGGAGATAAAATGGATACATATATAACTAGAAGCACTCAGTCACATACCTCCACCTGGGCCCTTTCCTTCAATGGGCAAGAATCCTTTCGAAAATTCCTGAATCCGAATAACTTCGGTATCAGCTGGTCGAAGTGGTCTACAAACACGATTCCAGAACATGGATGGAAACAGTTTCATTTTGCGACAGTGCCATGTGGCCAGTGGGAAGTTGCAGGTTTAGCGCCCCCTAGTGGCCAAAAGTTACACAAAATCCCTTCAAAATTGGTTGAAAAAAAGTTTAATTTGGTATATAAGTCCAATAAAAAGTTCAAATATCAAATCCTATAATTTTTTTCTATTGTTTTCCAACAGTTTTCTTGAACATTTATAACTTTTTTTTGACAGAGCTCTGTGGAGTAAAGATCTCCACATTTTCTTGATCTATTACAAAACTATTGGCCTGACCAGTCTTCTTCCCTAACCTCTGAGTGACCGCTGTAACACTCTCGCACCCCCCTCGACGGCGCATCTTTCCTGCAAGCCGTTCTTATTGGGGTGGGCGTTACTAAGGAGATGGGTGGCTAACAGTGGGACGGTGGTAAGCTTGTCCTGCGGTGTCAAAGGTCCCGTCAGGGGCCACCCTTGGCCTATTCAGAAAGACGTCACCAGCAGATTCTTCACAATGTTAACATTCGCCCAAATTCTCAACATTTACTTACAATGGGCGACGATGCTCAGCCTGACTATTGTGTGCAAAGTCAAATCTGACCGGCCAGCTTATGGGAAGTCAGCTTGTCAATGTAGTCATGACATGGCCCCCGGTTGCACCCTCATAATCCCACATAGGCTGACTGTTATGGCTCAGTTTAGCTGTCAGTCACAGCAAATAATCTGACGAGGAGTCAGCGAGCAGCTGAGGAGAAAGATTCAAGTCCAGGCCAGATTTGTTTACCATGATGGAGAGACTGATGGTGTGCTTGAATATGTTTTTAACATGTTTGTTGACTTCCATGACGGCTTGTTTGCATGTGAGACGGTGGTTGAATCAGAAAGAGAGAATGTCCGCAGGGTGCTTTGTGTTGGTGGTTTAAGGAGCCTGGGAGCAGAGTCCGGGGCTGTGTAATAAATTAGCGTCTGACCCCTGTCTTTGTGTGGCCCCCTCCTTGGAAGACCTGATGAAGGCCCCAGCCCAAACCCCAGTGAGAACGTCCCATGTGAAGAGGCTCTTTCGGGGGGTGTCTCTGCGCAGTGAATTGGCCGGGAGAAAGCATGTTTATAGACTGTGTAAAAGAGTGAGTCTTTGTGGGAAAATGTCACTGACACTGTTACAGTTTGCCTGAATGAACTATGATGACGAGGCTAATGGGGGCCCCCGCCCAGGGTGAGGGTCAGCAAGAGAAGCCCCCCTCCTCCTCCTTAAAGCTCTGGACCCCCCACCCTCAGGCCCCTTTCACGCCCAGTAGCTGTAGCTAATGTTGCAATTCTTCGTTACTTCACAAAGGCCACGAAAAAAAGTCAACCTTCACACCAGCAGGTCACCACGAGTGTTTTAGGAAATGATCGTGTAAACAGAGCGTTACCTTCTGACCTGTGGCTGATACCTTGGAACCGCAGACAAAAACGTCCGGGCTGCGGGTATTAGACATGGCTATTAGCAGGAGAAAGACCTTGGGCTCGGGAGAAACACATTCCTATACTCCTTATCCTCCTTTCTCACTTCATCCATCCTGTCACATGAGTGACAACCTTACCCTCTCTTATCGTTTTTGCATTTCAATGTTTGGCAGTCATTCTCTGATTGACACCTGTTCAAACTATTTATTTTGTGTAGTTCTGGTAGTCCTAAAATACTCTTTTAGCACAGGGGATACATGAGTTCCCACTTCTCTTAGAACGGCTGTGTTCGGCTTTTTTACTGCCCTCCACTTTGCCCAAAAGGACAGAGAAGTCTCTTAGCGCCAGAGTGTAAGGTCATTAATAATATCAGTCTCAGTTGGAGATTACTAATGAGCTATGGTACACGTGTAGAATCGCACACAGGCCTGAGCTAATGATATCATAAGAATGGAGATGTGTGATGTCAAGAGGGTTTTAAAGTTTCGGCAGGGTTTTTAGAGCTGTAAATGAACCAGTTTCAAAAGAGAGTATGCTTTTCTTGTCTGATTTGATGAGGATATACTAGATCCAATGTTACCCTTCAGCTTACTGAGCCCAGTCTCAACAAAAAATAAAAATGTAGGTAAGTTCTTACGTATTTCTGATATGCTGTCGTGTGACAATCCACAGTTAGAAAATGATGAAATGACAAAGTGTCCCGAGTACGGATGCCACGGTTATGGATTTTCTTGGTACAATTATTGTCAAAGAAATATTTGTGATTTTATGATGATCATAATTATTATAGATTAATTAATTTCCCAGCACTATCAAACGAATAGTCTTCACGGATCCTTAAGTTTGATCTATTTCTATCTTTTGATACAAAAATAACAAAATATGGTAGAAACAAAGTAAAGTTACTAAAACATCAAGGTTCAAGGTAGCTTTGCCAAGTTTTCTGTAGGTGTGTAACACAGAAAGTTGAAATTGCGTTACCCATTGCCCACGGTACGGTAACATTTTAATGTAAAAAAGAATGAATTTGAGTATAAAAGTATAGAAATATAAAAATAAGTAAATTATAAAACCTAGTGCATGCAAAAAGAAAAGTACACAGTGCAAAAGAAGTCAAAGATTATTATTAATAATAAGGCACATAACAGTAAAAGATCTAAAAAACAAGATCTTAAGTGACAGAGTTGTGTACACAGTCATTCCAACTTAATCTCCTCTGCTCTGTAACCAGTAAATAAATCATATATATTAACTCTGGATTTCTCTCAGAGAAAATAGGTGGAAAAGGCTGCAGGACCTTAACCTGGACCTGAGAGGCTTCTTTCTGGAAACTACATTATAAAAACGTTTTCTTCTCAACTTCTCCTCATTTTGTCTCGAGCCTGGCGTTAATGTGTTAAAGGTAGGGTAGGAGATGTTTTCTAGAAGCATTTTTTACGATATTGCTTAAAATCCTCTTCACACCCCGATTGCAACCAAATAATTAAATGCTCTAACACAAAAATAAAAAATATAGTCACCTGTGGAAAAGGAAGGACTGAAAAAACACCATTAATAACCGTTCGAAAAGACTGGATGGTGATCTCTATCAAACTCAGCTGCCGTCTGTCCCTCTCCCGTCCCGTGTGTCCCTCTTTGCGCACAGATCGCACGCTCTAATCTTATCTAATACACTGATGAATATAACTTGAAACAATAATCATATTCATTGTTTAGGTTCGTAATGATGTCAGGTGTTTTCTTACTGGTGAATGAGCCATGACGAAAATGTTGGCGAAGGTTTGCAGATCGATGCTGCTCATCACTCGTCAACCATCCTGAACAAGCATTGCACGTTCCTTTGTCTGGCGGCGTGGCTTCGGGGGGAAATCTAAGGAAAGGGGTTTGGACTTGGAAAATGTAGCTTGCTCCAACCCTTTTTCCAGGGTCTCCTAACCTACCTTAAAGAAATACATCTACAAAAATGAATTTATTCTCACTTGGGCTGCAAATAACAATTATTTCAGTAGTCGACTAATCTGTTGATTATTTTTTCGATTAGTCGATTTGTCATGATTATTGTAGGAAATATTTGAGCCACACCTTAAGGCCCATTTATGCTCCCTTATGTACGTAAATGGGGACGTACGTTTTCAAACGGTCTCCGTCCTCATACTTCCATGTGTCTTTACGTTGCTATGGTTAATCTCCACTAGTGGGCAGTGCTGAGTTCAGAGTTCACTCCCTCAATCCGACGTCAGTTTCAGACACTGGTTGGTGTTGGCGGTGGGTTAGTTGTTTCCAACTGTCCAACATGCCATAAACGCATAGCCTTTCTTCAAAAGCTCACACAATTTCTGCAGTCTTCTTCTTCTTCTTCTTCTTCTTCTCTGGTTTGTTTCTGCTCAGCACTGCCCCCATGAGTTCTGGTATGATTGAGGTTTAATAAATCCAACAAAAAAGCAAAATCCAGGCTGGAAACCAAAAAACACGGCTTGCAGGAGAAATGACGTGGAGAAACAAAACAGAAGAAGAAAAAAAAGAAATTATCTGGCAGGGGACAAAGGAAAACCGGGAGCTTAAATACAGGAGAGAAGTAATTACAAACAAGAAGCAGGTGAGGCAATGAGCAAAAGAAACCAGGTGTGAAAACGAAGGAGCAGAAGGTAAATGTAACCGAGAGCACAAGGGACTAAACTCAACAAAATAAAACAGGAAGCAACAAAGGACTGTAAACCAAAACCCAGAAACCATGGCACAGTGAGGGAACGCGATTGAAAGTGAAGATGAAAACTGAAAGGACCACGGAAAACATTTTGTGGAATTTCGGATCTTGTGGCATGGGACTTGATGAGCTAATCCCCTCCAACCCCTCCTACCTCCCTTTGGTTGGCATCATTGCAGAGGGAGACAAAAGCTCTGGCTCAGTAAGGAAATCACTTAGGAAAACATGGCCACCATACAATGCAACTTTTTTGCACTTTAGACCAACAAAGCCACATTTTCTCTTATAATGTCAAGTTTGTGGAGACCAGTTGTACACTTTATTACATAAAACATGCATTTCCAGAATATTCTGGATCAGTGCCAACACAGAGATAGAGACAGTACATTAATAGACCAAACATTTAGGAAATATTACTAAAATTAACAGCATTGTAAAACCTTTAAACTTAGGATCATTAATTGGAACAGAACTGGTAATCCATAAAACTGGTGGCAGAAATGTTTAAAAAGAAATTTGAAATGAATAATGGGACCTTTTTGATATTTCCACATCATGCTTTAAATCCATTACTTGGAGAAAAAAGTCATAAGTTGCAACCAAATTTGCACCAAAGTGTCATCGATATTATTAAACTGCAGAAAAACGAATAAAAAGAAGATTATGGTGTTCTCATCTTCATATTGATCAATTATTTTTTAAAAGAATGGGGTAGAAATGTGATCTAATAAATTGTGTTTAATAAAAGGGAATGTCAAATGACAACCTCTCCATTTCACATAATAGCCGTGTTCCCCGCCTGCAGAGAAGAAGTAGTTGTGCTTTACGACAGCCGGCCCAGACTGAGACCCGCAGCTAAGAAAAGCTCTTTCTCTCTTTACGGCCTCATAAATATATTGTTATCTGTGCCTGGGAAGTCCACGTTTAGATTTATCCGCACGATTAGTGAAGATGGCGAGCCAAGCATCTTGAATCATTAATTACACAAGAGCCAGCACTACATCCACCTTAATTTCCAATCTCTGCTCTGTACAGGAGTCGCTTTTAAGTAGGTGATGAGGCATAGGGGTTCATTATATGTCGCTTAGGTGCATTTTTTTTAAAGCACTGTGATGCTGATGCTGTGTTGAACTTGGAGAAATTTGGAAGTAGTCCATGCCAGAGAGGATCTATACTCATAGGTTAAAGATTGCAGTGTATGTAGTCCATTAAAACATTAGCATGAGCTGGATACAGCTACACTGGAGAGAATATGACAGGAGTTCATTGTGGGACGCCTTTTAACCCAACGTGATTTAAATAGACTCAAATAAAGATCTGAATGCTTGATTCCAGAAAGTCAGGGGGAAATAAAACCACCACCAATCCCAAAATGTATTTTGGCCTTCAACCTTTCCGTGCTATAGAAAGTCGGGACTCGGTCCCTCTCCCTTTGATCAGTGCAGCAAAGTGAATTTTCTGTCTTTCAAAGGAAGTTATCAAGATTTATTCATGTAATTGTGATTTAATTGTGGTGTCAGCTGAGAATTAACAGTTTGAACTAACTGCATGTTGACTCGAACCCCTGGTATGTCTGGGAAATGTACCGCAGACGAGTCCCAGAGGATGGAATTAGCGTGTCGGTGGGATGACATGAGTGCTGCAGAAGATGATCTCTGGCCTGTATCAATCATTTGATTTGGACTCGTTTTCCTGAAGCAAATTACAGTGACACAGGTTTTAATTTTAGTCCTGATTCACCGTTTGTCCAAAATATGGATATTTTGTGGTTCCTTCATTCTTAAACCTACATAGAAATGCTCATAATAAACATTTGATATCTGTGCTGTTTGTTTAATTATGAATAATTCTGGCATTAATGTACAAGATCGTATCAAATCTTAAGAAAATGTTAAAAAGCTTCACAAAAAATAAAACCTCTAATCAGAGTGTTCAGACCACCAGGTGGTGCTGTATCCCTCTAATGAACTAAATGCCTGCAGGTCAGGGCTCCTAGTGATGGTTGATCTTTAAAAGATGTTTATCTTCTGCTGATAACTCCGGATTGTTGTTGTTTGGCTTGTTTTTGCAGGATCACAGACCAGCGGTATGAGAAGCTGCCGTATTTCGTCTTTGGGGACTTTAACTTCAGGTTGGACTCGAAGCAAGTTATCGAGGTGAGTGCGTTTCCTTTTTTTTTTTGCACCTGACAGTTTTGCGATGGACGGCCTTATTCTGTCGGTTTTGGGGGAAACATCCGCTCGAAGCTAAGCTAATATGCATGTGATTAAGCATAACGATATAAAGTGTGTGTTCGCTTGTATTAGACGGCAACATTAATATAGTAAAAGTGGTTTTAGTAGTCCGCTGTCTCCGTAGAGTTATGAGTCATTAAACGCTTCACTGTTGCTGCGCCAGCTGTGTTTGCCAACTGAGCCTCCAAATGCATTGTTATGTTACGGTGCCATTTACTGCTCTTTCTCTTCCTCTTCAGCTCCCTCCCTTCCCTCTTTCCTCCTCCTTCTCCTCCTCCTCTTGGTGCAAATGAGGCCGGGGAGAGCTAAGGCAGTGCAGTCATTCAGCATTGTCCATGAGAGGATGAGGGGGAGTCGGGGAGGGGATGGATGAGGTGGTGGTGGTGGGGTGTTAGTGGCATAACAAGTCATAAAAGCCCACCGCAGACAGTGATGTCCTATGATAACAGAGTGGGAGAGACACTTGTTGGCCGATCCTTTCCGGCACAATGGTCCTCGAATCAGTGGGCCTGTTCAAGGTGTGGGCATTGTTGGTTTCAACTGGAGCCCCATTCAGGGGAATGGGAAGAGGAGGGAAAGCTCTCTGAATGGAGAGCTCTGACTTAGGAAGCACTTCAGTCTGTGTGGCAGCCCGTTATCCGTCCGCTAGGGGAAGAACGAAATCGGCACCTCCTCCAGAAGGGGCCAGCTAAGTAGGATGGACATCACATGTTTTTACTCAGCAATCTATCAGGGGCATTGATTAATTGCCTCAAAGTTTGTGCAGTACATTTGATTTTGGTGCTGTAATTGGATCACATTGACCCCGCTGGTCATATGAACATGCGTTGCTTTGGAGATAATAAACGCAAGTTCAGACTCGGCAGCAGCAGATGTGCAAACACTGAGGCTATTCAGAAGTCGGATCGCGCAATTATATGTCACCTGGCACGCATTTAGGTTGCCACATTGATATTATTTCAATGACAGAATGTTTTATGTATTATCTGCTCTGCCGGGATAAAAGACGCTGTGTCCTCCTCGCCAGAGGAAACTGCATTTTTATAGATTATGGATGCATTAAGCAAAAAAGAAATCAGCCAATAAAACAAAGTCAGATGAGATGATTCGGAGGCTATCTGTGTTTATCCTGGTGGTGTTTGCGGTCTTGTCCTCGCTGCTCTGTGGTAGGTAAGCTCTCGCCCTCGACGTGTCTCCACCTCTCTGAAATGCTGTTTGACTGCAGCGAGGGTCACGACCCCTTTTCCAAGGATGTGTTAGGCCTGCATCAGTGTGTGTCCATCTCTGCCCCCTCTCTCCTTTTCTTATGCACCTTGGCCCCATTCACTTACACATTCCCATCCAGCAATCAAATCAGTGTGGCAGCAATCAAAGGGGGGGGGGGGGGGGGACGCCTTTGAAGAGTCCCTTTCAGAAAGTTAGAATTGTGGACTGAGGCAAAACCCACACACAAAACCACACGTGGACGTTTTTCTTCTTTTTCGTTAACATTCCGTCCAACACACT
>JBBBVU010000017.1:4952026-4962155 GCA_037177055.1 Atherinosoma microstoma
CTCCCCCTCACCACCCTCCCCCCCGCTCCCACTCCCCCCTCCCCCCCCCCCCCCCCCCCCCCTCTCCCCTCCCCCCCTGTTTCCTTTCCCACGCCTTTTAAGAGTTCCCTTCAGGAAGTTAGAGCTGTGGACTGAGGCAAAAACTACACACAAACACACACATGGACATTTTTCTTCTGTTTTAGTAACGGTTCGTCTAACATACTGACTGTTTGATGGCGACAACAAAACGGCCGATGATGTCATCTGTGTGAAATGTATTAATAAACCCCCCCACACACAAACGCACGGCGATCAAGCTGCAACGGTTCGAGCAGCGACCTGCATGTTAGCAGGCCGAGAGAGCCGCGATGTCACCGATAAACAAATGGGCTGAAACCTCGGCGCAGGATGTAACTCACAGCTGGGAGGCCGTTTTCAGCCCTTTAATGACAATTAATGTCAACAGCACAATTAGTGCACATCTACTGAAGTGCTTAACTGTAGATGGGCTGCTGGCGGATCGATCGTCCATACTTATCCGCAGATTGATTCCGACACAGGGAGGTCGGACTCTCTTTCTCACTGTCTGAGTCTCGCTTTTTTTTTTTTTTTGCTTTTGCTGCTCTTCCCGTTTCCAGTTCAATTAATGGGATAACTCCCCAAAAATCACTCCGATGAACTGATTCTTTTCCACATTAACTGGAGGAAGAAAGTACATTACTTGCAATGCATTTTGGACTCGTTGAGTGGAGGAAAATGCACCTCCTGAGGCCTCACTTTGAGAATCACTGGGTCAGAAAGTATTTTAGTGCGTTTCTGTACAGCTGCACGCTACACCACTTCTCTTCTCCTCTGCCCTGGGTCCATTGTGGGGGGACCAGACCTTGGACAACCACTGGGACAGGGGTATTTAGGGATGTGTCCATGTGTGTGCATGGAAAAGGAGGTGGGTTTGTTCTGTCAGAAGGCAAATTCCAGGTGGCAAATTCCTGGCATGCTTATGCGGCAGGATCAGTAACCACAGACCTGCAGCCCGCCCCCCTTCTGCCCAGCCCGGGCAACCCCATTAATTGTGTCCGACAGAGGGAATTGGTTTCAATTGACCCCCATTCAGTGGCCCTTTGACTTGCAGACAAAAGACACAGCCACGTGGAGACTAATGCTTGGGCTGAGCAGCCTGGAGGTGGTCCAGGCCCCACCAGCCTCCTCTTTCCTCTCCCATGGGTCTTATCATTGCCTTGGCTTGATCATGCTCTGCATCGGTGCTGATAAAACAGAAAGGCACAAAGGAAGAAATTTGGAGAGATTTTGTCTGACATAATGGTGATGCACCGCAGAGTACTTATTGATCTACAGGTTTTCTTTTACCAGGGTTACTGAGCACTTATGTTCTATCCATCACTTACTGCTTTGAAGGAAGTTTTGAAGGAAGGCTTCCCTGTGATCTATGCAAATAAGAGAAATGTGAATCCTTGTTTGACCCAACTTCAGCTATAAGAGTTACTGATTATTGGTCACAAGGTAATTGGAACTGATAACAAGATTGAGTCAAACATTATTAAAACTATTGTTTACACATGCACAAACAGTGATTGTTTACTATTCACAATATGCATTGAAAACCAGTCAGGTTCTCTAAAAGCAGCAGCTGTGGTTGTGCATCGAGACCACGTGTAGATGATTGTGTTGGTGTTAGAGGACCTTTCAGATGCAGTTTTGTTACCTCCACTTATTTCTTTGGGTTTTTTTATATTTCTATTGCAATTAATCACGATTGATCACATTGTGTTTTTATTGTTATCCCAATGTTCAATAATGATTCTAAAGTAGTGTATTGTACGTAATCTACTTAAAATACTTCTGTAAGCGCAAAAGAACAAAACAAATCAGCTGCTTTTTAACAACAGTATCGTATTAAGATGTAATAAAATGAAATATTTGACGAAGGATGAAAATTTAAGGGTCTGTTTGTTGAAAGGTAACCAGTCAGAAGTATACATTTCTTAACACAGATTGAACGATATCTGATGAATTTCAGCCATCAGGTGTTTCGTTGCTGTAATCCAGAAAAAGCAGGGTTAGAATCTCAGCACTTCTAAGATAATGACCCCAAACTTGTGCAAATATTCACTTAAAGGCCCACTATGTAGTTTTCTCAATGACGCGCCCCCTATCGACGGCTAATTCAGCTTCCATCTTGGATCCTACCTGTAGTGTGAGCTCTCTCCAGACAGTAGAAAAACAGTCTTTTCTTGACTCTTGTCTTATCTTTGGCTCTTCTTTTTGGTCTCCTTAGTTTCCTCTCTTCCTCCGATAATGTCTTCAAAAATATTTTTGCTGAATCCGCCGACGTGCGTTCTAAAGGACCGGTTTATTTACACATCGCGTGCTAGCGTGTAACGCATGTGCAAAGCGAAACTCAACAGGCGGCGTCCAGGATGTAAAAGTTCTATAGTGCGGTTTCTCAGCCACGGGGATGCTGGGCCGTGATGGCACTAGAAATGCAAGAAATAGATGTCACTGTGTCATCAAACGAGCCCGGAAAGCGGAGTTTTAAGGTCGAAAAGTTATATAGTAGGCCTTTCATAAACAATTCAACATTTCTCTTAATATTTCTGTTATGACTTATAAGCAGTCAGAAGAAAAATTACTTGTGTTTGGCCTTAAAAATATCATTTGAATGAACAAATTTTCACATAAAATCTGTATTCAAAGAAAAACTTTTTAAACCATTATAAAGTTTTGTGTACATTAAAAGAAAGTCTGTTTTAAAAAAAAAAAAATTCAAACTTAAAACCTTAAACAAATGGAAAATGGAAAACAAAAAGCTGTAATAGTAAAGAAACTCTCCCTGTAAGGACGGACTGGAGATTCAGTGTTTAAGATGCTTAATGCCAACATGCCTGTTTCTATTTTTATATTTCAGTGTAGAAAAACTGGACTGCCAGAAATCCTTCTCTCTCACTAATCCCTACTGACCACTCAGAGAGTTGTAGATGGAACATTATATAGTTGGCCTATCAGCATCATTTCAGCTTGTTTTCCCTCCTAGATAAACAAACTCTAAACACTTTGACTGCTCTGCTCACATGAACGGTTTTAAATTTAACTCGTTATTTTCATGCCACAGCTTAATGTTTTGTCTTGTGTCTGCAATTAAAGGGAAAGACAAACTTATAAATCTGTCAACTTGCAATAGAAAATAGGTAATTTCCATGTCTGGTATCGGAGCTGCAACGGGCATAATGCATTATGGTCCATATTTAGTTACTTATTGCTTCTAAAATACTTGGTAGCACACAAAAATCTCACCATACATTCAGACGGCTCATAAAATCATCAAACTCACCATGTAGTCCACTGTGTGTGGGTAATGAGTGATTCCAGACACAGCTCTGGTGTAACTGGGACTTCTTTATTTAATCATCTATCATGGGCGATTCAAGTTTTACTGAAATCATCAACAATAAATATTTTGATTATTTGGTATTTATTTGATTTATTAGTTTTTTTCTTAATGAAATATCTTTATTTGCACATTTGGTAGTCCGATAAATACACAGTTAACGACTATTATCACTCCAGCTATAGATCAGAGGAGCTGCAATGGGATATAGATCTTATATATGTATCTGTCTTTTAGAGATCCTTCGTTATTGGTTGAGTGTTGGATAGAAAAACTGAGATTAAAAGGATTTGAATCATTTATCATCATTTTACTCACCTTTAAATCATTTTCCATCCAAAAACAAAAAGGGATGAATCAATTTGAGCCTTAGTTTCATGTTTAAGATAAGAATTACAGTGATGTATGTATGAGAAAGAGTGTAAGGTGTGTGTGCGTCCGCCAAGGTGGCCATGAATCAGCAGTGTGGATGACAGGCTCAGGGCTCAGTGCCTGAACTCCCAGTATATTTAAAATCCCTCCTAATTAAACTTAATAGAATGTAAATTTAATATCTGCAGAGATTGTGTGCTGCTGGCCGGCCTGCTCCAATTTAAGGATTGATAGAGGCCAGCCGGAGGGTTAATTGCTGACTTGATCTACTGTCGCCCGGACATGCTGTTGGGCTGTTTTAATTGCGGCTGATTCGCTGCTACACGGGCGGATTTCATTAGACACGCTGGCCTCTCGCTGAACAGATTAGCACCCCCTCTCTGCCTCAGCAGGAAGTGCATGGGGAGAGGGGGGGTACAGAGGAGGTGGGCCCAACCGGGCATCAATCTCCCGTCCTTTGTCCTGTGTCCTTTCTCTCGCTTGAGTAGCATGAAATTAAAGGTGGGGCCTGAGACTGTCCCTGTTCTAAATGAATGCTGTAAAATGCCTTGTAATGACAGTCCAGCATGATGGATCATTCATTTTTCCTCACAGTGGAATTACTCACACACACACACGCACACACACACACACACACACACACACACATGGCAGCGAGAGCAGAAATATAAGCATGCATTAGATAAATTTTATGTCTTTCCTCTTGTATGAGCAGCATCTCACTCAGAAATGAACTGATTTTCCATCCATTTTGTAATTAAGGAAGCATATTAAGCATATTTCAAATGTCATTATTTAAATAATGGAGGGAAACTAAAGAGTGTGTGTTACCTGCAGTTGTAACCAACAGTTCATCAGGTAGTTGATGGCCATTGTCCTGGCTGCTGAACCTCGTCTTGGTAAATAATTTGCACTAGTAAAGCTGAAACATCCCCCCCTTTTAGCCTGACTTTGACTTGCATGTGTGTTTCTGGCCAGCTATAAATCAAAAGGCGGCCGGTGTAATTAAGTGTACACTACATTAGTCAGGCTAATTAATTTTGGGGGCCATCCATCCGTTAACCAGTGGGCCAGCACTGATTGGGCCTCTGTTCTCTGGAACCCCTGACACCAGGGACTGTGACCCTCCCTGGCTGCCCTCAGCTTCCCAAATACACTTTATTTACACACATGCACACATATGTACACACAGCTTTCCTGTGGTTTGACTTAAAAAAAGAAAAAAAATGGAGTTTAATACCATAACGGATATATTTTTTCTACCATATTCATACAGGACGGTGCTGTTGGCAGCTCACTGGAGAAGTGTTTTCTATTTGACTATTTTTATGGCTAGATCAAATTGTATTGACATGCCTTTTATATAGTGTGACTGGCCTACTAAATCAATATACTTTTCAGTGAAACACACCCCACCTAACATTGTCTTAATTGTCCCGAAGCAGTAAAAGCTCATTCGTTTACTGCAACATGCAAGTGGAAACAGAGTTATTAGCACCTACTATTTGACCCACGCCCTATTTATGGCCTGGCAGGTGATATTTCCTCACAATACAATAAAGACATTTTATCTGGCAAGAAGAGTCCAATCTATCACAATGAGGGCCCATTATATCACTGATAACCCATCTGGATATAGAGGGAGACTATTCCCGCTAGACAACAGTGGCTGTTCTCTCTCTCTCTCCTCTCTGTTTGCTTTCTATGCTAATGAATACAGCTCTGGAGACACAGAGGAAAGAAAGAGTTCAGCAATGAGGGCGTAACTTGAGCGATGCAGCTTTGATGGGAGCGCTGTCCATATAATTAAAACGTTGGCAAATGAAGAACAAGCAGTGGCTTCTGTTGGTCCTGCTCATTAACAACAGGCCGTTTGAGCCCGGCGCCAGTCATGCTATTGCCATTGTGTACTCAGAGGAGCTAGTTGGGGAGGTGGAAAGGGGGGTGCACTGTGACTGGCAGCTAGGAACACCATGCCAACGGTGGGGTGGCGTGACAAACCAAGCCAAAGATGAGCGCAGAGCCTGGCACCAGCAGGGTCTGTGAGGGAACGTTGCCTCGTAGGCCCCCGGGGTTGGTCCCGGTCAGGGATGTAACCCGACTTAGCCCTCAAGTCCAGCTGGAACCGTTGATGAGATGTCTCTTTTTACTCCAAACTAAATCCGTTAACAGACTGGTGGATGAGCTCAAATTGTGTTAAAAAGGGAGGATGTTGTGATGCATTTTTGATTGGGTAGTTTTTATTATTAGATGAGGAAGTTTTTCCTGAAAACAACGTCTATAAATACCAAAATAACACCATGAAACTTCTTTCTTATAATTTAGCCATTCAAAATGCGTCTAAATATACTCATTGCATTTTTTGTGTCTTAATATGATAAGTTATTTATTTATTTGGTGCATTATTAATTTGATTTTCTCTGTCTGTGCTAAAACCCTGCAATCTAAAAATCTCCCAGGGCTTCATCTGTTGCTTATTTAGGTCAGAGATCTCAAACTCTGGTCCTCAATGACCTCTGTCCAGCGGGTTTTAGATGTTTCTCTGCTCCAACTAACCTGATTCAAATGAAATGGATGCAAGAGTTTGTTGCCAAGTGACCCTTTAATCCGGATCAGTTGAGTTGAAGCAAGGATACATCTAAAGTTTGAGATTCCTGATTTAGGCAGATAAGTTAATAAATCTTTCATTTTTGAGATATAAATAACAAAAAAGAGTGATCACAATTTAAAAGCCCCTTTTAATTATTTACTTAGTTCACCCAAATAGATATTTTGATTATTATCACATTAGAATAATGGAAACAGAGATTCCCAAAACTGTGCGCTAACATTTATTTATTCATTTATTCAATTTGTGACCTAAAAAAAGAAAATCAACAATTCGAAAGTTCCTAAACAATTTTTCATGTATCAATTAGTTTATCTTCAGATACATCTGCAGAAAGAAAACAAGATTATAGAAATTTTTTTTTTTTATTCTAAGAAATGAAGATTTAATACAGACCTGCACTATATAGCGCTATAGTGCCCATCATGTTGTCGAGTTTCATGCACGCTGTATAAATATCTCAAATCTAATTACTGATAAAAATCTAATAAGTACCACTTTTTCCAAACAAAGTATTACCTCATATAAATCATGAATAATCTTTTGGCTGCCGTCTTGCAGTCTCTTTGCTTTGCTGATGGTTTGTTTCGTCTTCTATTATTCAGGATGGACCCCATCTTTGAAGTCACAGGGAGGCACAGCGGCAGCTAACAGTGATGCTATTATTTAGTCCAGATGAAATGTGCCATAAACTGTGAAGGATAGGGATCTCTTTGTGCCTGGTACATAGTGTCCAGCTTGTATGATGTCAGTCTATTTTTGACTAATGCAGTCCTCAGCCTTTGTAAAAACAGAGCACAATAATTGTTTTTTTTCTCCCTCTGAAGGATGGAGTGGTTGCATACATAACCCAAGTAGTCCCCTGGGGATTGTGCACAAACATGCAACCGTGTGCATAGTTATTTCCGGTGTTTTAATCAACATAGGTTGTGCTAATACTTATGCGAAGAAGCGTCCTTTATGAGGATGACGGCACAATGCCTTCACAACAAGTCAGTCACAGATTGAATTTAAATCAGTCAACAATTTACTGACCCCGTTTCCAGGGACGTTAAGAAAAATGAAGTCAAAACTTAATTCTGTGGTTTGTTAATTGGTTTAAACCTTTATTTAGCAGACAAAAGTCCAAAGAAGTGACTGGTTTGCTACAAGTATGAATAAAATATGGTAAAAGAATAAGAGGGGGCTTTAATTTTTCTTGTTTTTAGCTATAAAGGGGTTTCAGAAGAGAGGGGGGTCTTTCTGACCATTCACTGTCCAAAGGACCTGATGAGGCACCAAGTCCTCCTCACGCACTGAGAACATTGATTCATTTGGAGAATCAGCCTTTAATTTGTTTACAGCATTTCACCTAAATGACGCCTTGTCCACCATGGTGAGAGAGAGAGAGAGAGAGAGAGAGGGGTAATTCAGCCAAGGAGAGGTGGAGGGGGAGGAAAGGAAGGTGCGGTGGGGGAGGAGGGGTCTTGACACCCCACCACAGGGCGCTAGGCAACCATCTAGTGGGTGGGCTTTGTGATACATTTTACCAATTTTTCATGCCCATCCCTCTTGATGTGACCCCACTCAGGGCCCTTTATGCCCCTGACAGCTCTGCGCAGGAAAACATGCTGCCGCTCTGATAGCATGAAATCGGGAACAAAGACCCCCAAGGAGAGGAGAAGGGGGCCACCGAGGCACGCTGTGCTCTGGTCCCGCCTGGCTCTGGACACAAACAGATGTTAGGCCAGCCCCGGCTCTCACTGCCCCCCGAAAGAGGAGGCCCCCTCAGAGAAATGGGCCCGAAAAGGTTTTGTTTCAGGCCTCCTCTAAGACAAAAACCGGAGCCACTCCTTCTGAAAGGGCCCGGCAGTATGGTCGTCACAAATAAATCACGCAACGGAGACCAAGAGAGAGGCCCATGAATTCTCAATGTGGCCCTTAATAGGCCCTCTTAAATATGATGGGATATTTGTGTGCGGGTGTGAATGGAGCCTAGTGACTTTTAATGTCAGTGGGCAGAGTAGTTTAAAAGCCAATGGTGCCAACACTGGCTTTACAGCTTTGTTACAATGAGCCATTCTGGAGGAACATCACTCTGCTCCTGACAGTACAGACTCAGACTGGGAAACTTGTTGGCCAAGTTGTTTAAATAATCCCAACACTTCTTTAGACTTCCCTTAGCAACAGCAAAACGCTGCATCATCACTTGTATGTTAAGGTTAGCAAAAAAAAATGAGGCCAAGTAAGGAAAAAAACAACTTAAATTATTAGATTCAGGAAATTTTCTAAAGTGCAATGAAAACAAATCTGTAGTTTAACTTGTTTGAACCTTTATTCATCCAACACAAATAAAGTCTGCATCGGAGGAATTTGTTGTATTTCTTTAAATACAAACAAATCTTGAATTTGATCCCAACAAAACAATCAAAAATACTAGAAGAGGCAAAAAAAAAGACAAGCTTTTTAAATACATAATGGTGTTTCATACATAAAATCATTCTGAAAGAGCCTACAATTACTAGATTTACTTATGACAGGTAAGGGTGCCAAGATTGGGTATAAAAAGAGCATCTAGTAAAGGCTTAGTCTTCCAAGCAAGGAAAGATTCGCAGCTCATCATGGCCTTTACACAATTAGATGCTATTTTCACTGAGCATGGACATCTGCTGCAACCAGAAATGTAACCTGAAATGGTATTACATGAGGATTAACCCTTTATTGGGCAAATGACCATATTTGATCACTTCATAGGACATACAAAATGCCCCATCCTGAATCATTGAACCACATGGAGTTCTCCTCATCAAGGATTGGGCTATGTTCCAGATACTTCATCGAGATTGGGTTTCAATTTAAAATTGGAAGAAATTTTTAGTACTGACCACTTACTACTGCAGGACTGGTATTATTTTAGAGACAAGTAACCAAGTTTTAAAGAGTTGTGATATCTTTGAGTGTCACAATAACACTCTTCTGTATGGTTGAAATTTTGACTTTCCAAGTATTTCAGTAAGTGCCCATTAAAGGATTAAGCCATGTATCAATTCTGAGCAGAAACACCACCACGAGTTGTCATCTCAGATTGTCAGAAATACAGTGGACAGGCATTCTGTGGCCAGACAATCCCACATTTGTGCTTTTGGGAGAAAATTAGCATCTAGGCAAGGCAAGGTCATGCCAAAAATGAGACCGTTATCAGTGGAAAGTACAAAAGCCTGTATCATGATGGGTGCATCAGTGTCCATCTCCACATGTAGTAAAATATAAATGACAAATAAGTGTATATTGGAGTTTTGGAGAGACTGGCCTCTTCATCAGCCCCGTAACACCTAATGGATCATATTTGATACTGTTTCTCATACCTATTGCATCATGTTATGGTGAAAACTTTAAAACCCCGTTGTATACAATCTGATACTTTTATTCTGCTCCCTCTGCTCCCTGTGGGATACCTTTTATACTAAAGTAATTTGGACATATCACACAGCAAAAAGACAGCACATGTATGCAATTTATTTATTTATTTATTCACATTTTGTTACAAGGTGAAACAAAGACTTCAGATTAAAAAGAATAGAAATTTCCATCCATTATTTCTTGGGTCAGGCGTTAACTGGTTAGCTCCTCCTTGCTAGGATTGGGCTTTTCAGAACTGCCTTAATTCAACGAGGTGATGGAAACATTCCTCAGGGATTTTACTCCATATTGACATGATTGCATCACACAGTTGCTGCACATCCATGATGAGAATCTCCCGTTCCACCACATCCCAAAGGTGA
>JBBBVU010000017.1:4962255-4987719 GCA_037177055.1 Atherinosoma microstoma
AGATGCTCCACTGTGCTCATAAAGGGATGGACATGGTCAGCTACAATACTCAGGTAGGCTGTGCTGGTTAAACCATGTTGGTACAAAGGGGCCCAAAGTGGGCCAAGAAAATATCCCCCCCACCATTACACCACCAGCAGCCTGAAGCGTTGATACAAGCCAGGATGAATCCATGTTTTCATGACGATTCCACTAAATTCCGAGCCTAGCATGTAATTCTCTCCTCAATCTGATGCTCAGTCCTCTTGACCATGTTTTCATACCTAAATGCATCGAGTTGCTGTCACGGGGTTGGCTTACTAGCTATTTATGTTAACGAGCAATGGAACAGGTGTACCTAATAAAGTGGCCGGTGAGTGTATGCAACCATAAAGGTGACATCTTTTCCCTGAAGTTAGGTGGTTATTTCTGCATCCTTGGTTCTTAAACGAGGTTTCATTAAAAGGAGGGTTGATGTAACAGCACATTTAATGCACCTCTGTCTCATTTTATTGTGTTGCTGACATTGAATTGTACATTTATTTGTATTTTATAAACAGAATGAACACACAAAATGATTTCCTCTGTAATTTTGTCTCTGAAAACCTGAAGAAATTAACTTTAATTTCTTCAATTGATTGAATACCAGCGTAATGAACTAATACATACTCTGTATGCTTATTGGACCACCACTAATCACCAATCACCGACTGGGCCTTCGATACTCTGTAATTGACTCAGCAACAACAGATTGCCTCGCCTTCTGTTTCCTTTAATTGATTCCCACTTAGAGTTACGGTGGGATAGGTAAATTAAATGAGAGTGCAATGTTTTCAGGTGCTTAGTAAGTGTTTATACTCTATCAATTGCGTACCCTGTGGCTATATTTAAATGCGCTACAAAGATTGCTTCACGGTTGGATGTGACTTTGCTTTCTCATTAACAGGATAAATGCTCCATGTAAGTCTGAGGCGTCAAAAAGAAAAAAACACAAGCTTCCTTAATGCCACTGGCTGCTTTTTTTTGGCCACAAAGAGCCCATTTGGACACAACCGCCGCTAACAACATTCAAATGAATGGCTATTGAACAATTTAAGCGATGCATTTGCTTAGATTGGGAAGTTAAGAGAAGCCGGTACGTTAAACAGTCTTGCGGACATCTGCCACGTTTGGTTTCAAAGTGCTGACTAAAAGTGGCAGGGGAGGTTTCTCCGATTAAATCTCTCATTAGGTTTTCTTTGTACAGGTGGCAGTAATGTGTCAAGAACCTTTGCTGAGACAATGTCCTCTTCTTACTGGGACTAATATGCCTCTAGAGAGCCCACCCTCCTTTTACTGCTACTTCTTTACACAGAGACACGGTCACAAAGAAGCATCTGGTAGCCTTTTCCTGTGCCGAAAGCTTTTCCTCGGCCATTGTGTCTACAACTTGAGTAGGGTATATGTGAGGAAGGAGGTTTTGTACATTTCTGTACCTCAGCTTTTCTTGTTTAAGCTGCTGAATTTTCCAGTTTGTATGAAACTTTAATGAAAACGATTGGAGATAAAAATCCAAATAGTTCTTACAGGCTTTGAGTAGGAACTCTGGTGGGTGGCGCATGCTCGTGCGTACATATGTGTGTGTGTGTGTCGCCCCACAGTAGTGTGAGGTCGCAGGGGTCAAAGTGATGAATTTTTATAGGCCTGTTCCCTGTGTTTCAGCCCTGTCCCTTTCTCTACGCGCTGCACTGCCTCTCAAAGACAACCATGGAGGGCAATTTGTCCTGCAGGGCTTTGCAGAATGGGCTAGCAAAGGAGTTAAATACCAAGGGGAACACACACACCAACACAAAACATACACATACATTCACTTTCTCTCACGCGCACACACACATACACACACATACACCCCTCCGTCCTGTTGTCCTGAATGATTTGTGGCCTGTCCATTATCCATTCCGAGGGGACAAATGCTTTTGGTGGGTTTCTGAAGGTAAAGGCAGAATGGCAGCCCTCAATACACGCTATTGTTTTTAGAGAAGTTTCCCAGATGTTATAATGCACAAGATAAATAGGGCACATTATCACTACCTCGCACGCCCTCTTACCTCTCCGAGCTCCTTTTCGGTGAAGGCGTGGCAGGTTAGGAGACCTCCTACGACGCACACACTGCCATCGACCCTCGTCGTCAGTTCTCACACGGCTCAGGGAGTTCATGGGAAGGGGTGAGAGATTGTGTGCTATCAGGGGGGACACAGGCCAGGTTTACAGGGGTCAGCTGCTGACCAGTGGGTCACACACACACTAACTTTGCGGGTGATAATGTGTCCACTCTCACCTCTCCTCTACTCTGAAACTCCACCCTGCTGTGTGTGTGAATGATAAATCCACTGTGTTTGGAGGCATTAAATTAGCCAGCCACAGGGAGAGAGGAGTGGATAACTCTGGCTTGTGTCCAGTCAGATGGGGTGGGGAGGGTCACGCCTGATTTACTGGCTTTCCTGTGTAATAGCTGGCAGGAAAGCAGGAGGCCAAATTTGTTGTTGCCTACTTAGGATGCCCCTTTCTTCCCCGTCCGGGTTGATGTCGCAATCATGCGTGCAGGACTGGCGTGATGAACGGTGGTGAGTGGAATAAAAGTGATCGGAGTGCTGAGCGATTCACGTTGGACCAGCCAGCCCTGCTGGAACACCTTAAATCTGCTGGCAGCTCTGCTTTGCATGGCAGCGAGCAAATAATGGTGCATTCTGACAATGCCGCTGCCCCTGCTGACACAGAGTAGCCCCTCTCCCCTGCCTCTGGTAATGAAGAATGAATACATAGCTCATTGTCCACTCATCCTATGTCTATTTCTGCACACAGTCTCACATTTCTTCCTGCCTAGTTGAGGTTTAATCACAGAGTTCTGAATGTACCCAAAGTTGAGGGAATGACATTTTAGTGAGAAGCTTGACTCATGGCATGATTTAGTTGAGGAGGGTTAGAATATACATCTTCTGTCAGTTCTCAGGTTTTTACTCTCAGGACATAATATGGTCCTTGCCAGGTATTAAAATTAGGTAAATATACCCTCAAAAGAACTACAATACCTCACATATTACACAGTTTTATTATTCATTTAGCCAAAAACAGCCTAAATCCTGAAGTGATGTATAAAACAGCTAAATACCCCTTTACTGCTTCCATAAAGTTTATGGGGTAAAAACACGTGACTGATTGATCATCAGTGTGAGCACCTCTATCAAATTAGTTTGGAGTATTTGTGAGTTACAATTATCTTTTCAGGAGTTTGCTTGGTTTTCCCTTGTACTCGTGGGTTCTCCGGCTTCCTTCCACAGTCCAAAGACATGCATGTTAGGTTAATTGGTCACTCTAAATTCTCCCTAAGAGTGAGTGTGAGTGGTTGTTTGTCTCTCTGCACTGGTCCTGCGATGGACTGTTCAACCTGTCCAGGGTGTATCCTACCTTACACTTAGTAGCTAATGGGATAGGCTCTAACTCCCCTGCGACCCTTGAATTGGAATAAGCAGTATAAAAAATGAATGAATGATCGTTTCTAAATGTCTGAACTGGTTTCACTGAGACATTGTGTGGGGTAGCTGTATTGCAGCATCATTGTGATGTCCTGAAGCCATAAACATATTATAAGTGAGATGTCTGGTAGGGTGTGCATCTCCTCCGATATAATTAAAGAGCTTCAGCTGGTAGTGTGTGTCGGCCAGTTCCTGGACGATAACAGAGGGAATGCCTCCAGATCATTGGAGAGGACTTTAATGAAGTCTATGAGAAACCAGTATACTTTTCCATTCAAGAATCCCATCTTTTAAAACAAAAACTTGAACTACTAAACCTGGGCTTGCCTTATTGGAGGCCTAGGACAGGGCTGCCAAGCACTGCTGTACAGGAGGTCACAGGTTAGCTGATCATACTATTTTCCTTTTATGAAACCAGTCCCAGCCGTCATTTGTTTACCACGTTTTGGCCTTTTGGCACACAGTAGACTGAATTCAAGTTGAGGTATTAAAGTTACAGTGGTGAACTCCGCCACGTCGTAACACCAATGTTCACAGGAATGGACATCCAGACAAGTTAACTTCAATATGGGACCAGGCAATTCTCAGAGAAATCACAGCAAACACTAGAGCTACATCTCAGACTCTGCAGGCCTCGGTTAGCTTGTTACATTTAAAGTTTATGACTGTAAAATTAGAAAAAGACTGAATTCTTGAACATGGCAGCACAGATTAGATTTGTAAATCCGTTGGACAGATGAGATCAGGGTGGAGAGGTTGTTCATGCTAACTATCAAGCATGGTGGTGGAGAGGTGATGATTTTGGCTTGTTTTGCAGCCACAGGACCTGGAAACTTTGCAGTCATTGAGTCAACCATGAACTTGTTTGTATATTGTATCTATCCGACTGTTAAAGCTTGGCTGAAATGAGGTCTTACAGCAGGACAATGAGTCCAGAAACCGCAGCAAATCTACAATGGAATGGCTGAAAAACAAAGAATCAGGGATTCAACAATCAGTTGTCCAGTTAAAGTCAAGACTTCAATCAGATTGAAATGGTACAGTGGGACCTTCAGAGAGCTGTGCAGAAACTGATGCCTATGATCTTCAATGAGTTGAATCATCCTTGTCAAGACTGGCTCAAAAGATATGAGACTGATAATGTCATACAAAAACAATTGCTTCTGCATGCTGTAGAGTCATGGGGTGGGCTTTGTTTTTCACACACTGCTTATGCACCTTTCAGGTCACTTTCTGGGTGTTCTCAAAAAGAAAAGCCCTAGTGGTCTCACTTTACTTTTACCTTCTGACTGGCGACTTCTGAAGCCCTTTGTGAGCAGTGCTGTGGTGTTATGCGTGGGGTTCTTCAGTGTTTAAGTTGGCCACACTGGATTGCCTCCATCTGTTGGAAGGGCCATAGACAGAAGGCCTGAATATGTGTGTGTGTGTGTCTTTGGTCTTTGAAGTGGGACAGATTGCTTTAACCTCTCTTCTAAGGAGAGCAGCTGGAATAGAGAGCTCCTTTAAACAGCCGCTTCCTCCTTCCACAGTCATGAGATTATCCTCCATTGATGCACAAAGCCAGTGCCTTCCTCAGCAACCTCTCATCCCAGCCCAGCGACCTCTGGCCCTCTGCAAACACTCAGCACTGACCTGTGACCCATAATGCAGAGATGCAATGCCAAGTCACTCTGCAGGATCAGTGAAAGCGGCCACCGGAGTGAAGACATCCCCACTGTCCTCTCCACCACAGCTGCCTCTCCTGACAGCTGCCTGTTAATATTTTCCCATTGCCTGCCTTCTCCTCCCTCCTGCAGACTAATTGGGCTGTATCAAATGAAGAGCCAATTGCAGCCACATGAATTATGGTAATTTCATTTAGGTCGATCAGTGAGACCGTGTCCACATGTAATGTGCTTAAGGAGCAGCAGCTTTGAAGGGCGATGTCTGTTCAGAGATTCTGCACATGCACCTGGGCTCTGCTGGCAGAAGCAAGGACACATCGCTGCCCTGATATGGCCTTAAGTGACAGCATGGGGTTCTCATTTTCCACATCTCAGTGTTTGCTGTGCGGATCTTATGACAGCGGCGTCAGGATGAGCAGAGGCTTTCTGTGAGTGTTTTGGATGAGTGGGGTGTTGTTCATGGAGAACAGTAGGAGAGCTGTGATCAATCAGGTGCAATCACCCACCACCAACTGCACTGACACACTGATTGTTCAGTCAATAAACATATGAATGAATCAATCTTTTACTTGTCGGCCTCCAGCAGTATGCAAAAGTACAATGGTACATACCTATAAGACAGTCTACAGTCTGATCCGTTGAAGTTTAATTTATCTAGAATATTATCAAAGCTTTATCCTGTTCAGCTGGGCCCCCAGTTCATGCAAACACCTTGGACCCTGGGCTATCATTTCAACTGTAATGGTATAGTTCTCTCAAGCTGTAATAATTTGATTCAGCCTGGAATCCAAAGGGTAATTTTTCTAGGAAAAGACATTTTCCTACCATAAAAGGCAGCATTAGTCAATTGTTGAACCTTCCTTGCTGTAACATATGTGGCACAAGGAATAGACCATTATCCCCTATAACTAGAAAGCTATATGTTAATCATATTCTAACAGGTACTTATGTGGGTGTACCACAGGCAGATTCAACAATGGCTGGTTTGTCTTTCAAGTATTATGTAGTAGATAGTTGAAATCATTTAAACATGAATGAAAATATTTTTTCTGTCCTTTAGATATAAATGCGAGGGGTGGCAGCTACCCACTTTGTTGGGATTTCTGCTCGAGCGACTTTTGGATGTGCGAAGCAGACTGCAGAGGGGCATTCGCTTGGAAGAGTTACACGACCAGAGGGCTTGTAGAATCCATAAAAAATGGATGAATTTAAAAAGAAATGAAGATTTAATCTAAATAAAGATGTGACGCTCAGTATACAGTATTTATCTCGCTGCGTGGAAAGGGTGGGAGTTTTGCCACTTAAAAATTGAATAAAATAAATAAAGAAAAGCTCTTCTGGTGCATTTGTCAGACAGCAAAAATGACTTTCTGTGATTGTTTTTGCTAACTGTGGCTACAATGACTTTTTGACAGCGAAAGCTTCCCTTGCCCTTGTCACTAGCTCCTTCTCGGGCCTATTCATTGCACAAAGCTGCTTAAGCACACTTAAGCGCATTAGCATTTGGCTGCCAGGGGAGCATATTGACCCTGCATTTGGATGGCCTAAATGAGTGAAAGATGGAGCGATTTGTTAGGGCTTTAGAAAGTTGCTTTTGGGGTGGGTGGGGGCATGAAGAAATGGGGTTGAGAATGGAGGTGGGGGGGCTGCAAGGAGTTGTTCCACTTTCTCTCAGAGCACGGTGTTTGTTCTAATCTGGTGCTGCGTTTCTTCGTGGCCACAGCAGGCCTGATTTGTGACATTTGAGTCTAAAGAGCCTTCTCTGCTCGCTATATTGGCTTGACCTGATTATCTAATCTGTGCTTTGAATTTCAATCAGCTCTCTGAGTCTCTGCTGTGTGGTATGGGAACCTCTGGCTCAGGGATTTCCTCATTCAACTGCCTTCAAACACAGATGGCCAAATGTTTAACTAATTGTTAAGAGAGTCCACAAAGCACAATTTAACCATGCACACAGTCCAGGGGGCCAGTACATAGAGCCAGATAAAGACGAGGGTAGGTTTTGAGATTGTTTTTTTTAGAAAGAAAGACAAAAAAAAGAAAAGAAAATGATTAAATGCAGCATAAATAAACAGCTGGTTTTTTGATTGTGGTTACTTTTTTTCCCCGTTTTGCTCTGTTTTCATAATCACTCATTCTCTTCCATTCTCACCTCCAGACTCTCTGTTCTACTGCCACCATGCAGACCGTCAGAGCTGCTGACACCAATGAAGTTGACAAGCTAATATTCCGAGAAAGCGATAATGACCGAAAGGTAAGTTTCCCCACAGCTAAAATACAATAAAGATACATTTTAAACCTATTATCCCACTGTGAGACATCATTATTAGCCTGAGAGCTAACACAAGCACACACACACCAAATACAAGGAAAAATGCTTTATTTGCAGTTTTATTCTCAAATACTTAAATTTTCCTTATCTGCAGTTCGAGCTCAGATGGCACAGACTTATTCCGGGTCGGGCTCGCATCCGACCCAGGTTGTAAAAACACTCTGCAATGCAAACATAAGGACCAGTCCGCAGGTTTAAACTCGGCTTAAATCTCTGGGCTTCACTATTGGTCCACTCTTCCTTCTGAGTTTTGTTTAAGTTTTTCATTAAAATGAGTGAAAAAATAAAATCTTTATTACTTTGTGATTAGAAGTCATTAATTACTGTTTTTAGTTCTTGAGTAATTGAGGAGCTGCATGCGGTGCATTCAGTGACAGCGGGGAATCTAAATTTCCGTTTTCCAAATGGGGGACAAACAGTAAAACAAGACAATAGAGATTGTGAGGATAAGTGTTGCATGCTGGGAGGAGAGCTTCCTCCGGTAAGGATTGCTCTGTACGACCTCTGTGTAGTTTTTGTTTGTTTGTTTGGCTAAAAATGGAGAAAATGAGTTATTTAATCGCACTGCTGAATCCAAGATCTGCTAATTAACAAGCCGGTGTTGTGCCAAAATGTGATCCCACCACAACTCGTTTTTTGGACATTTATTAAAGTAATCAAATTCAAATACAGACAAACACGTTGAGCAGTGAGTTTATTTTATGGAGTCAAGTTAAGTGATTTTATACTGATAATGAAGATGTCATCTACTCTTCAAACTCATTTAAATATGTATTTATATGCAGTTGGCAGAACTGTTTAACATTTATTATAGGGAATAGAACCAGATTTTAAATTCTGATCTTCCAGTTTAAGCATAGAAACACCATCCTGAAGCTGAAGTTCAAGGTCTGTGTAGACAAAAAAACACAGCCTCAGTTTAGCATCTAAACAAATGAATCAGTTTTTCTTGTTAGGATATAAAGACCTGATAAAACATTGGAATCCAATGTCTCGTTAAAGCTAAATGAACTATATTGCTGCTAAGTTTTGATCTCCCTCTTACAGTGAATTCAGTATGATAAGTTTGGTGAAGATGAAGCTGAAGAGACTGGATAATTATGCTGTAAGCTGGAACTGTGGTGGAGGAATCCACAACTAATCTAAATGCCTCCCTGAATTACACTTTTTCAAACTTAAGTGACCTGAAATAAAGTTTTTGGTTTTTTTTCTATCATTTTTGTAGTCCTATATTTGTCATATAACTACCCTGAGACATTGTCCTCTTGAATATGAAACTGTGTGAGACGGGGATAACAGTGTCAGCTTCATCGCCGTTCATTAGTTCTCTAATTACTGAGCGCGCCTCTCATTAGTATTGCTATTAATCAGAGCACTGTTTCTCTCTTTCCTTTGATTTAGGTTGTTCTTCAACTTGAAAAGAAGCTTTTTAATTATGTCAACCAGGACGTTTTCCGGGAAAACAATGGGACCTCAGTAAGTCACCTCTTTACATCACTAACCCCTTATACGTTCATCTCCTCTCTCTCATCTCTCCTCTTGTAGTCGTTCATCACAAATTCAATTCTGTCTATCAGCTTCTTACACTCTGCCGTTCCCGAATGAAAGCAGCAGCTGCCTTTTTTATAACGGTTTAAATTGATTATCTGTGAAATGGACAAAGCACAAGAGAACATGAAAAATCCATTGAAGTTAGAAAATTTGCTTTAATAGCTTTGAGTAGATAAAGAGAGACTAAAATAAGCCCATGAACAAACAAGTCATTTGTAGCTGCTAACCTGAGTCATGCAGACTGTGACTAATGCCCTCACATATAGTAACTTTGGTCTAACAGTTGAGATTGTGGCCTGTTTCTGAGCCAGTCTTGAACCAGTTTTAGCTACCATAGAGGACGGCAGCAACCAGAACCACTTCTCCTGGTTGGATCTAGGTCGCCTGGAACCAAAATCCATCCTCTCAGAGTTGGCAGTTCACTTTGCAGGAAAAGCGTAAATCAGATCCGACTCAATGGGCTTGAATTTGCTCGGAATAACTTTTAAACCCGACAGCGTGCACGTTGGCTGAGTGTCTGCAGCAGGAAAGCACCTTTAAACTCTTCTACGTTTATATGGCTCTATATTACATTAAGTAGCTCTAAGTTGGACCTTGTTAAATTCCCTGTGAAGGATGTACACACTCTTACATGAGTAAACACAGGCATCAACAGAATGAACTGGGGTGTAGAGAGTTTATTTATGCTGCTGTGCACAATATAAAAGTAAAGCCCAGAATAATAAATCATTATTATCATTTATGGATAGTGAAGATCTTATGTTAGCATTTTACAAAATTGAAAATCCAGAGAATAATTTGTATTTATTTCACAGACTCAATCTGTATCTTGTGTTAATGATATTAATAACATACATGACTGTTAATGTAAAGGCTGTTTTACCTCGGCAAGCGTGACAGAATCCACCTAAAACCAGAATATGCATTTTAGAATAAAGGATTAGGACATGACATTTATAGAAAAGAGAACAAAAATGTTGTTCTTTACCATTAAAGGTAAAACACTCAACATCGTAGCGCTGATATCTGAACTGAATGTTTGAGGTGTGACTTCTAGCAAAGGTCCGACAGTCCAGGACCCAAACCTGGACCGGATGCATGCGGAGCTTCAGCCTCGGTACTGATAAAACCATCATCAAGGGCCAAAAAAGATCCTTTACAGTTGCATGTAGCGGAATTTTTAGGTTTTTAAGAAGTAGAAAAAGGAAAATTTCACCTGCTGGAGATAGTAGGCAGAGCTCTCAGTTTGGAGAATTTATCATCAATTCTGATGGGAATGCACAGATACTGCAAATCAGACTGGTACGTACTTTTTTGCTTTGTTTACTCTTCTGATGAATGACCGAGTAACTTGGTCCGTTACATAGTCCATGCCCATACACTGCCCATGTTTACATGGACTAATATTTCATTTATGAGAACTGACATGTTTGCCTGGATGCTGGATACGGTGGTCCCATCAGTTGTGTATTTATACATTTAATCACAATGCTTTTAAAACGCACGTGTACTAATTCAGAAAATGAAGACGAAGACAAAGAACATGAACTTTTAATGGAACCGTACTGTATATTTCAGGCAGTTTTTGCTTTACTGAAGCTCCTTTTAATGAAGTGGCTGAATCAACAGCGGCCTACTTATTCCGTTTATTTTCTTGTGTTAAAGCATGCGTAGGAAGTACACACACCACAGAATCAATGGTTATTTTTTCCTGTTGATCAAATCATGAAAAGGATTAAACCGCCCCTTCTTGATCCGATATAAATACTTTCTGACTGAAGCCAGTCGTATAAGCCGAGGTGTTTACATGATGCTTTTTTTATGTCCTAATTGGATGTGTTGGATCAAAGGGCTCCATATAAAAGCAGCTACTGTGTTATATTACACAGATCCAATGTCACACACAACCAGTGTCAAAATCTGAAGTATAGCATTTGGTCAGACTGTTTTGAATACTTTTTTGAGGTTGGGGTTTTTCAGATGGGGAAGATGGCCCTGGTCTAAAATATGGTCAGCGGGCCTCGGCTGTCAAAGATTCACCAAACTGAGAGCTCTCTGGTTGTTGTTTATTGCAGATAAAAAACTAACTTTTCACGAGTTTATTAAATATCCCCTTAAATGCTCGCAGATGGTGAGTTTTTCTTTAATTTATTCCTTTTTACCCATTTTTAGAAAAAAAATCTGCTAAATTTTACTATAAAATGATCCACAGAGTAAGAGTTTCTTACGATGATGGTTTTTATTAGTTTTATGTTTGTCTTTTAAAAAGCATCTTTGAGCAAAGATGTAATTTTGAAGAACTTTCGTCATTACCTGTCAGCTGAGACCAAACTTACACCCTGTACTGGACAACATCATTGAGTTTGATCAGGAATCCTGACTGTAAAACAGTTGCTGTAAAAGGCTTGTACCCCCCTCAGTCCCCCCCTTCCTCTCACCTCCTCCTCCCCTCCTCTTCCACCTCCTCGCCAAGCCAGACAAGATGGATGACATAATGGGGGCATCAGAGATAATCTGATGGTCATGGTCTAGTTAAACACACCATGTTATGATCCTTATAAAACAAACTACCTTTCCAAAAGGATAAATGTCCCTCCTCACACTCCTCCACTGGGGAAGGAGAGAGGGGGAAAAAAAAATCCATTGCATCCTTCATCAACTGCAAGACTTGTACCAGCTTGACAGAAATTTAATTCGAGGCAGCTCTTGAAAATAATTATTGTATTTTGAGAGGAGTAATCATTGGCCGGGACATGATTGAATGTGTCCATGCCTATTGACTTTTGCTATGATTAATAGCTTTGTTTAGTCGATATTCCCATCGAAATTGTATAATTAATTATCCCCAGCGCTGTCACGGCAGGACGATGGAGAGCCCTGATGAGTATTTGGGAAGATTAAATTTTCCGGGCGCTTGTGGCGTCAAGGGGCACAGTGGGGCCTTGCTCCGTCGGAGAAATGGGAGGGGCGTGTAGCTAACGGATGTTTGTGTGTTGGCGTGCACGCATGTGTACTCGGGATGTTTGTGCCGTGCATCCTAAGAGCAGTTTTTTTTTTCCTTTCCCGGTGCACTCGCTCACACACACACACACTTAGGGCGGTCTCCCTCCTCCATCCACATTGATTTTGTTTCAGTATCTCTTTATTGTAACTTTATCAGTGTGGTGTCGGCAGATGGGAGGGGGGACCGGGGGCTGCGTTTGTGTACTAGCTTTAGCAGGTGATGAACCTTTCTGTCTGGCATGCCTCTCCTCGTCATGCTGCAGGCGTATTCTTCGGCATTACTCAAAAAGCTCAGACGTTTTAAACAGAGAAAAAAAATCCAGAACAAATGCCGCCTCGGCCTCAACTTCTTTCATATTTCACCTGTCACGGCTCTTAAGTGGTAATTCAGAGCCCATGCTAAATGAAACCTGACTCTTAAAGGATTTATATAAACTGATGCTGCATTGGACATGTCTTTTAATTTAGCTTGCGTCCACTCTGAATGCTAAAGCAAAGTATTGACTGCCTACTTAGCCTCATCAGGACAGATAGCTCCTGAGTATAGAAAGCTTTATGTGCTGCTGCCATTGAAAATGAAAATAGTTCCTTTAACATCACATTGCTTTGGACTTTCTTTCCTTTTCCATCACTGACCGCCAGGAAAATGAGAGTTTGCCAACGCAGTAAACTGTAGTTTGGTGTTTCGTTTTGGGCCCCCTTCCCATCCCACTGCCTCCCGCTGTCAGGGACAGTTTATCGCTTTTCCACACAAAATAATGAAGATACCATAAAAAGAAGGAAAAATATGGTCACTGCAATGAAAGCCAAGTGTGAGGTGTAAAAATCAAATTAAATGACCTTTCACCCCAACATTTATTGATGGGTTTTAATGGCAGCAGGTGTTGTCACAGGGGATATTTGACAATGCGTAAATCAAAGCACAATTACAGGTGGTGGACATGAGGGGGGGGGGGGGCAGCGTGCTCAGAGGGGACAGTCAGAGGCCAGAGCTGCTGTACCCGCCCCCTCCTCGTTTCTTCACCCCTCTCCTCAACTATCACCGTCCGTCTGATTTAGGAGCGCTCTGATCATCCAAGCAAAGTCAGAAATTTGAGCCCATGACAGGCCAGTTTTTGCCCCGACACTTCTTCATCTTTTTCCGCTCGGGCGTTATTGCCGGAGCAGCATTGTCCCGCGCCCCCTCCCCTCTCCACAACTCCCAAGGTCATTTCTGGTTGACAAACTATTGCTGGCTTTATAATGTCATGAGGCCTTGAACCTATATAAGCAGGTTTTTTTAAGCCACTGACCCAGCAGAGCAGCAGAGCATTATGCTTAATTGACCTGGGATGAAATGTAGTGTGAAATTTGTGGCTGCAAGGTTTTCCATTCACCTGGATGAATTACTCAACATTCACTTAAAGCACACACAGCCATATGCTGCGCATCCCTCCGTCATTGTAGCTGTCACACACTCACCGAGTCTCAGCTGCTTTACTTGATCACATCAGTGATAAATAAATATTTTTCATTCATTTAATTAGACTATTCTCAGTTATACTGGTATGAACAATCTTTGACAAGATGATGTCTTGTGATTTCTCTAATTAGTCTTCAGGAATAGTTCTCCAGGCTTCTTCAAGGACTTTCCAAAGCTCTTCCTTGGATGTTTCTGCCTTTGACGAGCCCACACTGCTTTAACAATGTCAAGGTCCAGACTCTGGAGAGGATTCATCCCTCCATCAGACCTGTTGACACTCATTTTCAGTCCAGTTCTTGTGTCATGCGGCAAACCTCAGGCATTTTCTCCATGTTTTTCTTCCTTAACAATGGCTTCTTGACCGCTGTCCTTTCATGCAGACCATTTCTGATGAGGCTTCAGTGAACAGTAGATGGATCATCTCTCAGATCTGCCTCAGTACATTGCTGGGTTTTTTTTCTTTGTTTCTTAAGGACATCAATTTCAGATCATTTTCATCCACTCTAGATTTTTTTTTATTTTATTTTTTTAGGCATGACGTTTCTTTTATGTCCTTCACTTGTCCGGTTTCCTCAATTTTTTAGCAATACACTGAACACCAGGCAGAGTTAATCCATGTTTGTAGCCAAAAGCTCTTTGGGACTCTCCTTATTGGCACAGAAATGCAGTTATCTGTCCTAAACTCAGCGTTATCTTTGATATTTTTATAGATGCAGCTAAAGAATTGGGATTTGGGTTGTCTTTTATGTTCAGCCACTGAGTCTAAATGGCTCATATGGCAGTTGGCTTAACAAACAGAACACCTCTGAAAATGTTTAGGTCCAAAGTTTGGATTAAAAATTAATTTTTTTAAAAAGTGTCCAAAGGAAAACTTAGAACATCCTGAGTTATTTCTCCAGACCACTTACAGCAGAGTCTGGCTGCTTAGGAGCGAAACATAGAGAAGTTTTACACAGCACTATATTATACAGCTCCTCTTTTAAATGGCTGTTAGCAAACATGACTGGCTCTTTAAAGCTTTATACTATTATATTAGAGTATATATAGTCAGCTAGCATTTGAGAAGTTTGCATTAAGATAAAATAAGATAAACCTTTATTCGTCCCACGACGGGGAAATTTTGGTGTAAATCATGAAAAATCCAATGTTAGCCAGGTCGATGAAAAACATGAACCAAAAGAAGGTAACGGCTGGTGGATGGCGTGATGGGGTGTACAGCGGAGCGTGGGGTTGCATCCTCTGCTCCGCCATCCCTCATCCACAGTGTGTGAATCTCTCCTGTGACCCCGACAGTGTGAGTTTGATGAATATAGCACATCTGCCCTCCTGAACCGCCGAGACTCTGTCTGGGGGGCCCCTGTGACTGCAAGTAATGGCCACTGTTCTACACCACTGGCACATAATCACACACACACCAACACGGCCGAGCATCGTCGTGCCGGACTCGTTTATAAATGTGTTCTCAGCAGTGACGTGAACACAAACAATGCATAGACAGTCGTACATGCACGATGAAATATGTCAGTGTAGATGGAAGACAGTAGTTACCTTCTGCTGGTATAATAATGACATCCTCTCAGCTCCATGTCTCCACTTTGTGAGGACGTCCTTCCGAATGTCACCCATGTGCACCACGTCATCTCTGCTGATGTTTCATTATGTACCTATCAACATATCGCTGCATGTAATACACCAATGTGATGTCATTAACGTGAAACCGCTGTCAGACGCGTCGTGGACGAGGCCTTCATCGGGCCGTAATCGCTGCCTGGTGTTTGAATCCAGCACAATAGCCTAATTTACCACAAAACCGCCACGTCCCGGCTTCATCTTAATGTCTTCCTGTCTGAAAGGAAGGGGGCGGGGCTAACGCAAGGTCCTCCAGGGGTTGCCAGGAAACGGGGCTGTCAGTCTCTCAGGGAGGCAGTCATGCAGGTGCCCCAGCTACCTGTTCATCTCTCAGATAATTAATGTGTACAAGGAGCCGCTAATTGCACTTTTCACTAATGATTTATGGGTTTTGTGAAAGGGGGGAAACTGGGGGAAGTGTGTGTGTACACTCTAGTGAGTGAGTACAGCTGGGTGAGGAGACATGATTGATGAAGAGTTTTTGGAGAGATAGACCCCACTAGGCCAGGGCTACCAACACACACACACACACACACACACACGTAACTGGTCAACCGCTGTCAATATTTGGACACTTTCAGGTATGAAGCAACTGCATCAAGTCTCTGATAGCAGAGGTTTAGCTGATATCAGAAATCAAATCAAATTGATTTCAAAGAGTTTGATGCGTTTTTTGAGATTTAAAGGATCTGAATCTTTTCTGTTCCTGAGATCATGAATACGCTCCTGCAGTATCAAAAAGAAAAAGTTTTAGGTTCTAACTGTAAAATATAAGTCAGAGAAGAGTCCGAACAAGCATGTTAAACTGAACTTATTGATGTTTTTCTCTCTTCGTTTCCATTTCTTCTGTTTTTGGCAGCTTTTAGAGTTTGACAAAGAGCTGTCAGTCTTCAAGGATCGGCTGCATGAACTGGAGATCTCTTTCCCACCCAGGTATGGAGCCATTACTCATCACTCTCAACTTTCTTTGATACCTTCTTATTTATATTAGAAACACGTCACCATATTATTGTTGTAGGTCTAATCTCCTGATGTAGCTGCTGGGGGGGTTTTCTTCGTAGTGACATTTACAGCCTCTCAGAGTTAATAGTGTTGCTTTAGAGTCTTTTTATTTAGTTGTCTGTGTTTGTTTATATATCATACGTTAGAATTACTGGTTGTATATTTAGTTTTACCTGACATTTTAATGGTCTTTAATCCATGCAGACCTAAAGGCTCTAAAACCAAAAGATTGTTTAAAAACAGACTCCTAAAAACCTAAAAGTTTTATGAAAAACTGCACAAAACTGCCTAAACTTTCAAAGAAACTATGATTATTGCTAATGTTCATTAGTATGGGCTTTAACAAGAGGTGGAAATAAAGGTTTCATCCAGGCCCAATTTGTTAAGAAAAAATGCACACTAAGCTAAATTTTCAGACCAGCCACCAGGATGAATCCTGAAAAAATAGTTCTTAGATGTTGACTAAGACAGGGTGTTGCCCTGGATTAACCAGTAGATGAGGAAGTTGGTTTGTTGTTTCTCTAGTAGTCTTTTCCTTCAATAATGTGATCCAGCACCATCTCTGATGAGGAGGAGAATATGTTATCCAGAAGGTTTGGTTCTTTTAACGAAGTGCAGTGTGAAAGCATATTTGAACCAGAAAAATGTTGTGATTCCCAACTGAACCGAGTCTCCAATCATAGTTTAGGACTACTCAGTGTGAATACGTTAGTCCCATTTTCTGAGGAACTTGGGAGGCTTTCTTTACAAATATAAAACTGTGCTTAAGTTACATTAAAATCAGGACTGGAGGGATAAATAAAATGTGTTTCACATGTGCAAAGTCAATGACATGACAACAGAGTAATAAAGAGTTCTAATGCTATAAAAAACACATCTTCAGATTTTTGTTTGGATTTTAAAGCCCCACCTCTGAACCTTACGAAGGCTAATTCAGCATCTGTTTTGCATCCTGTCTCTTCTCTAAGCTCTCTCCAGCCAGTAAAAGTCATTTTAATGTTGACTCTTGTCTTAACTCTTGCTCTGACACTTTCTCTTTTTATCCTTTCCTTCTCCAATAATGTCCTTGTTGGTGAATCAGTCATGCTGCGTGTTCAAAATGGCCAATGTGTTGGTATCCAGTTGCTGGTGTGTGAGGCGGTGGCGTAAAGCAAAGCGCAGCAGTCACATGATCCCCAGGGCTGGGGAAATCTTTTTTATTTTATATAAATATAGAAGATGAGACCTATGATGGACTGGCGACCTGTTCAGGGTGTACCCTGCCTCTCACCTAGCAGCTGCTGGGATAGGCTCCAGCCCCCCTGATCCTGCATTGGAATAAGCGAGGATGGATGGATGGATGGATGGATGGATGGATGGATGGATGGATGGATGGATGGATGGATGGATGGATGGATGGATGGAAGAAGATAAGACTTCATCTTGCAGATGATTTGCCTTGGCTTTCAGGACTCATTTTTAACGAGTCAAATCAGAAGCAGTGACTCGGCCGCTTATCGTCCAACACCGGTTTGATGAGAGATGCTTCATCCATCATGTTTGATTTCCATCAGCATGCTCTCATAAGGTTCAAACTGCTCCCACACGTATCTGCGTCTACGTGTGCGCTGTACGAGCCGCCGTACGGACGCCATGGGCAGCATTGATAATTCCGTCTCAGTGGGACTTGGTGGAGATGCGAGCCGGTGGGTCTCCTCTTCCTCAAACAAATGCATTTGCAATTAGCCCTTTCAGAGGAGAGGGAGGGCAAACACGCGGCCGGCGTGGAAATATGTTTCGGGAGCAGCGCTTAATGGCGCTTGACCTTTGCCGTCGGTTGTGACTCAATCAGTGCAGATAATGAAACGCTGTAATCAAACAATAATTACTTGATAAACTGCTCTAGTGGCAGGCGCAGGGCGATGGGGGATTTTAATGTGTATGTGTGAGGGAGAGAGAGAGACAGAGGAAGGGCTTGGGATGCATAGAAAGATCAAAATGTGTGTGTGTGTGTGTGTATATGCGTGATTGGCTTTCAGTGTGAGTTAGAGACTGAGTATGTGTGCGTGTGTCAAGGTCCTGCGAGTTCCTGTTTTTTAAATGACTCTGTGTCTTAATCAGGGACCCCATTTACATCACTTTGCATAAGTGACAGGTGGATTTATTGTCGTTTTACACCGGCTGACTCCTGCACCTATCCATATAATACTGAATCATCTCTCCACAGGGAGGAATGAGCACGCCACTGTGAAAGAATACAAATGATTTCTACGTACTTGAGGTGATGATGAATCAAATAGATGAAACCCGGGAGCAGCATATGAAATCTGATTTGATCTACTCTGCGTGTGCCACAAACCACATCATTGTCAGCCTTGTAATGGGTAGCAGCAGCCTAGTTAAACTTAAACAACCCCCTCCTCCCACTCTTCACACACATGCTCATGTACCGGTACCCCTCCCCCTGTCAGTTCTGCCTTGTGCTCCTTGAGCAATCAAGCCTCAACGATTGTTCTCCATCACATAGCCTGCTCTGGACCAGCCCCTCGCCATCTGTGAGGTTATTACTCTTTTTAATGCAGGCCATCAGAACACACCCTCGCTGACACACACACATGCACACACACTTTGCTACAAATCTATAAATCAATACTAGTCACAAACATTTAATCTGTAAGATAATCCTGTCTGTTGTCCAGCAGTAGAGAAGATGCTGTCACAGAATTAGTCCCACCGAGTGTCACCTGAGGATAGGACGTTCTCCAGCTTCATTCCAGTAGTAACTACCAGTGAAGCATCATTAACCAGCAGCTACATCTCAGTTTTGGTAGACATGCTTCTCTGCCCCCGTACATACAGAGGCCTCAAGCTGTAAAATGCATATCTCTTCACTTTCAAGAAGTCATCGGTCAAAGTTGGCCGTGACACGTCTAAGTACTTGGGCACCCAGGTGAGGAATTTGCCCGGGCCTTGCCACAGTTGGACCTGGAGCCAGTCGGCTGCTGTGCTCTGACGGGCTGCTAGACAACTCGTACAGATGTACACAGGAACACACGTATGGCCGACAGTTTTCCTGATCAGTGATCTTAGAGAAAGATTGATCTATTGAAGCATTATTCATTTCAAAACTGTTTCTCTATCAGGTGTAATACATGAAACTGCAACTCGCCATTAGGCCGTAGACTGCAGTACAGTATGAAAGTAATTGTAAGTTTTACTGCAGATCATGGTACATTTTATTTCATATTTGAAATGGCATAACTAAGGCAATATCCCCTAAAACATATGAAAGCATCAGTAACTTATTCATGTATTTTGATTGATTCGGGGGAAAGCTTTTAGTACTCCTCTGATCTGATTTCCGTACTGTTATTTTGCACAAGATCGATGCAAAAATTGAATCGGTACTTCAGCTTCTGGAAAAAAAATGCAGTGGATGATGATGGGGCGGAGGGAGAATGTATTTTGCTTGTAACATGGTTACTGGAATAGGCTTTGAGGGAGATTTTGAGTGACATCAGACTAGCGGCAAAGCTCTATCAATGGCCAAATCATGAGTGATTTTAGAGAAGGAAGATGGTGTGGAAGTCAGTGGGAGGAAAGATGGCAAAAGCCAGAAGTAGAATAAATGGCTGCTGTCACATTCGTGTTTGTAAAGACAGAGGAGAGCAGAGTTACGGATGTTTAGAGCAAATAAAACCAAAGTATTACTGATGTATAGTTAGTGTTACTGAATGCTCACAGATGTCTATGTGGATTTGTCTCTCACTGTTCAACCACTGTACGTTTTAAAGAAGTACTCTAATCTCTTAAGCTTTAAAGATATTTAGTAGTATAATAATAAATCAGTTTATAGACTCCCAAAAATATGAAGAAACACCTAAACAAAAATGAGTTTTAACAATAGTTGGAAATGAAAGCTACACCAATGCTAACTAAAGACCCAGAGCTGTTGCTTTAAGCTAATTTAGCTATTAACTAATTTAGCAGTTAGCTTAAAGCAACAATTCTTAAGCTAAATTTAAGCTGAATTAGCAATTATCCATGTAGCCTAGAAGAAAATAAAGCTAATTGTAGGCAGTTAGTCTGTTAATAATATCAGACTGAGTAATTAGCTTGTTATGCTAACAGGATTTCAGTGTCAATGCAGCTAACAGGCTAATGTTTACTGTGTTACTGTGTTCCCCCCCATGAAGTTGTATAGATAATGAATAATGGACCTGCTTGAACAGTGTTTTCTCAAACAGTAACTAGTTCATGTAGTTGTTTTTGAGATATGTAGTTAATTACAAATTCAGACTTTTTTAGCTACACTAACGGAAAGTATGAGAGCTTATGTCCTCGTCAAGCTTCTTTCTGAGCAACACAACTTTTGTTGACTTTTTTTTTCCAAAACGCTCCGTCTTTTTTGTGCAGTCTGTCCAAACACTTGAAGCTGGGAATCTCTAAAGTTTTTATAATGGTGCTGATGTTGTCACAGTCCTGGTTTCTTCGGGCAACAAAACATTTGAGCATTTTAGTAGACTTTAACTCATTAACCATTACAATGGAAAACACTTGTTCCTGCCGTGTCTGTCTATTCAGAGCTGTAGGCGAGGACGTTAAATGTTGATGGAAATATAACATTACTAATGTGATGCTGTCAAAAAGTCTGTTACAATTAATATGATTTGATCTGTTGTGCCGCAGGAGACAACAGATCAAATCATAAAGAAGAGTAATCGTCTTCCTAAAGGCTCTGCTTCTACGTAAAAGTCTCCCCTGTTTAACCTAAACCAGGCCTGGAGTAGTAGCACTTGCACATGATGATGATTGCACGGATGTCTACTATGTCATTTACCAACCTCTCGCTGCTCTGCGGCTGTCAGATTGATTGCAACAAGCTCATCCACTGACAGTATAACGGCAAGCATCTTCTGTTTTATGCTCACGGCTGAGAAACAATGCTAAACAAATGGATAATACAAAGCGAAGGGGTGTTGTTGGTTTACCACCAAACTGTGGTTAAAGCTAGATATTGTTGCTATAGAAACATGAAGAAAACACTGGGTCTGAGATGTGTTTTTGATGAAATGCCTACAGAAAGCGCTCCCTAAATCCCTGCCACCACTTTTTCTCAGAAATCCTTCCTGCCCATGGCCTTTAGACTCTGTAACAACATATTGGGGAGGCATAGAGGAGGGGAGGGCACTGCTACAGCACCACAGGTAGTGCTATGGACAACATGTAGGACTGTAAATGCCAAAGTTTTTAAACTTGAGTCATTTTATTTGTCACTTTGACACATATCACTTTATTGTATTTTATTGCTTTATTTTTATTCTTGTTAAAGTGCTGCTTAGTCCCCATATGTCCTTTGGGGTCAATAAAGTATTTATCTTCCAGTTCCAGTAGGAAGAATCCACTAGAACAGTTCTCCAAATTCAGGTTTCCAGTTTGAAAAGTCTAAGGAAGTTCACCAGCTCTAAACTCAAAATCTAACATGCCTCCAATTGCAGTAAAGAGAGTAAATTAGCACATCTGAAACTTTGTCTCATCAAAAATGCACACTTTGTGCTGGCCGACCTTTATTGGTACTGTGGTATTTGTTTACCCAAACCAGCTTTTGATGTTTTATAAACTTGTATTGCTAGTAATAAGTTGGCTAGTTAGCACAAACATAACTGAATCTTGCTTGGCTTTCTGGCTTCTAGTTGAAACATATCAACTTAAGTACCATGTTTAGCAGGGCTGACAGGGAAAAGAGTGTCTAGTCCTGCCTTAGTGTTTGTCAAGTCTAGACACGGAACGAAGCAGAGGTGCCCAACATGGCCCAGAGGTCAGGAGGTGAGGTCTGTTAGGAGTCAGAAACTGATAAACACTTGTGTCCTCACTGCATGGGAAGCACCCTAGGGCCAGCCTTGGCACGTTAGCATATGTTTTCCAAGGCTGCAGGTCTGTGAGGACAAGCCAACAGCGACTTGCCTGCTGGGAAACTAAACAACATTCTCATGCTTGCGAAAAAGGAAGGAGGAGGTTTGAAGGCTAATGCCAGGCAGAAAGATTTTTGCCCTTCAGACGAGAGAAGAGACACAAATGGCTACCTGCCAGTTTCTCAATAACTGCTAATAAGAGCCTATGAGGGAATTGTCAGAGCGGTGGAGAATTCCTGGAGACTCGTTTTGAGCTCATAGGAAGTGCTCGCACAGATGGCTCTTCTGTAAACAGTAGCTGTCGTTGTTCTGTGAACAACACTCTTCACTCTACACCCCTGTCCTCTGAAGGCCTGTACGAATGATCTCACCCTCCTCTGTATGTGTATTTGATTGTGAATACATTAGTTCTACAGCCTCTCTGTTTGCATCATACATGAAGGAAGCTTCTTGTTCTGGGCTCTGTGAGCGGCCCTGCTATACTGGAGCAGAGGCACGTGACTCCATTTAAGGGGCACCACAGATGTAGTTAAGCGCCGATGTTTGGTTAAAGCAGTGAGTCCGAGCCGCTGTGAGTGTGTGGCTTGTGTTGGCTGGTTCCAGCATCACGCTGAAGAGGAACATTGTTTTACAGCCAGCAGCACATCCATCATTCTAACTACTGGAGAGCCAGTGAAAATGATGAGGGGCCACAGTGTGGTGATAATAGCTGAAGATCTCGCTGCTGTCATGTGTCGTTGCCTCTTGTCTGAGACAATGCCACTGAGAGCGAGGCTTTGTTAAAAACAATCTTTCATAGGAAAGATTAAATGGGTGCCATCTGTGTCGTCTTGTCTTCATTCAGACGAGCTAAAGGCAGAATTGTCATAGCTGAACCCCAGCAAGCTACCAATGGCATTTCACTCTGTTTGTGCTCCACTATGCCAATGTTGTGCCTGCGAGCCTCCCAGCTCTACAAACTGAAGCAAACATTCAGCTTTATTGATAGCATTTGGCTGATCTTTTTGAGTCTGCGTGTGTGCATGCGTCATGTTTTGCCAAGAATCCCCTGACAACAGCAAACAAACAGATGTAGAGGCAGCGAGTCGTTTGAAGTCCGCAGTTTCCGACTTTTTAGCCAATCCGAGCTCGGGGATGGCATCTCCACATCCCACGATGCTGTTTAGCACCCTTGACATCGTGTCTCTGATGCAACGACTCTTATCTTTGGCTTCCTGCCCTTCCTATATTCCCAAGTTTATATTGCCCTCATTAAATACTCAGTCCACTGAATAGTCCACTGTTTGGCCCGCCACTTTATCATATACAACAAGGTAATCAGTTTTGATGTAGAGATAAGAAAACATAGGAGAAGGAAGTCTGGAGTGTCTGGTTTTGTTGAAAGGGGTTGTGACTCTGGCTTTTCAAAGGATAATGCTTATCATTTGTCCTATTTCAGGGTTCATATATTGTGTTTTCAAACCTCATCTAAATTGTGATTTGATTGTTTGGAAAAGACTTAGCAGTTCAGTATCAGTTACACAAATAGTGTTTGGACATAAAAGGCTTCATAATACAGTAATCCATGTAAACACGGCCTCTCCTGCTAGGTGAGGCGAAATGACACAGCACAGGTTGGGCTTGTGCTCACCTTGCCACTTTTTACTGTTGCAAGACAAACAAGCTGACACGGCAGCCACACATGAGTAATGTGCCAGCAGCCAAGTCAAACATTAAACCCCAAACCAAGCATGAATGAATGAGCTCTCGATGGCTGCTGGAGGGTCTCAACATGTGACCGTACGCACATGTATCATCTGCAAAGTGGCCAGCAGCACCAAAGAAAGGATTAATAATTTGGAAATTTGTATTGTCTCAATGATACATAAATAGTTTCTGTAAAAGAAAATGTTAATTGCACTCCAATATTAAGTTCAGAGAATGGGATGTTTATATAAAAGAAAAAGTAGACATCTGGCCCTTCTTAAAGTCTTTTAGTTCTGTAACAACCTCAGATAAACAACTCAATATGACCCAAACAAAAACTAAATCTAAATACAGATGAGGGAAAGTACCAGCTGGGTGCTGCTAATTAAATGCACTTGATTAATCGATCATGACCAGTGTGAGTTTGTCTGTAACAGGAGAGGATTTTTCAGCTCGCTGGTCTGAAGCATTCGCAGTGCCAAGGAGGAAAGACATCAGAAATGGTCTTAGAGATGTAGTTGTTGCTGTCCATGAGTCAGGAAGGGGTTTTAAGATGCAGAGGTTGATTTTAATCTCTGGTTATACGATTTGATTGAACTGTAATACTCTCAGCTCTATTTGTATGGTATGATTTCAGCATGATTGTTGTTATTACAGAGATGTCTCACTCTTGCTCAGGACAATAAAAACCCAGGTTGGAAGGAAGAACAATGCGTAGACAGATGATGATGCAATTACTGATAACCGTTTGTGTGCATGCTGATACCAACGTTTCTTTGTCCTATCAATGACGTGACAGAGAGATCCTTCGAGCCTACAAACTAGAATCGCTGTCTGATCGATCGGCTTAATAAATATCAGAAAGACAGTTTGGATTAACACTCATTCACAAAGGCTCTATTTGGTAACAGTATATATTTATGCAACAAAAGCCATTTTAAAACTATTTAGATATCAGACAATCAGAAAGACTGTTTATAAATTGGCAACGTCTGAAATGATTCCTGTCATTACCTGAGCAACTTCACCAAAACGTCCGTGCAATTCTTGGGGAAATTGCAAGAAACCAAAGAGCTACATCTCAAACTCTACAGGCCCAAGTTAGCCTGTTAACCCTTTAGGCGTCACAGTTTATCTAAGAAAATGTTAAATTTTGATTTCAAGAATTTAAAATGCTGCAGCTTGGAAGTGGTTAGACAAAGGCACACAATGAATGTTCATATGAACCAGAGGTTATGATGGGAGTAAATTTATTCATCTTTTTGCATAACGAATGAGAATCTGAGAAAGTACTTAATCCACAGTGAAAAGTGTTTTGACGTGTGTGCTTTCTCTGTAATCAGCTCCGTTTCATTGACTATGAGCGTGTCCTCATCAGCTTAGTTGTGTTTCTTTCAAACTTGATTTCCCTCATAAACTTTGAATAGAGAAGAGTTATACTACACAAGTATGGCTTATTTGGAAGGGTTGACAGGAGAAAATACAGTGGGGCAAAAAAGTATTTAGTCAGCCACCAATTGTGCAAGTTCTCCCAATTAAAAAAGATGAGAGAGGCCTGTAATTTTCAGCATAGGTATACTTAAACTATGAGAGACAAAATGAGGGGGGAAAAAAAAAAAATCCAGAAAAATCACATTGTAGGATTTTTTTATTGAATTAATTGGTAAATTCCTCAGTAAGTATTTGGTCAATAACAAAAGTTCATCTCAATACTTTGTTATATACCCTTTGTTGGCAATGACAGAGGTCAAAC
>JBBBVU010000017.1:5045235-5056757 GCA_037177055.1 Atherinosoma microstoma
AGGAGCATAAAAACTGAACGCTGCCTCTCCGTGTTTAGTTCTGACTCTGGGAACTGAAAGTAGACTTGACCCTGATATATATGTATAATATATATATATATGTGTGTGTGTGTGTGTGTGTGTGTGTGTGTGTGTATCGTTCCTGATAGACGTAATGTAATAAATAAATGGGCGAGCAGCCAAGATGGCCAAGATGTCTATGTATGTCTATATATACTTTTTCATTCCTCACCGCTCCATCCAGCTCATTTCTTCCTCACCAACTGTGGCGAGGAAAGTTTGAAGCTCCAGAACCGACCAGACCCTGCTGTTGTTTGGAGCCATTTTTTACTATTGTCTTCCACCTTGGACTGACCAGTGTTTGTGTTGCGCTTACTTTTGTTTTGTTTTTGTTTCTGTCTGTCAATCAATGCATTGTATTGCGTGATGCCAGTAGCTTTGCCCGAGCTGTACCGTAACCATTTTCTGGTGGACCTACAACTGACGGGGGACCAGCAATGGTACGGTTTGGTATGGTTTTATGGGACGCTTCTATAATGGAAACGCACAAAATAGCGTACCCGACCGCATGGGCCCGTACCATACCACTCAGTGGAAACGGGGCATAATCATACTTTCTATTGGTCTAAAAGACAGCACCAATCCCAATTATTAAAAGGGAGAAATTATGGACTGAAAAAATATTTCAAAATATTTTTTTAATACTAAAATACTCCTCAGAGTTAATTTTTCTATGAAAAAGAGTGGTTCTACCATCTTCAGAACAGTCTTTGTATGATATCTGGATTAGGAGGGATGAAAATTGGCATTTTATTGGCGTTTTCGCCATTTATGTGGACAGAAAACAAAATGGCCACCAAAAAACTCACATGGGACATTAATTGACCCTGGCAAAAAGCAAAAAATCTATTAGACACTTTAAGAGTCCTAAAAGCCTTGTTTAAGAAATGTTTGTCTCTGGGACATTAGGACCCTTCCTTCCAACTACCAGACCAGGTGAGGGCAATCATTTAATCATATGCCAGGCAGGCCCAAGAGGCCGGCCTGACAAGCTGGTACTACTACACATACATCACCTTCTTTGTAGGACTGAAAACATCACAACCAGTAATCACTATAAAAATGGCTGAATAAATGCATGAAAGACATTCATTTAAGTTTGACTTACACTTCAATTGATCCCCTTAGTTTAATTTCTAACTTCATAGGGCACTGTTTTGATTGCAAGTTAAGAAAGCCACTAGATCCAGTCTGTTTTTATTCCCAGCCTTAAGACATTTGTGTAGGAAATAACATTTTGCTTGTGAGCCATTGTATCACAACAAACTTGATCCAATGAATATTCTACAGACCTCACCTCAAACTTTGTCTGTGTTTTCTCCTCCTGTGGCTTTGTTAACAATCACTGTAATGACCGCAGGAGGGTGTGTGCCACCAATGACAACCGATCCATAAAACTGCCTTTGCTCGATGCTGCACCATTAGCAGCATTCCCTGTGAGGTCAACTCATTAATGAGCTTTGAGAAGCAACTGTGTCTCTCGCTGATAGATTCAGAAGCCTTCTAGGAAAAAAGATCCATCCTAACCTTTACTGTGGCAGAGAAGCAAAGCAGTAAAAGTAATGCAGGAATTAAATGAGATACTGTAGTTTCCATTCTTTTTGCCCATTTTAAGAACATAATGTGATTTAATTGATTTTGATAAAGTGTCACATTTGATGTCTGCCAGTATGCAAACAATATAAGTCTTTTAAAATGTCGAAAGCCCCTAAAAACCAGAGCTTGAAATAGAAAGTATGACTTTGGCTGATGTGCCACAGCAGGTCTTTCCATGCAAATGTAATATGTGAGCTTCATTTCTGTTCCAAATATCTAATAGATTAAATGGAAGGTAGGAGTAGGCCCAAAATCAATGGAACTATTGTATAACAAGTCTGAATGCGTGAGAGTGGGCAACATTAGTCAGAAATTCACTGGGAGGGGGATTTAAAAAACAGTTCTGTGAAGGATTTGGCAACACAGGACGGTTTTCCACTTCATGTTCGTCTGAATCTCGAGCCCCAGACAAGGTTGTGGTGTTTCTGTATTAACCTGAGGACATAAACTGTGCTCACTCAAACTGACATTCAGAAGTATTCCCAAAAATATCAGCTATGTTTTCCACTGTTTTAACATGCTTGTTTATAATTTAGTGAAGACCTGAAGACTACAACAAACCATTCAGTACTGGTTCTTGGCAATGATTTCTTAAAACAGTTTTTCCAGATTATCTCTGATGAAGTATCTCGTGTTTTATCACAATTATTTAGTTTTTTTCCCCTTTTTATTAAACATTAATCTTAAATGGAACAAGTTATCCTCAAACGTATGCACCATTATGGACCCAGTGCTTTAAAAATCTAAATTTCTAACTTATTGTGGCAGGACGTAGGAGGGCCCGGGCAGGGACTGAACCCACAACCTCCCAGGTGAGAGTCATGGTGACCCGTCAGCCAAAGGGATATCCTTGTGGCGAAGTAGCCAGGGCACATGATCAATCAGAGGCAGAGTGACAGGACCCACACTGTCACATTATTTATTTACTTATTTACAGTATCTCACAAAAGTGAGTACACCCTTCACATTTTGACAACATTTTTATTGTATTTTTTAAAACACAAGCCTATGGAAGTGAAACTTGGACATATCACTGTACAACTGGTATAGCAGTGTAAACTTTGTCTTCTCTGAAAATTACTCAACACACAGCCATTTTTGTACAAATACCCGGAAACACAAGTGAGTACACCCATCAGTAAGCTGTCCACATTGTGCTCACTGTGTCAATATTTTGTGTGGACACCATTGTTATCCAAGCACAGCGTTCATCCTCTTGGGGATGGAGTTCACCAGAGCTGCATATGTTGTTACTGGAATCTTCTTCCAGTCCTCCACCATCACATCACAGAGCCGATGGATGTTGGACAGCTTGTGCACATTCTGTCTGAAGATACCCCAGAGGTGTTCAATTCAGTTCTACTGTGGAGACATACTTGGCCACTCCATCACATTCATCTTCCTCAGCAAGGTAGTGGTAATCTTGGTGGTGAGTTTGGGGTCATTACGATGCTTACGATGCCCAGTCTATGAAGGAAGGGGATCAGATTCTCCTTCAGAATAACACAGGACATGTTGGATTTAATGTTTCCCTTAATGAAGCCCAGTTCCCCGATGCTGGGAGTCCTCATGCAGACCCAGAGCATGATGCTACAGCTGCCAAGCTGGACTGTAGGCAAGACACAGGGATCTTGTTAATCCTCTTCAGACTGTCACCACACATGCTGAACATCATGTGAGCCAAAACAAGGAAAACTGAGTCTGGTCAAACTGCCGGACCTGGTTCTAACAGCAAAATGTTTACGGGCTTTCTTGTGATCCAGCATCAGAAGAAGCTTCCTTCTGGGGCAATGTTCCTGCAGACCGACATGATGCTGTATGCAGTGTGTGATCTGATCACTGACACTCACTTCCTGCTTCTTCCATCACTGCAACAAGCTGGCAGAGCTCTTAACTTTTAAGTTAACTTCTGGATATGATGCAGAGCACGAGGACTCAGCTTCTCTAGCCCACCCTGGAGAGGCCAGTTCTGAGTGGAACCTGACTTGGAAAACTGCTGTATGACCTTGGCCACTGTGCCGTAGCTCAGTTTCAGGGTATTACAGTCTTCATATAAACGAGGCCCTCTTTGTGGAGAGCCACATGTCCACCGTAGATCTTTGTTGTGAAGTATCATGCTGAACATCCAGCGGTCAGTATGAGAGAAATGAACTGAAAGCACCAAATTTAACAACTAAGCAGTGATAAACATGTTTGTGTGGTCCAGTCAAACAGGTAAAAACTTGAACATGACAAATAAAACAGGTGACTGTGCATGTTTAAACAACATCCACATGTATCACTAGGTGTGTATTCACTTGTATAGCCGGATATTTATACAAAAATGTCTCTGTGTTGAGTAATTTTCAGAGAACACAAAGTTTACACTGCTATACCAGTTGTACAGTGACTACTCTAAGTTATATCCAAGTTTCACTTGTACTTTAAAAAGATACAATAAAAATGTTGACAAAATGTGAATGGTGTACTCACTTTTGTGAGATACAGTATAGTTGCCTTGTGATGATGTGGAATTTGCACCAGATTTTTACTTGTTTTTACTCGCTTTTTTGTTTCCTAATTTGTGTGTTGTATGTTTTAATTCTTGTTCTATCATACTGTAAAGGACTTTGGTTAGCTTTTTTGATTTCTTGTAAAGGCTGTTTTTTTCTCTTGAGGGTTTGACAGTTGTTGCTTTTGCTTTTTAAAAAAATATTTTTCTCCTTTTTCCTATCTTCACTCTCTCCTCCTCACTCTGCCTCCTTGTTCTTCCTGTCAGGTCCATCATTAACATAAATGAATACAGTATTCAAGTGTCAAGGGGAACCATATAAGCATAATTCCCTTTATATCCATTAAGCTCCCCTTGGTAAAGCAAATTTGTTCGGCCCAACACGGCAGCCATTTTGCTTACTATGATGCTGGGATGAGATCAAAAAATTTTGTTGATTTATTTAGCTCAAAAGAATAGTTTCATTCTGTAAATTTTCATTCCTGTTATGAAATAATATACTGGCGTTTTTAAAAAGCTTGAATTAAAATCAGGGAAAGGAAAAATGGTGCTGTCAATAATACTTTCAGTTCTACCATTTTAAATCGAATATGGGATTTTAAATGCTAATTATTGCATTTTGCTTTTCTTATCATTTTATACTTTGTCACAACCGAAGACTTATCTAGAGTTTCATAAGAAAAAAGGAGCATCTTAAATGAATTGCTTTTGTTGGTAATGAGCAAATGAATTGAAGTTTATCTAAAAGGACGACGTTTAATTTTAAAGTTGACTGTATCTACAAAAGTACTCTGCCATCAACAAACCGGACAAACATAAATGAAATTCATGGGAAAAAGCAAACTGCTTTATCAGCTACAGCTCAAACTCTTTTTACAGAGGCCAACCAACATGACTCACTATTAAGACGTCTCTGTCAGTTTCCAGCTCAATTAGTCCAAATCAAAGCAATAAACAGAAATAAATTCTCCGACTGGTAGAGTTGCAACTTTCAGCTCTATTGGACTCTAGATATTCTGGCAAAAATCTGGCATATAACTGGCAAGTGCAGAGAATATGAATGAATTAGTGTCAAAGGAAATATATATATCACAGTATTGTTTGGGCCTGCATTGTGGTGTTGTGTCATAGCATTAAGGTTCCTGGTTTGAGCCCCAACTGGGGCTTTTCTGAGGTCTGTGTGTGAACCAGCTTCCTCCTACAGTCCAAGAACATGCATGTTTGGATTAATTGAAGTTCCTAAATTGGCCTAGGATGTTGGCCCTGGGATGGATCAGGCACTTTGTCCTTCCCTAAAACAAAACAAAAAGATTTTGCATTTCTTCAGGATGAACTGTACAGGCTAAAGCGATAATTGTCTGATACTTCTGGGGGCTGAATTACACTATTAATGCATGACTTAAGAAGAACAGGTTCTCTATCCTGGTGGTATAGATGGGCATAGAAAGGCTACTGCAGCAAGAGAAAAGAGGCGCCTGGGATTCGGTCTTTTTGCAGGTTGGGCAGTATGGATTTTATCAAGCCCTGATCTAGACAACATCAGCAGTTACCTTGTCTTCATATTCCCATTTGTTGTGATAGTGAAGAGTAGTTCTGTTAACTGTAGTATGTTACTAATAAAAGACTAATAAAAGATCCCAATCTGACTGTGCATAATGCTGGATGTGCTGCAGCAAGCCCGATCCAATGAAGCCCTATCCCAGGGATCCTGGTCCTCGAGGGCCGGGGTCCTGCAGGTTTTAGAGGTTTCCTTGCTTCAAAACACCTGATTCAGACTAAGACTAGTGCAGATGTAAAGCTGATGTAAGTCTGCTAATTTATCCTTAATTTGAGTCAAGTGTATTGCAGCAGGGAATCTTCTAAAACCTGCAGGACCCTGGGCCAGGATTGAGGATCCCTGTAAGAGTCACATGACCCAAAGGATCTGCTGTCAGCAAACTATTGCAAAACATTGAAAGGCAGAGGTCCTGTGACCGAGTGGCAGAGATGATAGGTCATATTTTACATGTCCAAGACAAGTCTCAAGTCTTTTATCTCAAGTCCAAGTAATTTGCAAGTCACTTTTAGCTTTAAGTAGACTACAATGCGACACCTGCCGTCTAGTCTTGCTATATCACTGCATGCAGGGAATATAGAATATACTTACTATTTATCTAACAGCATTTTGTGTCATCATTAACTTACACCTACAAAGGCTTTGTCCCTCTCCATTGCCCACTTTCTTTGCAATACTAATCAAATCTGATCCAATAGTTATAGATTATATTACTAAAGCAACAACAGCTGTAACCTATTACCAGTAATATCCAGTAAAACTGCATTGTTTACAATTGGTCTGATGGTTTATTGGCCCCAGTTTAATGTTATCCAGCAATTTATATATGTAAAGAAAATAACTGTGTAAAGTAAATGTTTCATTATTCTTTTTAACACATTCAGTGAATGCCTGTTTAACTAAGTTAACATTTTTTTGTACAAATGTAGTGACAAGCTGTGTCGCTAAGGTCGTTGCTAACAGCTTGCATATTATAATGACTAACCTCTGGTTGTTTTCAGGTGGATGAAGTTGGATGTGATGAATGCAGCCTCGTGTATTTTTATACCACAGATTTTTGTATCTCTCTCATTTGTCCCTTTTATGAAGTTAACACACTCAGAAGTTATAATGAATAGGCTGCTGCTATGGTATTTATTGTTTGCGTTTGCATCTGTATTTGTGTGATATTATGTTAGTGTTACGTCTGGGGAATAAATCACATACAGCAGACAGACAATCAGACAGAAAAGAGATCATGGACAAACAATCAAAGATTGTTCATGAATCTAATTGTGAGTCACTGTACATGCGACTTAGGTGTAACTCAAGTCCGAGTCTCAGACTCAAGTTCCCATCTCTGCCAGGAGGTTATATTATTATGGCTAATTAGTTTAGAGGTACATGAATGTAAACTGCAGCCACGGTGGAGTAATTCTATGTTTCTTTTTCTTTTTCCAAAGATCCTTCTTATTTTCTAATTTCCTAAATGCCATTGCCTTTAATTATTCTCTTTAAACATTTACCTTAAAACAAAGACAGAGTTAATGTGGCACTGACATTAATTAAGTAACCTGAAACACGTCAGAATGACGGCGAACATTATCCTGTGTTCTGGATTTATAAATGGGAAGCCATGTCTCAACACATATAACCTTTAGATGGTTATTATAGGTATTGTGTTTTCAGCTTCTTCGGCTGCTTCCCAAAATGTCAATTAATGCAGCTTTTAGTTCTGAACCTGGGCAGATCTGAGCATGATTGTGGTACATGGAATGCATTCATCACTTGGTCCATTTCATGTCTTCTTTCTTTTACCTCATTCTTCTATGGCTTTAGCAGCTTCCTTTAGAGTCAGTTTTCATTTCACAGGAGGGACAAATCAGAAAAGGCTGCTGTTTCCTCCACATAAACAGACATGAACCAAGATTTTAACTTTGAGTTGGTGCACTGTGGACACAGGTGGTCTACAGCAGAAAACTCTAAAGTCATAAAAGAAATCAAACAGAACCTCTATTAATCCTTGCTGTTTTCACTCTCCCGTGGTCCCCCCGAGGTTCGTCTTTACAAGTGTAGCTTTGTGAGTTTATGCTGAGCTGTGGAGGTTTATTGCCTTTTATCCCTGTTTTACTATAAAACATTTGTCAGGATTTGGATTGAATTTTCTCATCCAGGCGACCCTCTGTTGGGAGCTGTGGATGTGTTTCAGTAGCTCTACTGTAGGCACGCTCCCCTGGGGCTGCTGCTCACGGCCCATTTAGAGCTTCGCTCCAGGAAAGCTGTCACCAGGAGGAGAGTCACTGCCAGTCCCCCTGCACTCATGAATTCACATGAGGCCGCTGTGCCTGCCTCCGTGTAAAAAAAACTGCCAATATTCATCAGATAGACACCGGTTTGAGATTGTTGAGTGGACCGAGCAGAGAACTGAATCCTTTTTCCTTTTCATCAAGAAATATACTGTTCCACTTATAGCTTATTAACAACTTGCTCTTGATATTCTCCTGGTCTGACATAAGGGTAGAAATAAATGTATAAGTTAATATTCTTATAGACATAAAACTCATACAGGTGAAATGATCAAAATCAGGAGTTTCCCAAAAAACAAAGCAGGCAGGCACAGAAAAAAAAAATAATAGAAAAGAAGGAGCACCCACCTTCTAACTCTGAGTTCAACATTCACTTTCTATTAGAGGAGCTGTTCTCACTTCCAAACTCCAAGGGGAAATATCTGGCTGTTTAGCAGCTCCTCTTGCTATGTTCACCAGCTTGTCTCTAACTGTGTCTCTCTTGTTGTCACTGTGCTGCAGGTTAGAACAAAGATTTATCTTGGTATAGTTGCAGGTATCTTTTTAAGTCAGTACTAATATACTTGCGTGAGATTAAATCTTTTAAAAAAAAAATACTGATGAGAGATCTGTGTATTTGTACGCGGCCCGGTTAGACATGGATGGCTTCGAGTGTGTGAAAGATTGACAGCCTGAGTAGTGGTTAAATTGCTGGACTTCCTGTTGTCATCTCCAGAACAGGTTGTATCCTCTGCTGAGTGCACACATGACAAGCAGAAGGAACTATGGGTAGTTTAAATCTGTCTTGTTTAATTTGACTCAAAGACATTTTCATTTGAATCAACCCGAGGAAGTAAAGTGAGCAGTTTGCACAAGTGATAATTGACCAAACATCTTCTCATTTATGATTAAAGTCAAAATTCTGCAGAAGTGAGGGGATTAAAGACTGCACAATCCTTCCAATCTCCTGATGCAATGGTTAAAAACTTCATGTTTCTCTATATAATCTTGGACACCTGGATGCTTCATCTGTTTTCTCAAGCTTAAATGCCAGCTGTAGTGATGTGGGAGCTTTTATATGTCGTCCAACAGGTTATCAGCTTTATTCTGCTTCATTTGTTCAAAGATTCCAAGAAATATGAGTGTGTCTAAAGAGGAATTAAGCCAGAGCTCAATTCAGCAAATCACTGAGATGAGAGCTGCTCATGACATATTTTTCTAGAGGATATCCACTTGACTGGCTCATTAGCCTTCAAGCTGTCCTGTTCAACTCCAAACTTGGATCGTCGCCCATCCTACCAATCTGTTAGACTGCTGATGTATGTGTATTCTCTTATGGTGGTTTAAAGAAGACTGATGTGATTTCCAGGAGCGGACCTTTTCAAGCAGCCTCTTTCCAGGAAGGTATTAGAATTTTTTTTTTCTGATGGATGGACATGTGCAGGCAGCTAATACAATTATAGAGAACAAGAAATGATCAGGAAAAACTACTTTTGTGTTGATTTTAAAGAAAGTACTGATGAGTAATGTACACTGGTTCAGTAAATCTAAAAATTGTGATTGGCAACGATAAATAAACGCAAATAACAAGGGTGGAATGAGGAAAATGTGAGGGCTGTGTTGCAGGGGCAACTCGTCCATCAAGTGAATAAAGAAGTGATCTGTAAAGCTCCACTACTGAGCTTTGGCATATTTTCACACAGTGGTGCCCCCAAATGAAGGCTAATTCAGCATTCATCTTGCATCCAGTATCTTCTCTGATCTCTCTTCAGCCAGTAAAAGTCAGTCCAATGTCGACTCTTGTCTTATTTCTTGTTCTGCTCCTATTTTCTTTCTTTTCCTCACTTCCCACGATAATGGCATCTTGTGTTTCTTTGCGGAATCAGCCATAGAGCTCGTTCAAATTAGCCGTTGTGTTGATATTCAGTCACTGGCATTTGATGCGGTGGCAATGAAAGTTTTAAGGTCAGACAGTTATGCAGTGTTGCTTTGAAAAGTTTACATTTTTCCCTGGGTTCAAACAAGACAATGTACAACAGCAGTAATGTCTGCAGTTCTCAGCAAATGTTAATGTGATTTATATTGTAGATCTTCTGCACGAGACACAAAGAATTTGTGATTTTTTAAGAAGAACTTCATAGGCTGTTGGATCCATTTAATTTGAGTCAGGTGAGTTGGAGCAGGGACACATCGAAAACCTGCAGGACCGACTTTGGAGACCCCTGCTATCAGTCCCGGGCTGGCCATTGGGAGAAGTGTGCCAATTCCCAGTGGCCTGGGCCCGAAACTGCTTGTCAAAAAATAAAAAACACGAGTTGCAGCGCATTACATCTGTGCGCAGTGGCGGAATAACTGAGTTGCAGAGAAAGGTGGTGGCATATGGACTAAATGGAATAAAAAGATTAAAAAGCGAAGACAGTCGAGGAAGAGGGCAAAGGTCAGAAAATTCTGGATTTTTTCAAATCAGCAAAAGCAGCAACCACATGAGTTAACTATTTAATAGATGAGTGATAGATGAGAGACAGTTGGTGTGTAACAAGCTGCAAACTTTTATCTGAACATAACATGATGAGCACTATTCGAGATTCTCCATGGCCGTTTTTATGTAGCTAGCTGTAATAATGATTTTAGTACTTACAGTACTTGATGTCAAAGCTTTATTCCATTGTTGCCGTGGTTTGTTGCTGTTAAATCTCTCATCAGCCCAAACATAAAAGCTACTGGTTATTCCAACCTTGGATATAAAATGAGTCATATATGGGATTTCTTTGCATCATAGATAAAATATTTGTTAATTTTATGTCCTGTGGATATTTCAGCTAAAGTAGTCTGTACACATCAGCTACATGTGTCCTGGTCCAACTCAGAAACAGATGTAAACTGAGCCAATGAGGAACATTTTATTAGTCCAGGTTAAAAGCTGACGAGGAAACCTTTTGACTCAGTGTGTTTATCTGGTTGTAAATGATGTGACTGCAGCTTTTTATGCTTGTTGGCTTATTTACTTCATGAAATATTTGGTGGGTCCTGCTGGACCAGACACAGGTGAGTGCACTGCTGCATGGAAATGTTTGGGAACCCCTCTTACAGTTGGACAGTCTCTTATCTGTCTAAGTTGAGTTGACTTTTTCATTTTTTAATGTTAGCTGAATCACATCAGGTGAAGGTGATGTTGACCACTTCTTGGTTTTACTGTTGCAGTGAATATTGATTTTAACATATTACATTGATGGGAAACTTGTGTCTAAATTATTTGTTGACTAAAAGAACCAATCAGGTTGTTTCAGGTTAACATGATATCATGATTTGAATAATGGAGTCCTGTTGGGAATGTTGTATGGAGTGTTTAGATGAGAGTAGGAGAGAGAAAAGATCTGAAACTAGTGGCTTATAGTTGTGTGTGAATGTCAGTCTATTTAGAATATTGAGCTGTGGTCACAATGCTCGGGTATTATTCGCTATAGTCGACAGGCTAACATACCAACCTGTGTCGATAGCAGCTGAACTATATTCAACCAAGGCCTGCAATGACTTCGCCAAATTCTTCACAGACAAA
>JBBBVU010000017.1:5058045-5078111 GCA_037177055.1 Atherinosoma microstoma
GTTTTAATGTACTTTTCTGCAATGTAAAGCACCTTGAATTGTCCTGTACATGAAATGTGCTCTATAAATAAGTTTGCCGTGCCTTGCCTGTGGTCATTACTTAGCCTGGGTGTGTGTGTGTGCATTTGCTAGTTAAACCATTTGCACACACACACACCCAGGCTAAGTTGACACGAGTTGGGTCAGCCTGGGTGAATGTATGACTCCAGGCCTGACTTTTTGTCCCAGTCCAACCCTGTCTACTATAGGCCGTTGGTGGTACCACTGGCTGGCAGACACTGAAAGGTCTCGGCAATTTAGAGGTCAGTGAAGAATCCAGAAGATTTACTGTGGCATAAGTGCAATGAATAACACTGCATTAATGCATTACGATCAATAGCTTACATTATAACTTGTACACAAAACTGTAAGCATATCCTTCATTTGAGATGAAAACAGTTTTAGTTCCTGTCAGCTGTCCATCACTTTCACTATTATCTGTCGTTAGTGGTAACCTTATCTCATTTGGATGATTTGAACAAAGTGGGTCATGTTGTATAAGACTGAGGAAGGAGGTGAAGAACATCATGTCTACTCGGACCCCATGTGGCCGCAGGGGGAAATAAGCAAGGGGAGGGCTGTGCTTTTGAGGTGACACATGGCTTTTTCTCAGCACATATAGATAAACATCTCCATGGCCCTCACAAGTCTCCAGGCAAACAGCTGAGACTGGCTTCGTTTCAGGAGCTCTGTCTTCGCCTGCCTCGTTCTTCCCACTGCCCTCTTGACATGATTTGCACTTGATCTTAAATTTGCAGCACGCCTGGCTGGAGGAAACGGGAGGCGTTGTGACCTTGGAAATACTATGATCTGACTGTCGCAGGTGCATTTTTAGGACATAAAGGAGCTAATAAACCTTAAAGGATATTCATTCACTTTCTTCACTGGAAACCTTGTTTCAACCAATAATTTGTGTGTAGATGAAAAATAATGAGAAATCCATCAGATTTAAGCCATTCTGGGAAATTTAGCTTAAAAAGCCTGATATAAAGTGAAAACTAAATGTTTTATTTAGATTTAATTTAAGCAAATGTTAGATTTAAGATCCACTCTGTGTTATTAGGACTAAGTAAAAAAAAAAATACAGATACCTAGATGACTGTAGTTGTGATGGATAACAATGATACACAAAATGAATCTTTTATCCAGGTTTTTCTAAAAGTATGTTGAGGCACCGTCCCAAGTTTTTCGTTATTGAACCCCGTGGACATGACATGGGATCTCATACGGGTCGATATGAGATATCCATCAATGACCAACAACACTGGCTTTATCCTAAAATCACCATATCAAGAATGTTCATACAGACCAGGCTTTGATCTATATAAGAAGACATTTGGGAGGCACAGTTGCAAGTTACACATTGATCCAGCAGCAATATCATTGAATATAGTAAAGAAACTATTTTTGAGGCTAGAAGTTCACTGAACTCAATTGTCCAGTCGTCTGTGAATGAATAAAGACTATTTTTATTAGTAATGTAAAGTATGCCAGCTTTGTGTGCCTATGTATAGATTGCACTTGTGTATCGCACAAAGTTGCGTAGTAAATAGCTGATAATTCACTGCTGGACGATTAGTCTTTCCAGTTTTGGTGGGCTTAGATATGTTTGATGGGGAGAAAAAGTAAGAACACATGATATCCATGTTAAAAAATGTGATGTGCATCTATTCTGAAAACACTTAGCAGGGGAGACTGAACTTCTTGGAAATATCTACAGCCAGAGACAAGTATCAGGGGCATCCAGTCTGGATTTCCAGCAGCAATGAAGGTCTCAACAGACAGCCAGCTGCTCCATCACCCTCTGCACCTCAGGCCATGCTCATTTAGCAACACTGAGATACTTATCACAGCCACATGGGGAGCTAACTTTTGTCTAATCAGTGTTTTCACCTTCACTGTCTGGCTCTGACCTGGCCACAGAGTTTGGGCATCATTTGAAAAAGATAACTCACAATTTTGTGGCCAGACTTTAAATTCACAGGCCTTTGTCTTGAATTCAAGCAGAGAAACTTAAGTTTACAAACACACCAGTTGCATCAGTCTAGATCATGAGGCTACATGTGTAAATGGTGTGAATATTAGATTTTTTTTCTTATTAATTACAAATTTATCCTCATTCCGGTAAAAAAAAAGAAGCTCTTTTTTTACTGAATACATGAAGCAGCTGGTTAGCATAGCTTAAGACTATGGCTGTGTCTGAATGTGCACCCTATTCCCTACATAGTGCCCTATGGGGTCACACCATTTTGTAGGGGTGTCCAATTGTCCAGAGACAAAAAAGTAGTGCACTCAAAATGACCCACAATGCATTTTGAAAAGTAGTGAGCATCAATGGTCCCTAGACGGGTCAATATATACCACAATGCATTGTGGGCAGGAGATCTATTCACTTACGTGGTGTCTTGCCAACGCAACAAGCGGCATTCTCCCATTCGTCTTCTTGTCAGCCGTTGTTTTCTTATTTTTATGATTATTAGTTTAATTCGTGTCAGTAAGAAGATGCTAAAATTTAAAACTGCCACAATTTCTCCGATGTACGATGCCGCATCAAGTGAGGAGTTGAGCAAATATCAAAGCAAGTTAAAATAAGCTATAGATCACTCATTTTTATTAATACTTCTGCAACAAAGAAAGAATAAAATACATTATAAGGAAATAAAATATTTTCACATAAGAGTTTGGATTTAATTTGGAACAACATATTAACGGCGTTGGAGTTGCCGTGGTGACAGCTGGTAGTCACGTTATCTCCGGCGGGGAGAAAGTTGTCAACTTTGTGTCCGAATCACCAACAGAATGAGTGCACTATATAGTGTGCTATGTAGTGCAGCCCTATGTGGTGAATGAGGGGTTAGTGTGGACTTTCGGACACAGCCTGAGACTGAAAAGTACTAGCATGGTTCTGTCTACCCAGCACTTCTGTAGCTCACTAGTTAAACCTTAATAATATAAAAGCTAAATAAGAAAACCTGCTTATAGTACTAAAAATGTTCCTTTCTAACTGCAGTCCAGCTGCAGTGGCTAACTCACTGTGTTTAGTTATCTTCACCTTAAGTTAGCTGATATATGATTCACATTATGAAGCAGCAAAATATTAATATCCATTAGTTGTATCTTCCAGCTTTGATGCAGTATAAAGAGAATGGAGAGTGAATGGAGATGAACTCAATCTTCCAAGGTGACAACGCTTGCTCACAGAGAGGGGTTTATCAGAGAATACCGCTAGAATTTGGGAGTGAAGAAGATGTAATAGCGTGCCTGCAGTCCTGACCTATTGAACCCTATTGAACGCTTGTGGGATCAGCTTGGGCGTGCTATTCATGCCGAAGTGATCATCACAACCACTTTGGCAGATTTTTGACAAAAGCTGGTTAAAGATTGGGATGCCATCCCACAGCAGTGTGCAAGCAAGCTGGTGACCAGCATGAGGAGGAGGTGCAGGCTGTTGTGACCATGGTTACCAATATGTCTTTGTTTCTTCAGGCTTGAAGCATCCAAACCAATAAACAACATTAAACAAAACTCAGTAGCAGAAGAAGCTGTTTGGTATTAGCAGAAAAGATTTAGCAAGTTTTTTATGGGTACATACTCAACTCTGCTGCTCATCCCACACATACATGTTTTTTTTTACAAATGTGGGTTCATTTAAAAGGGAAATTAACAGGCTTTCCAGTGGTATAAGATTGATCGTCAAGACAAAGAAATAATCCACCAAATTTCCTTACCTTTTTTGTTAAGTTTACAGCATATACTACAATAACTAGTTGAAAAATTGGGCAAGAATTCCTGACTATCTCCTACTTTATAAGTTACAAAGGTCACCTCATTAGTTTACATTGGCCACACATGAATACAAAGCAAGCATTGGCCACCAAAGGATTTCATACCTGTTCTAAACAAAAGCAGACTATCAAGAAAACGTGAAAAACTTTCCCTCATAATAGGAAGTGATCCGACATTTAAGGACATGGTCTTCGATTCAGCAAAGGGCTTAAAGGTTACAACAGCACCAAAAGTCATTTATCTGTGTGATCACAAAGGTTGCAGCAGCTCCATGTAACTGTTGCATATTATTAGCATGTTCATGGAACATTTGGCATTGTGTACAATTACAAAAGAGCAATTAGCATTTAGATATGGGTTCCAGGTGTGGCAGGCGAACCTGATTAAGATAACTGCGGGAGGGGTAAAGGCTGAAGTCTGATTACCAATGGCAGGTGTGACTTAATGAGAACATTCAATTATGTCCCCACTTTGCCGTTTTGCCACTTTCCCCTGCAGACATATTACCATATGCCGCTGAACATGAAATCCAATAGTTTAGAATGAATATTAAATGAAGGAATGAGTGTGAACTTTCGCAGTTTTTCATTTCTCATTCATGAAAGAAATGCATTTGCTGAGGTTGTGTTTTATATTCCTGTGGTCTTCAAGAGTGGCTCAATCTGATTATGTCCAGCTTCCCGTGGCCTCGCTCCCATCTTCTCCCGCTTGACCAATAAGCTAATGGGATAAATGCCAGTCCATTTCCCTTACCTGTGTCTTCCTAAAAAGGCTCCGACAATTATGATCGTCTCCTGATGGGGGGTTGTCTGGGCCTTTCATGTGATAGATAAGAGAGCAGGCAAATAAACTGGGAGAGAGAAACGTGTAATGCCATTTGGCAGACTGGCATATGAAGAAAGGTCCCAGGAAGAGTGTCATCAAAACAAGTCACCAAAATCTTTTCTCTTAATTTCATCACCTACCTCCTCTCTCAGAGCAGACACACAGAAAGTCAGGGTCATGTCTGTTTGATCTCTAAAAGGTTTGCTGAGGCTGAAGGTGCAGAAAGGATTCTGACACTGTCATAGGTCATCTCTGCTTCACATGCAGGAGGCCTGCAGTCAACTGGTGTTTATTCAAAGGGGTAGAAATCAGAGAGAGGAGTATAAATTAATTTTGAACGGTTCTCCTGGGTTAATCTGTTGGGCCAAGCCAATTGAAGTTTCCTCTGAGGCCACAGAAACCTATAGAAAAAAGCTATTAAAATCAAGCTGCTGTGATGGTATTCTTCTTCTGTCACACTTTACTTGATTTCTCCAATCCCCAATCATAATATCTTTTAAATTCTGTCTTCATACCTGTTCCTATGTGATGATTTCCAACTTTCAACATCACGTTAGATTCCATTTTGCAACAAACATCTGAAAAATTGTAGGTGGTGCAAATCTATGAATGTTAATGACAGTAATTACTAATGCTACACTTTTCTATTCCTTACATTTCTATTGCTTCTCAACAACTAATGGTGTGCATCTAGAAGTTACAAAAAACACACTGTTGGACAGCATCATGCCATGTGAGCACTACCCAAAAGACAGTTATAGAAGCTATTATCTCACAATTTAGACAATTTAAATGTCCCTGTTACACATTTTCTTGTCCGACTGGGCTGAAATTGCACTTAGTACTAGCAAGATGTACCAAATAAAGTGGTTGGCGAGTGTATATGACTCAAAGATTTTAGGTGAGAGCTTTATAGATCTTTGAAACAAGAGAGCTGACATGAGAAGTCAGATTCCTCTGTTGGCTGGGTTTAACATAACAACTTAGTCCAACAAACATAAAATTATGAACTAATAGTCTCTGGAGAAGCTGATGTCATTCTGGCACTCTATCCATTCAGACTGAATAGTTCAGCTGTTGTTGAATTTTATTCTTAGTCCTCAAGAGTAATACAAGCACATTTTTATTGTGTGTTTAGGCCAATACACTATATTGCACAACATAGATGAAAGGCCCAAACCCCATTTGAAAACAAATGCTCCATTCTGTAGGAGGAATGTCTTTTACGGCTGAGTTTCAATGGTTCATTTATACATATATATAATGCTGCGTCTGGATACACAAAAATACACAAAACAGACACACTATCTGGGGTGATGACAGCAGGAACAAAGTCACATTGGATGATCTGTAAGGTCACAGTACAGCACACATTACTCATCTTACTGCTTTCCTTTCATCCATCCACCAGTTTTTGGGTGTTTTTACCATTTATCATCAATCCTCCTCTGACTGTGTTTTAATGCATCGCTACAGTCCGTCAGTTCTGATCTTACTTTCGTACAAAGGTGTTAAAATAGAAGGTCAGAAAAAGAGATGAATAAACCTTCAAAAGAGAAGCTGAAATGCTTTCCAGCATTTTAGCTAAGTTCACAGCAAGTTTGAAGCTCTTGAACTGGTCTATTATTCAGCGTGTTAGATTCCCAAATATTATCTGTGTATTATGTGTGTTAAATGTAATGGTCCCTCTTCATCCTACCTGAAACAATTCTTAACCTTTTCAAAACATATATGGAAAAACAGTAAAGTAAAAGATAGGTTAAAAAAAAATAAATAGAAAAAGTCCTGGTCATATTGTAGTATAATACTAGCATCTTAAAGGGAAATCATTTAGACCCTTTCTAACCTGCAGCTGTACTATTATAACATAGGTTTCTTGGCCTGCTCAGTCCTATAAAAGAAAATGGGGATGTTGTGTAAAATGTGAATGTATTAAGAATGCAGTTATTTACAAATTTAATGAATCAAAGTTTTATTTAAATTAGAATACACACTGTCTGGCCAAAGAAAAGGTCACACACTCTAATATTTAGTTGGACCGTCTTTAACTTTGATTCCAGCAGCTTTCTCTGTGGCATTGTTTCAAGAAGCTTCTGCAATGTCACAAGATTTATTTCCATCCAGTGTTGTGTTCATTTTTCTCCAAGATCTTGTATTGATGATGGGAGAGTCTGACCGCTGCACTAAGTCTTCTCCAGCACATCCCAAAGATCCTCAATGGGGTTCGGATCTGGACTCTGTGGTGGCCGATCCATGTGTGAAAATGATGTCTCATGCTGCCTGAACCAGTCTTTCGCAATCTGAGCTCCATGAATCCTGGTGTTGTCATCTTGGAATATGGCCGTGCCATCAGGGAAGATGGAATAACCTGCTCATTCACTATATTCAGTAGCTGACTTCATTCTTTGAGCTATAATGTTGCTGAACCTAGACCTGAACCGAGACCTGAGCCTAGACCTGAACCAAAACCTGACCAACTGCAGCAGCCCCAGATCATAGACTTACCCCACAGGCTTGTACAGTAGGCACTAGGCATGATGGCTGCATCCCTTCATCTTCATCTCTTCTTACCCTGATACTCCCATCACTCTGGATCAGGGTAAATCTGAACCCATCAGACCACATGACCTTCTTCCATTGGTCCAGAGTCCAATCTTTATACTCCCTAGCAAACTGAAGCCTTTTTCTCTAGTTAGCCCCACTGATTAGTGGTTTTCTTATGGCTACACAGATGTCCAGTCCCTTAAATTCCCCTCACATGTTGCATGTGGAAATGTTCTTACTCTTACTATTAAACATAGCCCTGAGTTCTACTGTTGTTTTTCTTCAATTTGATTTCACCAACATTTAAGTGATCACCGATCACCATCATTCATTCAGAATTTTTCCAGCCACATTTCTTACTGGAAGACAATGGTTCCCAACCATCCTTCCAACTTTGATAATGCATTGGACAGTTCTTGATCCAGTTTTATAAGTTTCTGCATCTACTTAGATGTTTTCTTTGCTTGATTCCAATGATTTGTCCCTTCTTAAACAGACTAACATCTTTCCCACGACCACAAGATGAATCTTTCTACATGAGAAGTTACTCATTCAGTTGGGGTTAAATAACTTGTTGCCAGCTGAAAGACAATTGCTCATGCAGTGATATCCAACAGGAGGCTCCGCCCCATTTGCTTAGTTAAATCCTGGTAGCAACTGTTTTCTTTGGCCAGACAGTGTAGAAAACATATCAAATGTTTAAAGTGCTACATTTTACTCTTTCATGAAAAATATGTGCTCATCTTAAATTTAATGGCAGCAATATGCATTAAAAGAGAGGCAACAGAACAATAGAAGATGTAGTCTGCAGAAACAGCTTCAATAAATGAAAAATGTATTCCGTAATGAATGGAATAATTATAAGTATCCACAATTATATGATAATAACTCAAGTATAAATAAAATGAATTGTAAAATAAACTGAACAAATTAAGATAAATCTTCTGAATTGGAGTTGATATTGTTGCATTAAACAAGTGATAGTATAAAACCATTTTTTGCAAGGTTAGACGCACGGGGAAAGGTTTTCCTACAGTAGGGAGCAGCCCTCTTTCAAGTGTGTCACTTTATGCACTTAATTGCATTTATGTTTAAAGAAAACAGAAAAGCCTGAAGGAATTGCTGTGGGTATTTGGCTGTAATCACTGGGTGTTCTAGTTTTGAGAAATAATCTACTTAAACCCTTTCACCGAGTCATTACTCAGAGCTCAGTTAAGAGCCGTCTTCTTGGAATAGCATGGAAGTACAAGAAAAAGCAGCAGGGGGATGTCTCACCAAGTCTACAGCTGCTGTTGAGAACTATTGATTTGCTTGACTTTATTTCACAAATTAGCGTCTCAGCTGTGTCACAGCCAGACACCAAAGATAGAGGAGCACTGTATGTACTATGTACATTAACTTAAGCGCCTTGGACTTACATATCTGCACTCTTTTTAAACAACAATATTGATGTAGGAACCTCTTCAGTCGTAGCACAATATCAAAATGCAAAATTGTAATAAAATAGTTTGCAATAATTTGCATATATCATGATGAACCAATACTTTATTCACAGCAGAACACAGACAACATGTCAAATATTGTAAGAAAGACATTTTATCATCCAATGAAAAATGTTACCTCATCTTGAGTAACCCTGCTCAACTTTTAACAATTCAATGTTTGACCAGGAAAACTTCCATTCTGGGGTTCACTAACACTTGCCATCCACCTAAATATATCGCGGACTAGTCTCAACCCGCCATTTAACCAATAAAATTATCAATACATTTTTCCCTCAATCAGCAGGTATAACTTATTTTAGTTTTGTGTAATAAATGTCTGAATGGAGAAGCAGGTTATGTGATTATGCCCACCAACGTTCTCCCTACATGTTGACATCCAGCTTTTCACTTCGAGATGTTCGATGATGTGGCAGAACGAAGGAGGGCCCAGGCAGGGTTTAAACCCCAGCCTCCCAGATGACAGTCATGTGGGCGGCTGTAGCTCAGGTGGAAAGAGCAGTCGTTTACCAAACAGGAGGTCGGCGGTTCGGTCAGCGGATCTTTGAGCAAGACACTGAACCTCACCTTGCCTCCTGATGTGCCTATAAGGGGTATGAATGTGTATAGTAGCACTAAGTATGTACAGATATAAGTGCTGTGTGAATGGGTGAATGATATAGGTGATGTTAAAGCGCTTTAAGTAGTCATTTGACTAGAAATGCGCTATACAAGTACAGTCCATTTACCATGCGCTCTGACCATCCATGATATCCCTGTGGGCACATGATCAATCGGAGGCATTGTAACAGGAGCCCGACTGTCACATCTCTCCCCTCTTTCTACAAGCACGTCCTCGTGCTCCGTGCAGGTTGTCACCTATTAGGGATCCATGGACCCACCACTAGTGCTATATGGATCCTGCCGACAGCGCCAGAATGTGGTAAGACTAAGGAGAGCCCAGGCGGGGTTTGAACCCCAGCCTCCCAGATGAGAGTCTTTCTATTTTTACTGCTCGGAAACCTCATCAATCTAGAGCGGGGCGGATCGATCAGGCAGGAAGTCAGTTGATGAAAAGCAAAGTGGATCCTGTCAGTTCTAAAAAATAAACCACTTTGGGCAGACTTTGGATCGTGTTTTACTCTAAAACCTCAACATCACGTCATAACCGGTTGCACAGACACCAAACTATGAGGTGTCTCACTTGACACTTGACACCACGGACAACGAGACATTTATCTTAGAGGTGGAAAGTCACACCATTTTGTACAACACCACACATCGCTATTATAAAGACATGACTACACAACATGTGAGACATGGGTTGGGTTGGCCAAATAACCTTTTGCTGATTTATAGTTCTCTGTAAATGCCCATAAGATCACCATCTTATCGCACAATGTCTATCCTCATATGATCGAGTGAACTGGAGAATCCAGCTGCGGCAACGCTCCTGGTGGGACAGGGTGCGGGACAAGCTCGGCATAGCCACTCCACTTTCCCTTTGCAATGCTTCCGCCTTCGGTGGACCACAGATAATACTAAAAAATGGATCATGTCCTGCTTCCTGCATGCTCTACCCTGCATGCTCAATTAAGGAATCGCTTCCAACTAAACCAGGGTGGCTGTGGTTTAGTTAAAACCTGTGGTTTTCAAGCAGACCAGAGTTTGCTTCTTTGTTCCACACCAGAGTGTGAATGTGTGTTGACACGAAAAATAAATAGTTCTGTCCGTGGAAGCAGACCAGGGTTTGTTCAAATTGGATGAAACAGAGCCAGTTTGAATCTGAGTATTTCTCTAGAATGTTTATGACACAAATAATATCTTATGTGTGCTCTTGTGGGTAAATTGGCCCGTTAGTGCACACGTTGTCTTGAGATTTGGGTTTGAAAAGCAACTTTACAATAAAGGTGATTTCTGAAGACAAGGTTGGAAACTGCAGATTTGCAGTGATTCATCTAAGTAATGGGATAAGGGAACAAATCATGCCAGCAAAATGCACCTCACATCCCGCAACACAGACTCTTGATCCCATGATGGTCAGGGACAATGGTTCATGTTCTTTTTTTAATATCAGTAGACATAGAAAAACAGGCTCATTCCTGCGCTCAGTTGCTCTGCATGAACCTCTGCAACATTCTCTGCATGATAATTTCCCCCTGAGAACACATAGCAAAACAAAACATTTCCACTTTCCTCGATAACAAAGCTATAATCTCCTGACACCAGGCAGAGCCACTTCTCACTTTCCAAGTCAACCTCTTAGGCCCCAAGGATCTTTTGTTTTAGTTTTTTTTTGCTTGAAAATGACATCCAAAAAGAATTGATTATTTCTCTGCAATTACAAACTCCGGGTAAATCATCTCTATATCAAAATAAAGTAAACTTGTAAGATTCAATCAGAGGTAGAAGCATCACTGCAGATGCCAGTGTGTTGAAAAGATTGAGGATGGAGCATAGGAGAAGAATGAAGAATTCTCTATTTACCTAAAGATTTTTTTGCATTTTATAAAATATAACCATTGAAAATCTGCTGTAATAGACAAAAAAAACAAAAAAACAAGAAATACATAAATCAACATTTGGAAATGATCTGTTCAAAGATTTATGGTACTTAGGTGAAACAGAGCAAAGTTACAGAGATAGCTAGGTTTTTTTCATTTTGGCATAGTTAAACACATTATGGCATTGAGTGAGATTCTTCATCAAGTTATCATCTGATGAATCTGAAACACAATTCTCTCACACTGTCTTTAAGATAATCGTCAACATTTCTTCTATAGTGTAACGTTTCTTTTGGGATGCTATTTTATCCAAAAGTAGCTAAAAAGTGGACAAAAACACATCAACAATGATGGACCCATGCGTAATGCTAATGTCTGCATAAACACAGAAATACAGTATGTTTCCATTTTATGAATTTTACCAGTTAGCCTAAATTAGTTGGCTAATTTACATCTGCAGCCCCCTGGCAGGGCAAAATAAAAACCATACAAATACCATATGGTCATACCCCCCCAGCCCACCCAGACACAAACAGACATTTGGTCAGCACCATGAGAAAAATACAAAAGTGATTACAGGTTTGAGTAGTTTTAAGTTTCAGAAGAGATTTAAAACTGTTAATGGAGCTGCAACTCTTTATATAATCTGTTAGTGCATCCCACTGTGTAATAGCTTTAAAAGTATGCCAGATTGTCCAAACGTGTTACAGTTACAGATGGAAGCTGTTCTGATGGATGTTACTAGCAGGGCAATGGCAGACATAATCCAGTAAACATGCAGGGGCCAGATCTTTATATACCAGACTCAGATTTAAAAATATATTTCTGGAGAATTTTGCAATGGTGGTGTATGCGGGCTGCACAGTGGTGTGGTAGTTGGCACCGCAGCCTCAGCAAGAAGGTCTCTGGTTCGAGCCTCGGCTGGGGAGGAATTCGAACAGTGGCCTTTCTGTCCGAGTTTGCATTTTCTCCCAGTGTATGCGTGGGTTCTCTCAGGGTACTCTGGCTTCCCCCCACAGTCCAAAGACACGCATGTTAGGTTAATTGGTCACTCTAAATTGTCCTTAGTGTGTGTGAGTTTGAATGGTTGTTAGTATCTCTTTGTTGGCCCTTTGTTGGTATAAATTCAGATTGCAACATGTTTGTTTTTGGTATGGCCGCATTACTGTTTATTGTGTAGTGGTCAATTTAAATTCCAGTATAATACCATCTGAACCACATCAGTTTAAGTCCAAATATTTGGAAACCTTCAGGATTTAAATGCACTGCCATGCCTGCTTTGTACAATTCAGTACATAATCTAATTGAGGACAAGAGTTTAGCACACATGACTCATACAGCAAGATTTTATTTTCCTGTCCACCAGACCAGGAGAAGAACATCATAATCAGACTTGTAGCTCAATTGTTTAGGTATTGACAAGAGGAGAGAGCCCTTACAGGGTGACATCACATGAGAGTGATTTGGTAAGCTCTTAAAATACACTGAATTTATTTAAGGTAATGCAGCTTAAGATGACTTAAATGAGTCCCGACTCACAATCAATCTGTTAAATCAAAGATCCCTAATGTCTGACTAAAACATATCCTTTTGCATCTTTTTTCAGCACATGCTTGTGAGGAAGCATTTTAGGCCAAACCACAATGTTTTTCTCATTTCAAAAAAGTATTTTTTATACCTAAAACTAACTAGTTGTAGTGCCAATTTTTGTGACTTCACCTGATGAGGCATTGTGGAAAGTGAAACTATGGTCCTCAAGGCGCAGCAAAATGAAAAAAAGAAAAACCCCACCACTTATTTCATCACCCTTTCTTCCCTTTGTGAAATTTGTTTTTCAGTAATGCGACAGAGCCTGCAATCTGGCTTGTGCATAACACAGAGGTTAAAGGCCACCTGGGTGTGCCAACTGCTTCAACAAACCTGTCATACCTTATGTCTCAAGACACGAGTGGGTTAGTTTAATTGTATTCATGGTCTGTACAGCAATCTTGGTAATTTTCAAAATGAACAGTGTTATATGTAAACCCTCTGTGGTCAGCAATGAGGAGCTGAGACTTTTTCTCAGCTGTTTTTTAGGTTTTTTCTTTGCACCAAACGTGCAACACAATGAATGTGTCGTCTTAGGAACTAAACATTTTCATACATTTTTCCTTTTCTTTCAAACAATATCCTTATGATTTCCATTTAAATCCATGATGGACATTACCTTTAATGCTCTATCTATAACAGCAAGTTAAAGCATGCATTTGTCATTCTGTTTTCATTTCCTGCAGCTCTCCTGAATCCCAACAAAGACCTCTTTTGTTTTATCATAGTAAAAACAAACAAACCAAAGAAAACAAGATAATATAATAAAAAGAGTTTTGATAATAAGAGAAAGGTGTATAACTTCTACTGATATTTTACTTTATTTGAATATAACCTTGTTTTCTTTGAGAAAAAGCAACTAAAAGAGTGTTTTGGATTTTCTTTTAATTGCTTGCAGAACACATTCAATGCTCCTGAGCATTGATTCTCAAAGTCTTTAGTACTTGACTTGAAGGATGAACCACCATTCCTTAAAAGATCTAAATAGATGTTTAATTGAGTTGAGATCTAGAGGCTGTAAAGGCCCAAACATAATCACAGTTATTTAGTGACCCCTCGTGCTTGATGGATGAGGGTCATTCTGGACAAGACACCATTCTCAATAGGAAAATATGTTGATCCAAGGAGGAGGAGGGGGATTCCTCAAAACACGTACGTATGAATTTACAGGGACAGTTCTTTACAAAATACTATTTTTACTCTTAAAAGATAATGTTGTGTGGAGTTTCTTTGACCTTGGAAGTCATTCTGAATTGCCAGCACTAAACTAAATAATAAGACATTGTCATATTTAGAGCACAAACATAGTTTAAACCACATCTAGTTTTTTCCTATTCATATAGTTTAAAACCCACCTTAAAGCATGCCTTGATACCTCTGTTGAGTACTTGTGTGATCAATCACTGTGTTAAAAACTGCAAAACAAAAGAGCTTTTTCTATTTCTAGATACAATTCGAACACAACCCGGCACCCACTCAGGTAAAAGATCTGTGCAAATGCCTCTGTGGTTTTCAACCAGCTCTCCACTATCAGGGGTCGAGGGAGTTTCCTCCAACTTCTCCATTTCAGTTCTGTCTTTCAGTTGCCATCTCCTCTCATCATATCCCCCTTGGGTTTGCACTATCATCCAATTACAAGTCTTCGATGAAACCGCTACACCAGCCAATTCCACAGGTCACTGCCCTCACAGAAGCCTGGTAAACATGTAACAGAGGAGTGGGATGAGTCGGAATTGTGTAGTTTGTCAACAGAATGAGGCTGAAATTATGTGCCAAAGTGGTGTAGCGTTGCTCCCTCTGGTCATGATATCGATTATATAGTTGGCATTTAAATCCTTGAATCATAGTGTAAGCTTAAATGTGGGAAGAGTCATATGTCAAGTCTAATCCAAATCAATGCAGCTTCAGTGCTCATGATGGTATTTTAAAAGAAATCATGGAAAGTATTTTAGCAAAAGTTGAACTAATTGGATCTGCACTTTTGATTCTTTGAGCAAAGCACAAGGTTGAACTTGGCAATGGTGCTTTACAACACCTGCCAAACAAAAGCAGTCATACAGAGGTCTGGACAGACAGAACAGGCAATAAATCCTCATTTATGTGATGGTCACTGAGCTGTGACAAGCTGGCTTCCATGAGAGGGAACTAGATCAAAGACTGGGCAGAGATGGAGACAGCGGGAAGGTGATTCACCTCTGAGGAAAAGTTCTGTGCAGACTTGACCTACAAGTTCTGGCTTGTGAAAGTGATACCTAAAGTGTAAATGTCATGTTTGTATGATTTAGCGTTAATCTTTAAATCCTAATCCTTTTGAAACTCAAAATCACCTGTATAGGCCACTGTGTACAGGTTATTCACAACACAGTTCCTCATCATCACGCACGCTTTGCTGCAGCATCAGATACTCTTCTCAGTCTAGGAAGATCATTTGTGCAGCTGCAGATAAAAAGTTAGAAAAAGTGTTGCAGCCCGTCCCAAAAAAATACACGTTTCACATGTGATCCCATGTGGGTTTGTGCATATGAAGTACATGTGAGGGGTGTGTAGAACACATGATGTGGAACATATATTTTTCTAAAACACATGGGGAAACATGGTTTTGGAACATTTTCATGGTAATAAGTGAAAACCGGGTGTTATTGTATGTTTCATGTTATTTTAACATGTGAAATGTGACCATGTGAAACCATATGGGTCTCACGTGTGATTATATGGGTCACATACGGAATTTTATGTGATTTCACATGTGACTAAATAGGTTAAACATGGACATTTACATGAGATTAGGTGGGTTTTACATGTGATCATACAAGTTTTACAGAGGTTTCGCATGTGATCATATAGGTTTTTACATGTGCTTCACATGTGATCATATAGGTTTTACATATTTAAATGTGATTAAATAGGTTAAACATGGAAACGAACATGGGTTTCACATGCTTTTACCACTAAACTATTCCAAAACCACATGCTTTCCATGTGCAAAGCACATGTGTTAATATGTACCAATTCACAAGGAGTCACATGTGAAACATGCGTTTTTCTGTCAGAAAGACCTGGCAATAAGAATATAAATGCATTTTGAGCAAACATTGCATATCAAGTTCATGTGGAACTGCTGTGACTGACAACAGTATCCTGTCATTTCAGAAATCAAAAAATATGACAGCTATAAAAACAGACTTTGGTTAATATCTTTGTTGTGTATGTGTGCGTGTGTAATTGTGTGCGAAGGAGATTGCAGTGAGGTGTGTGTTTTTATAACTGTGTGAAGGTTTTTATGTATAAAAGTTGTTTTTATTGTGTACAGCATTTTGTGTTGCTAATCGCATGAAAAGCACTTTATAAATAAAGTTTGATTTGATTTGATTAAGCATGGATTGGTTTATAGGTTTAACATTTACTGGATTCAAATCCATTAAAGTGTATTTTCTGTCATATCAGTGGTTTGAACTGTATTTTTAAGGTTCATCAAAGACCGAAAATAGAGGAATTTCTCAGGTTACTGTGGTCAAGTAGTCGACTGTAGCCGAAGGAAGTGAAACCCTCTCATCTAAAAAGACAAAGTTGGATTTTGGGAATGTTTTCTCAGGTACTTAAAAAGCAGATATATGGCTTGACGGAGGAAGCTAATCTGACATGTCAGACATGGTTGCATGGAGTTACTGACAGAGAGGGACATACTTCAAATATGACTTCATCAGCTACACTGATTTCAAAATCCTGCTGTTAGTTAACAAAGCACTGAATGTTTAAGGGCCAAAATACATTCAGGAACTTCTGGTATCTTCATTAAACCCACCAGATCCCTCAGGTCATCAGGGTCAGGTCTGCTTTCTGTCCGAGAGACAGAACTAAACACGAAGTGTCAGCGTTCAGTTTTTATGCTCCTCACATGTGGAACAAACTCCCAGAAACCTGCAGGTCTGCTGAGACTCTCAGCAGTTTTAAGTCAGGGTTAAAAACTTTTATATTTGCCTCGTTTTTATGAAAACAACTGATAACTAGATTTATCTCTTGCATTTGATCTTATTTAAGGTTTTTTTCAGTTCTTATTTAATTTCTTTTTAAAGTTTGTTTTTAATGCTTCTTCTGAACCTGCTGTAATGCTTCTAATGTTTAATGTAAAGCACCTTGAATTGTCCTGTACATGAAATTTGCTATACATATAAACTTGCCTTACATCAGGTAGCATGTCTTTCATTGGCTAAATAAATAGCTTAGTCTGGGCTTGTTTATCCGGGACGCAACAGCTATATTAAGTAGTAAACATTTGCTAGTTAGCCTGCAAACGTTTCTTCACAAAGTGTTGAAGAAAAATTACGTTTCTGCAAATTTAGTACTTTTACTTACTATCATTAAATTTAGTATCAGTACCATATTTTTAAGTCTGCAACACAGAATTAAATTGATCATATATCTGTTAAAATCAAAGGTCTTTTTTAAAGGACCTTTTTATTTTTTACACAGATATTTCAATGAGAAATGATAGAGATCCATTTGAAAATATGTAACAAAAATTAATGATGTAGAGTTCAATTTAAAAATTTTTTGGTGGTGATTAGACTCCAATGCATCACTGTCTCCCAATCTTGTTCCTCAGGACCCACTGCACTGCCTGTGTTGGATGTTTCCCTGCATCAGCACACCTTATGCTGGTTGTCATCAAGATATGCAGAAGCTTGGTGTGAAGTTGTAGGAAAACATCTAAAACATACTGTACCAGGCAGTGGGTCCCCAGGAGCAGGATTGGGAAACTCAATACATCATCCCCATGCAGAGGTCACATGAAGAAAGCAAAGAGATAAGATACTGTGGGACCCCCCCCCCTGGAGTCCACACATTGGCTGTCAATGAGCCGAGATAGGAAGTGGCAGATACTTCATGAGGCTCCTTTGGACTCATTAAGAGGTTAAAGTTTGTAGGAGATGGGCTGCAAGAAAGAGCAGGGATCAGACTGATTGGCTTTAAAGGTTGCAGCAAGAAGACGATTGGACTTGAATTGATGAAAAAAATCTTCCTTTCTGAATTTAAGCATAAGCTTTATTGAAAAACAACACACTTAAGACAAATAATTGCAAAACCCCAAAACCATGAAACCATGGTATTTTTGCTTTAGTATGCAATATCATTAATCAGCCTACGAATTAACCTTGAATTAGTGGCTAGAGATGCAGTTACACATCATTTCAGCACTGTAAAAACTGCAAAAACACTTTATTGGGCAAATGACCGTATTGATCACTTCATAGGACAAACAAAATGCCTATGCCTAATTTCTATGGTTGAAATTTTGAATTTCCAAGTATTTTAGTGAGTTGCCAATAAAGAATTAAAAATTCAATCCTTTCTCAACCAACCAAAGTTCACTAAACCTTTAGTTTTAAAAATGTTCTCAAAGATTTGTTTAAGTGTTTGGATTGAAGCTATTGGATAAAGTGCCAGATAAAGTTTGATGGGGTCAGTCTAACATAATCAAGTTGATAGTGTAGTTGCAGAAAAGAGTTATCAGGCACCAGTCAGAGAGGGACTTTTAGATTAGGATGTCCAACAGTAGCCTACAACCTGGATAAAACACAGAAGGTTTTTCCAGGACATTAGACCACAGATTTTCTTTTTTTATAGGCAATTTTTTAAAAGTCTTTCACAAGAAATGAAAAGTGCACAAGTGCTTAGTTTTGATTGATCAATCAATTAGCCTGCTACAGTGCCTAATTATGCATGACTAATAAACTGAATGGCACCAAATATCAGCATGTTTTTCTGGAACTAAAAAAAAACAACTAAAAACAGACTCATTCATCCTTTAACATGTTTTTAAAGGGCTTTCTTGAAGCCCAGCATAGAAAGCAATGATCTGATAGGCCAACATCCAATATTCCTGTCCAGAAAGTCTTCCAGCAGAAGTCACTTTTTTCTGAAAGAAAACATACTGTTTAACAAAAGAAGAAAGTTCATGCCCATTCAGAAGATGTTTGACAAATACATTTAATTTGAGGTTGCACAAGGAAACTGAGTTGCCCCATTATTATTTTTCATGCAGAGCACAGATCATATCTTATTTTTCCATATTAATGTGAACGTCAGACAACTGTACGTCTGCTGATCTAAATAAACTTTAATACCTGTCTTTTGGCGATGAATTAATGGATGATTTCTTCAAAGTTCAACAGGGACAAAACCGAAATCCTGTGTAAAAATCTTAATTAAATTTGCGGAAATTAATAACCTGAATTAAATCTGATGGTACAAGTCATGTTGTTGTTCAGGATTCTAATCCCTCATCAACAAGATGAAAGATGATGAAACATGAGTTTTCCATCTTTAAAGAAAAAGAAAAAGACTGCAACCATCAAAAGTGTCTTCACTCATTTATTTGAAGCCTTCATAATAACTGCCGTTTACATTTTACTGACCTTAAAAAAACATTTAGAAACTTCTGCGTATGCATCTGCTCTCTCCAAAAGATAAAAGTGCACATCAGTCTAAAATTAGCTTGTGGGGGTTTTAATAGCACTTTGAACTGTTTTCAATGTCATCAGCTTTAAATACAAAGCCCTTCTTGAAGCAAGGCCAAACTACAGGACATACACTCTTGTTAACAATTCCCTCCAAAAATACTGTGTTTATCTGCTTTTAGGTTTGCAGCAGCAGCAGAAAATGAATCATCAATTAGGCCCAGAGATGGAGATCATTACTTAGAAATAGTTTTGAAAGAAAGCCAAAGATCCTGCAGCCCCCAGGTCTGGCTATCCTAAAAGTTCATTTTGCATTTTGTTTCCATGCACATGATCTCCCCCGCCTTAATCGTTTTAGAGATAAAAAATTTAATGTGGAGCTAAGTGCTTCTCCTCAGAGCAGCAGGCATCCTTAATTCAGTTTAAACTTTCCATTCAGAACCAGCTGTGTCTCAGAGACGAGTGAAAGAGAATAAGAAAAAAGCACGGCCTCTTGCATCATCAGCAGTTCCACAAACCTACTGTATATGAACAGACACCTGCAGGTAGAGAGAGGCTGAGACTGAACAGAAGGAGGCTTGAGTGTCAGTTCCCAGGCAGCCAACCATTTGCTGAGACAAAGCAATCATGGTTATATCATAATCCATAAGAAACATTTCAAACAGAAAAGGCAATAAATAACCATTATAAATATCTGCACACATACCATGACAAAGGATCTGCTATTTCTATAATATAAAGTTTAATATCTACGGTGGTGTTGACATGACATGATAGCATCACACAGTTGCTGCACATCCATGATGAGAATCTCCCGTTCCACCACATCCCAAAGGTGAAAT
>JBBBVU010000017.1:5082095-5093314 GCA_037177055.1 Atherinosoma microstoma
AGTCTTCCCATTCTCCTCTGACTTCTGACATCAACAAGACATTTTGGTCCAGACAACTGCTGCTCACTGGATATTTTCTCTTCTTCAGACCATTTTCTGTAAACCCTAGAAATGGTTGTGTGTGAAAATCCCAGTAGATGAGCAGTTTCTGAAACTCAGACGAACAGCCATGCCACGTTCAAAGTCCCCAAAATTCTCTTTCTTCCTCATTCTGATGCTCAGATTGAACTTCAATAAGTCATCTTCACTGTGTCTACATGACTAAAGGTGTTGAGTTGCTGCCATGTGATTGGCTGATTGGATATTTATGTAAACAAACAATTGAACAGGAGGACCTAATAAAGTGTTTCCAAAGCTTTACCATAAAAGGTAAAATATAAAACCCTCAGACAAAAGGTAAATAAGCTGGCCCTAAGCTTGTATTTTCTAACCATATATATTTCTAAAACACAAATAACCGTGAGTTTCATGCCTAACTGTTTGCAAGAGTAAGGAAGAAAAGTGATGTGTGGGATGGGAATGAACAAACTAATGCTTCTGGGCCACTCCTACCTCCTTATAAGTATTTTTGGCTAAGTCAGCAGTATGAAACATCGATTCTATATCACGATATAGTGAGATTTCTAAAACGTACGTCATCACATAGCAAGACGTGTTGAAATGTCAATCAGTATTACAGTAGCATAGTATGGTGTATAAAAAAGGGAAACAAATGAGAAAAAAAAGAGAAACTGCACAATTTTTGAGTCTTTCTTGTGAATCTGTGAACCACTGTAGCGATTACATGTTATGGCATTAGTTTGCACTGGACTGTTCAAACTGTTAAGAACCTACCGACTGTTCAAGTTCAGTTCTGGTACACTTTGAAACTTATGAAGTCCTCTTAGGATTGCTGAAAAGGGAAATAAAAAACTCAGAGTGAGTGCAAAAAGAATTTTATTGAGATTTAGGAGACTCTGGAGGGGTGAACTCTCCTAATGTTTAAAGAGCACGTGAGAGTGTGTATTAATCATCTTGTGTTTTGTTAGTGTAGAATCACATGGAAATATGAAGTGTGGTGTTTTTTTATCACCCAACATCTGCAGACGGGTTCTCATCAGTCCACCAGATTGCATCCTCATGTTTCAGTGACTCAGACTGAACAAATTAAAAAAGTGACTTCTGTAAAAGGTCTTTGGTTTTATTTAAAACCAGCAAAGGCCACATTGGATAATTTCTTTTTTTATAAAATCAGAGGCTGCAAAGAAGACCTCTACAGTAGGACAATGACCCTAAATACACCACAAAACTAAAGGTTATGCTATGATAAAAATAGACCTGTAATTCTGTGGATACAGAGCTCAGAAACACTGTGCATGAAGGAAGTTTTTAGCTGTCTCAGGACTTGAAATAGTAATTATATAACTTACTTTTGGCATTACATGTCAAAACTAAGCAGTAGAGATGGCTCAGAGAAGTTTATTTAAACAGTATTTAAACAATAGATCAGGCTGTTAAGGGATAAGTGACTTCACAATCTGAAGTGCTATTTATTTGGGCATTTTTATCCCCATTTATGTTCAGCATCCTCCAACTTCATTGTAAAAGAAGAATTTCTTCATTGCAAAGTATTTTGCGTGAAACAAAGTGGCACAAAGTGTTGTAGAAATCATCAATCATGAACGAAAGAGATCATTGGTTTGTGAGAAAGGGACAGAACAGAAGTGGGATCGATGTAGATGTGCAGGGTTCGCGCGGAGTGTGTGCCAACGTGGAGACTTTGTTGATATCTGAGCCGTGAAAAGAAGCGCGCATGGGCTGGAGGAAGAGGTCTGCTCCTGAGGGCAGCAGTGATGCACAAGCCGCCTATATAAGACCTTTTAAGATGCCTCAGATCGGTCGCTCGTGCACTTGCGCTTTTCAAGACGTAGCGTAACTTCTGCTCCAGCTCCCCAGCAGCGATTTCGCCATCACAACCAAACACATCTGGCGGATTTCTTTTTTCTCTCTCTCGCTCTTGTTTGCGCTTTATTGACATGCGCTTCTGTCACCGCGGAATTCAGCACATGAACTTTGCCAAAGAAGAGCGCCAGAGCGCAGAGGATGACCGGCGCAACGCCGACTACTGAGCGCGCCTGTCCGGGAGTGACTCCGCGTCAAGTTGAGAGCATGGGAAAAAGAGAGCAAACGGGATTTTCTCAGCGTTAAGGTCGCTAAACAAGTAGCAGACTCTCTGGGCATGGACAATGGATACCTTGAGTTTGTCAGTGAACGCGGTGTCCTACACCGTGGCGGCTGAGATCCCCATCACCGATGATCCGTTCAACGCACCCATCAGGAACATCGCCCCGTGGAACTTTACTGTCCTGGCAGTCCTCATGTTTGTGGTCACCTCGCTGTCTCTGACCGAAAATTTCCTGGTCATGTTTGTCACTTTCAAATTCAAACAGCTCAGACAGCCCCTGAATTATATCATAGTTAACCTGGCCATTGCCGACTTTCTTGTCTCCCTCACCGGTGGACTAATAAGTTTCCTGACAAACGCCCGGGGGTATTTCTTCCTCGGAAAGTGGGCTTGTGTCTTGGAGGGGTTTGCAGTTACTTTTTTCGGTAGGTTCTGTATTAATTCTGACTGGCCTGGATAAATGTATTACCCATAGCTGTAGGTGTCAGTGTTGGAGTTTTAAAAAAAAAAGGCTATATATATATCTATATATATATAGATATAGATATTGCAAAGGATGTTTAACACCTCACAATGCCAGACTTCCATCAGAACTGACTTCACTTAAGAATGAATCATCTGAGAAAAGTCAATTTCTCAAAAATCCACACTTTTTGTTTAGTTTTCTGATTATGATTCAGATATAAAAGAGGATTGATATGAAATATTACGGTGCTAAAATAAGATTTTATGGATATTGAATAAGGTTTAGTGAGTAGAGAAGCTCTAGAAATAAATACAAGAGGCTGTTCCAGCTCTTTGACCACACGCATTCAAGTTTAAGTGCAATTTGCTTCATTGACAAATTTAAATGAACAAAATAGGATGCCAGACGGAAGTGTGAGGAAATAAATGAAAACTAACTTTAATGTGCGTCTGAAAAGTAATTTAACATTGTTTCTTGAGCCTCTGGTGGAGATTACCTGAGACTTTTCTTTTTCTTCTCTATAACAGCACCTGCAAAGCATTTGCCTTTGTGCTGCTGCGCTACGTGTGCAAAAACAGATAGCGAGATCAGCAGGAGAAGCCCCCAGTGAGTCCGTAAAGCTCAATTCAAAGCCATGCGCTCAGCAGATGTTAGCAGCCTGTACAGGAAACTTCTCACATACCGTGGCGCATGACTTGTCATAAGTCGGTTACCAGCGCAGTGACCACCTATTTTAATAAAGTCAGTGGGTTTTGTTTTGTAGTCACCGGTGCAGCCCTTTGTAAGACAGTGGGATCATGAGAATTTGGTGAGAAGCCTGCAATCAAGAGCAAAGAGAATTCTTGAGATGGTCATGCTAAGCCCTCCTTATTTAGCTTGGGAACGAGGTTTGTTTGATCCCCCCCACCTTTTTTTTTTTTTTGTATCTTGGACAGGTTATAGAGAAGAGCGGCATGGGAAGTTAGAGGATGTCCTGATCACAGACTGTCAATCTGACAGGCTGTATGCCAAAAGGAATTTGAATTCCCAGGAAATTACCAAAAAGTGTCATATGGCGAAATGAGACCATTATGGAAGCAATGTCACTTTGAAATGTTGAACATGTGCTGTAAGATACAGAATATGATGCTAAACAACCCCATTGGGAATGGACTGGGTGCAGATCTTATGGATAGATTTAAATGTGCGTCTTGGTGATTGAGTTTTTTTTTAATACTTACCAAAAGCCACACATTAAGAAGGTATAAAAATCAAATAACTTGTGGCATTAATTGTTTAGCGTATTATTCCTGGCATTCAAAGCTGGTCCACCACTTAAACTAAGCATCTGACATAGTAGGTTATAAGTGAGCAAAACGTGCTGATGTATAATCAGTACCCCGATGAAGTGAGTCTCACATCCTAGAGGGACTTTGGGTGAAAAGCCTCTCTAACTTGTGCCTCAGCAGCTGTCGGTGATTGACTGATGTGTTCTTAAAACCTGTGTGTATGTTAGGTTGTAGGGGGAGCAAATTAGAGGCTTCTTAGGTGGAGGTATCTCTTGCATTTGAGCAGAACAGACGCATCGATTGATGTTCTGCTCAGTGTGAGAATGTTTTCTGTTTCAGGCCAGTTTTATATTTTCTTGTTTATGTGCTCTACAGATGAATAGATTCAATCTTAATAGACAAAAACAGGGTTCATGTTTCTGCAGAAAAACAGCCCTTTAATGGTCAGTTTTAAACCTCGTAAGTAGAAAGATGGTGTTAATTTACCTTATGAAACTAGATGCCAGATGCTCTTGTTAAAATGTGTGTGTAATAATTGAACACCCAGTTTCCACCTGCCTCTCTTGTCCTCTCCAGTGAGTCTAACAGCAGACACAAAGAGGACCTGACTATGCAGGGATAAGTAATTAACCAGTCTCTGAGAGTGACTTATTACCACAATTAAAATCTGCCTTTTTTTAAGCCCATTAGGAGGCCGCCTAATGCACCCAACCCAGATCATTAAACTATTTCTAGCAACAGCAGAGCCACTTTTACCCCTGCCACGTGCCGAACGGGGTTATTTTGTCAAAAATGAATAGGCTATCCCAGTTTAAAACTCCAAACACATACAGTAGATGCAATGCCACGAGTGACTTTTCTGATTGTTATGGGGATGGCAAAGAAATGCAAAAACACACAATATGAGCTCACGTGATGAGTCATTTCTTTAGGTTTGACTGTTTAAAGTAATGAATGGGAAACATAGTTTTAAATAAATCCTAAGAATGAGTGATGTGTGTTTCTGACTGACATCACCATGCTTTTGTTTTTTCTTAGGGATCGTGGCCTTGTGGTCTTTGGCCGTTTTGTCTTTTGAGCGTTTCTTTGTGATCTGCCGGCCACTGGGCAACATCCGACTGCAAGCCAAGCATGCGATCCTGGGTCTGCTGTTCGTGTGGACCTTCTCCTTCATCTGGACCTTCCCTCCGGTGCTGGGCTGGAACAGTTACACAGTGAGCAAGATCGGAACCACCTGTGAGCCTGACTGGTGAGAAAACAAGAGAAAATATATGAATATATGAGTTTGGGAAGAAAAAAGTTTTTATCACGTGACCAGATCACAAAAATATTTTCCCACTTAAACCTTCCTATAGATGCACTGTTGGAAGATTTATACCTGAGAAATTAGCCCAATAAAAACTGGATTCAGTAAAACTTGTGGGTCACTGATTGCAACCGGAAAGTTGTTTCTGAGGGGGGGGGGGGGGCAACATTTCAAATGTGAGTTTTAGTGCCTGGATCAGCACAATGTCAATTGTTTTTACACCAGTCACATGAAAGATGGCAGCACAAGTTTCAGAGCACATCTTAGAATGAAAGCACAAAGCCGTCTGCTCAGCACACAACTGTGAGCGGGAAGAGAAAGTCGTTTTTTTGTGTGTGATCTGGATGAAGCGACCCTGTATTACTTGAGCCTGTAGATTTTTGTTTTAGCATTGATCATGCAGAGTGAGTCACATCTGCAGCCTTGTATTTTAACCACTTGGAGTCAGACTAAAACACTGAGGTACTATCATGACATAATGCTGAACCAGCACATTTCAGGGCAGCATTAGCAGATTTCACAGATTTCTGGTCCCCGTGAAAAAAATTAGGTCCAAAATGACCCCATCTTTCAGCCCAGTGTGATCAAAGGGATATTTCTGGCTCTTACACTGTTAAATGCTCAACGCTAGATGCAATCTTCTGAAATAGTTGCTGTGACTTTATCCAGGTTCTTTTTCTTCCCTGTTGCAAATGCTGGACAAATGTTGGTCAAAGCTGTGAGACTGAGTTTCAAAACCAAGACAGTGAGCTGAAAAAGGCTAGTGGCAGGTTTGTCACTATGTTTACGTGGTCCTCAGCAACCGTATTAATGGGGGAAACATTAGTGACTGAAATGATATAATGAGTTTAATCAGATAATGCACTTATCACAGCAGTCAGGGATGAGTGGGATTAAGTGGCACTGCTGTAGTGTTGATGAGCAAGAGCCCTTTCTTATTCAGATTTCATGCTCTCTTTGATGTGAAATGACAACTTTCAGGTCATGAGCTGACCTCTTTCAACACCAGACACTGTTACCATAAAAATATCAGAAACAGTCCCAACCCTTACCTAGATATTTTATTTTCAACCTTAAGCTGCCCTCAGTGGTTTCATCTGATTATAACTCAGAAACCTTAGTTTTTCTACAACATGCCTTGTATACAAACAGATAAAGATCGTAGACATCCCACACTCTGCCCTGTGGCTCAGACTTACATTGCTGCTTCAGCCGTATGAGCTCACATTAATGTGTTTTATGAAAAAACCCAAGAAACAGGTCTGCTCTAACCTTGGCCCTCAGGGTGCCATCTGGCTAATGCTATTTTGTTGTTTTGATCAAAGACACACAGATATGGGACTGAGTGTTTGCCTCTAGCCCTGTAGGAGAACTATTGCTCAAATGAAGTGATGGGAGAACAAATGGTTCAGACAATACAATTAAAAGATCACCAAATGGAGATTCTCGTTGCACGGACAGCCTGTTCCCCTTCTGGTTGTACGCAGCATGAGCTCAATCAGAAAACATTTGGTTACCAGCAGGAACTGGAACGGCACAGGTGTGTGAGGTCCAGATTGCTGCAACATGGCTCAGCCTATTGCATTTTAAAAGCCTCATTTATGTGCAGCCTATTCTCACTGCAAACATGTAGACGGCACTGGCTGGCTTCTGGATGCCCAAAAGAGTTTGTAGGACTATGCATGGGTAGATTGGATCATCAAGCTTCATCATACATAGATTCCCAGGGTATCTTTATACTGCAATTCAATATTCAGTTAACCCTCCTAATCCAATTGCTTACCTCTGTCCCTATTATGTGCTGTATTACTCTGGAGAACATAGGACCTTGTGAATTTAGAAAAGACCTACAGCTAGGGTCAGAAACCTGATACAATCTACCACTTTAATGCTACTAAACTTCTTTAAGTCTGTGGGTATTGTCTAAGACATTTATTAGAAAAGACTACAGATGACGTCTTCTATTTCACATCCCTTGACTTCTTGGAAAAATCAAAACATCACTAGGATATAATTAACCCACTACCCTCCACTCCTTTAAATAACTCATTTTTTCTTTGAGGAGGTGGCTCAGGTTCCCTGTTACATTTTACTGAAGCTTTAATATGTTTCTTTAAAGCATTTACGGAATTTGAGATGCCACAAACTCTTATGTATGTGTACAAGTTCAGATTCCACAAGTTTGGATTGGTTCGTTTATCTGATCCAAATGATGCTAACCCTGACATCCAGTCCCTCAGCTTCTGCTTAACAGGAGCAGCTGGTGGCTGTCACCGGGGAGGCAGACTACACAAATTGCACTTGTCTGCTTTTATAAAACCCACTCTACCGTTTGGTAAAACAAAATTTTCAGTGATTATAATGAATCTTATTAGATTTATGGCAATAAAACAACTTGATCTGTACCACTCGGTTTGGGCAGGTAATACCATAGTACTGTTATAAAATTACTGTTTCAAGCTTTGAGCATTTAACTATTGTTACTATATTATTAACTGTTATCTCAACCAAAACATTTTCTTATTATTGTCTCAAGGAATTCAGACCCACAGACTGAACACAAGTATTATCTGTTCTCAGCATTTTAAGAGGCTTCTGTCAATAAAAATGGAAAGTAGCTGACATGGAAACCCAAAGAATAAATTACATTAAAAAAACAAAAACAAACACTGGCAATTATATCTATAATTCAATCTGAATATGTAGAAGTAAAGGTTGCAGCAAGTCAATGTAATAAAGGGTAAAAATATTCCACAAAATATTATTTTTGTTATACTTGCATTCAGGTAGCCATATTGGATGCATGACTGCATCTATAGTCTGTTAGATTATGTTTAGTTTAGGAGTCAATCTTCTATGATTCTTATTTAGAGCTGGAGTTTGAAGTTGAATAAGTCCCTTGCATGTTGTTTCACTCTGGCTTGACCAGGAAAGTCACTACAATGATGCTTGAAGTTTTATTTGTATTCGTCTAAAAGTAAAAAAAAATGGTTAGAATTTGTGTAGTTTTTTTGCATAGTGTTGGAGTGTTTTGACAGGTTAAGTATTTCCACTGAGGAGAAAAAGCAGTTTTTGGTGTTTTAGGGTAATTTTCCCCTCACAGCTTATTAGATCTTACAGGACAAAACATTTTAACTCCACGATAACAACATCCAGTAACTTAAGCAAAAGCACACAGAATAAAACTAAATCATCTTTTATTTTCATCACATTCAAACTTTTTTCTATGATTCTTCAAAATTTTTTACATGAAGCAAAGCCAAGCCTTGCTGGCCGCCTGTGAGGAGCTGACGCTAATGATAAGCATCTTTGGATGATTAAATGAAGCACTGACAGCTTCAGATTGTTTGGATTAAATATAAAATTACTGATTCATTTTCCCTTAATACATAAATTAATAAAAAATTAATGAATAGATAAATAAATAGAAAGAAAAGAGAAAAGTAAAATAATAAAATTTGGCTAGCGAATCTAGCTGCTCTGCACTTCTTCTTGCTAACTGACAAAACATTGAAGGTTTTTATGAAAGTAAGTAAACAAAACAAACAAAAAAAGAACAACATACTGATACCTACAGGCGCAAAAGACAGTTAACTTAATAGAAGGCTAGCATTAGCGTTAAGTGGTAGAGTTAGGGGGCGTTGGTCGTCCGGGGACTTCCGAAAATGTTTAACACCTTCCTTTGGTTTGGTTTGTGTTCAAACTGCACTTAACTAATACAATTATTTCATGTCTTAAGGTGCGGTTTGCGAGTTATACATCATTGGGTCGGTCCAGATTTCAATAGGAGATATTAACGTGTCAGATGGGTGCAAGTTGGGAAAATTGGATCCATGCAGGACTTGGGGTTCCTAATTTTACTGTGGTGTGCAGAACACATGTTGTTCTGAACACACATGATGTGATTGGCTTTTTCTTTTCTTCCTTTCCAAACAATACGCTGCCTCACTTGATGAATTATTGCAGTTGGCATACGTCACTTTCTTTCGGGTCTACTAGTCCGTTTGCAAGTGAACTGAACGCCCTTACATAAAGATTAGTTTAGCTTACAGCATGCACTAAATCAGTATGTGTTTATGTTTTTATTCCTAGGTTTTACTGATTCCTGAGTTGGCTTATAGGTTAATTTATACATTTGTGAAGTTTTTCACTACTGCTTTCGTGACAGGTATACAATGTTATGATATTAGTACAGGCCAGGCAACTAAGATAAAGATATTAGGGTGGTATGGGCTATAATTTTACCACTCAGATAAGATGTAATACGTTATAGCTGCTTTCAGACTTGCATTGCGGAATATTTGCAGTAAAGTCCATCCGCTCTTTAACCGGAGTTGTATTTTCAAACGTGTCGCTTCCTCACAGACCTCTTACGTCGCACATAAACCTGAAAGAGCTTTATTTTATATGTGGGTTTTTAAATACCGGTGATAATAATAATACTAACTAAAATTGTGACATGTTTCACGGATGTACAATGTGATAGGACGTACGTACGCACGTAAATGGAGCATATAAGGGCCTTACAGTTGCAATTAGGAGAAAAGTGAACAGGCTCATGTTGTGCCTTCAGGGGCTTTGAATGAAGGGGAAAAAATATGAATGATTCAAGGGGTTGCGCCCCAGAACATTACAGATATTGATGTTTTCAAGCCTTCCAGTGAGGCGGAGTGCATTTTCAAAATGATTTTTCACATCTTGCACGTCTTTCAAACATGATATTGCTTGGCATATTAGACTCTGATTTCTTCAGATTCAGACTGACACTTGAATGTGTATTTTTTTATGTGTCACATGCCAAAAAAATCTGAAGAATGAAGCATGAAATGCTCTGACAGAAAACTGAGCTCAGTCACACTGTCTTTGTTCAACAAAGATTAAGATAGATGGTTGTAAACACACACATGCACACGCTGCTCCGTCTGCCAGCTGGATCCCCAGACGTTCATCTGGAGCTTGTTCCATTTGAAAGTTGTAGGTGTTCTTATGGAAACGACTTAATTAGACTAAATTAGTGTCCTTTGGGCTCCTAAGTAGTTCACAGAGATTTGTCTCAGCTGTGCAATTTCCCTTTTAACTGTAGCTAACGTGAGGTGCAAAACTGTCGTCTCCCTCTCGAGTCACATAAAAGCCTCTGAATTTGGAAACAGCTCATAGCTGGGAATTGATGGGATTGTTTATCTTTTTTTTGCTTAAAGGAACACTCTGGTGGTCTAAAACAGCAGCTTTGATTGTGGAATGCACCGGTTTGTCTCCTTTTCAAAATCACCCCAGGTTTGCTAAATTTGTTGTGACACTGGATAACGGCATGTTTAAAATGACACATTATTTTCTTTTTTTTCTTTAAATCTGTTAACAGGTATTCAACCAACATGACAGATCACAGCTACATCATCACTTTCTTCACCACCTGTTTCATTTTGCCTCTTGGAGTGATATTCTACTGCTATGGGAGGCTCCTCCGCAAGCTCAGAAAGGTCAGTTTTCTCACGCAATGCACATGAAAAATATAATTTTTGAAAATTTACTTTGCTCAACATTTTTATATGGCATGCTATACTGAATTCCTGACTTGACACAAGTGCACCACAGCTATTCTTTAACAGGAGAAAATGTGTTGCTTAAAGATTAATTCCAGGGTTTTCAGGGGAAAAAAGGAACTAGAAGCCCTCAGAGTGTGCAGACCTCCGCCAAGCCATTGTCAAGCTTTTTGCCATAATTGTGGGGATTATTTTTGAGTTAAAAGCTCTAATAGCAAAATTATCCCCATCTCCCCATATTAAAGAATATTTTAAAAATTCCTGGTTCCAGGCCATGACCCGGATCACCCCAAAAACCTAATCACTTGTTCCTTATTCCATTTCTGAGATTTCCTGAATATTTAATCAAAATCCATCCGTAACTTTGTAAGTTATGTAGACAGACCAATGCCACCAAATATCCGGGGTCGGGTCGCGGGGGCAGCAGCTTGAGCAGGGCAGCCCAGACTTCCCTCTCCCCGGCCACATCAGCCAG
>JBBBVU010000017.1:5107952-5124639 GCA_037177055.1 Atherinosoma microstoma
CACGGGGGGAGCACTTTTGTATAGCCCAGAGAAGGTCGCCCAGATTGTCATTGTTTGTTGCATGCTCCACAACATAGGAAAACATCATGGGATGGAGCATGATGCCATGGAGGAGGAGAGAGAGGAGGCGACTGATTACAACCACGGACCTCAACAGCCCAATGTTGCAGGACAGCATTGACAACATTATCTGCTCCTCGCAGAAAGTGAGCTGCACCTGTTCCTCAATATTGGTCAGGGGAATCTCTTCTGATGCCCCTCCCCCCCACCTGTCTTATTTGCCGATGTTTCATTAAGAGCAATTCTTGCCACCTCCTCTTAACTTCATCCGCTGTTCTTCTGGTTTTTCCAACTGCATTTACTTTTTCGCAGATATTCTCCCATATTGCAGTCATTCTGGTGACATTTACATTTTTTTTCTCGAGCCAAGCAATATTTTTATTTGCCGCCTTTATTAATATTTCAACCTCAATTGGATCGAATTTAATTTTGCGTTTGCGGCTTCCTTGCTCTCCAGATCTTTCCATGACAAAGCAATAGCGCACGCTAAATCCTCATTTAAATACTGCTGTTTGCACCTGTTATTAATTGCGTGAGCAATGTTAGTAGATCACCCGCAAATCATGGAAACACAACAGGCGCTAAATAATTGCGGGGCAATTTATTTAGCGGTCGCTATTTGAAATCTTCGTAAATCAGGGCCTTAGTGCTCAAAGGCTTGATAATAAGCATTCAAGTTTATTTGTGATCACCAGCTCTAAAAATTTCAAGGTACCCTAGATATAAAACGGTTTGTTATGTGTGAAACCCTGGTTGTTTGAATCTTTAGTTGTTTTCAAAAGTCATTATTACACACCATGCATACGCGCTTGTTGCTGACATGTAGTATGCAACCTTATAAGTTTTCTATTTCATAGCGTACTGTGGCATTTTTAGACAGTTTTTAGTATAGACAAGTGGAAGTGAACAGTGATAAGTGTGTGTTTAGCTGGTTTAATGTAGAATAAATGGTAAAAATGAGCATCTTTATGATACAACTGTTATATTTGCTTACCTGACATAATGTGAAGCCTGCCTGAACATTTAAAAGAAGAAGAGTAACAAGCTGTCAAATAAAAATGAAAGAAAGACAAAATCTTGTCAGATGTGTTGTGTGTCATTCAGTTGTAATATGATCAAATAAAAATGATCATATAATTTTCAGTTTTAACACTGCTGATGGAATAGTGAAGACTACATAGTGAAGACCAGGTGGATGCATACTGAAGAATATTTCCAAATCAATAAAGCAACCAAGTATTTTTACTGCAGATTTTGTTCGCTAACTAAATACTTTCTACTACAATTTGGCAAAATCAGACCGCACTACAAGTATCATACCAATCAATGCTAGTATCACACAATCACACTGATTGAAAATCAACAGCTGTTTTTGAAACTGAAAACAGCCTTTGATCTAATATTGACATTGGTACCCTGCAGTTCCAAGGTGTAAACCAGCAGTCACAGTGCCGACTACTTGTTTAGCTCATCATATGTCTTCAGGGTTATAGAAACAACCCCTGCACATGCTGACAGAGTAAAAAACTTGATTGTCACTGGAGGAGGCCTTTAAATGATGTTGATTCAATGTGACATGCCCTCAAGGGGATATTTATGATAGAGGTGAGCAAGGACTAATTAGAATGCTGCAGTTATCTGACAACAATGCTGTGTTTTTTAGATAAACTGGGGGATGGTTATATTAGCTTTAGATTGGATGCACTGAGAAAAAGTCAGAGTTTAATAATAATAGTAATAATAATAATTTCAGATAAGTTTAATGAAGCTAAACATCTTTATTTCTTTTGCTTTCTATCCAGTTCAGGAAGTGCCTAATCCAGCACTTCACCGGCATGGGGATCATCCCAGAGAGCAACTTGAATCAGACCTCAGACCGACCTGGAATCACTGCTGAGAGCCAAACAGGAGAAATGTCAGCCATCGCAGCCCGCATCCCCGTGGGCGGCACTACTTCTCCCAGATCTGATGATTCTCAAGCCGACTGTGGCTCATTTGCCCAGCTTCCCATCCCAGAGAACAAAGTGTGTCCACTGTAACAATAAACCACATCCCAGTAGGTGTTCTTTCTCCCCCCAAGAGTGAATATTAACCTTCAATCATCTAGCTACCTTGTCTTTCACAAACTCTGTGGACATCAGCAGAAATTGAAATGATTTCTTGATTTCGTGGGGAGAGGGAGTGTGAACTCTGAACTTTCAAAGGATTGACATCGTTTAGGGTTCTTGAACTCTGGAAAAGTTTTGCACTCCGCCATGTTTCAGCATGTTTAATGTTTGGTTGAAAAAGGACAATGAAGTAGAAAAAACTGCAGAGACAGAAATGCCTAAAGCTTTCCCCCCGTAAATATCTTGTAAATATTTACTTGTTGGACACTCATCTGTCCTGTTATTCAAGAATGTCTGTTCTCCTGACCATCAATGGTAGTGTTATTGCACCAGAGGACTCTCGATTGAACTTGATAGCATCTGCAATCAAATCTCAATGAAAAAATGGTCTGCAAAAAGCTCAAACCTTGACATCAGTAAGATGAGGAATAGCTGGTGTTTTTTGAATACCACAATGCATTCAGGCTTTCATCTTGTCCTTGTCTTCTCCTTTGAAGCTCCATGATGGCGCCTACAGAGAAAGCATTGTTGTTCTATGCTGTTTCAGTATTTGCTTTGGCAGCAAACTTTATTCATCTTTGTGTGTCAAAAGCATGGGGCAAGTCTTTGAATTTGGATGTTTTTACTTTTCTCCATAGACTAGTTTGGGTCAAAGCTTTCATCTTTAGTGAAGATGGTCAAGTTGACTTAGAGATGCCAGTCTCATGTTGCCTCTGTTGCAGATATATTCATGAATTGCCAGCAGGGGCTCAACAAACACACAAACATTCACACAACCACATGCAGCACATATACATTCAATACATACACACCTGTAGATAAGCACACGTTTAGCAGTTCACTGCTTGTTTTATAATAAGCTCTATAGTCAATGTGACATCAATATAATGCAACGATATATATCAATAGCACAAAAGTGGCTTTGCCAGTTAGCCATGTGCAAAAGCAATGTTTATTTCCATTACAACTACAAGTCAACAGCAATATTAGCCAAACAGTGTCCCACATCTTAGCACTTCAGCATTAGCGACAGTAGGTGCAGCGGTAAATGTTAAATCGTCTGCTTTGTGGTGCATGTTTGTTCACTATTATTGGATATTCGTCAAAGCAATGTCAAATGCTGCACAGTGATTCTGTGTTAGAAACGTAACAGTATGATGTCTGTTTTCTGTGTACTGTGTGTTCAAGTCATGTTTGGTTGTTCTGTTCAAAGTAACATTCAGCATTCTAAGGTTCAATACATCTGTGCCAAAACTAAATGTGATGCCTTGATATAATCAACATAACAGCATGAGACCAGACTGTGTTGACGGGTAAAGGGGAAGTCACCAATTTTTACACAGCTTTTTAAAATGTTTTGCATTAGTAGTTTATAATAAGCTGGTTTATCCAAAATTGCAAAGTAAAACTACCAAAATCTTCAATGGACTACTACAACCAGAAACATCTTTTGTAGTGGCTTTTGGCAAACTATTAAAGCCCCCTTCATGCTCTATGTTAAAGACGAATACGGAGCATTTTGTCCGTCTTTAGTGTCATTAATGTGCGTAATTTGGTCTGTTTTTGGGGCCCTTGCTGATCCGTACCCTGATGGAGCAAACAGTGGTACCACCGGAAACCACAGAGGCAGTGTTGAACAGTACAGCTGATGTGCGATCCGCCAAAGGAACAACGAAAAAGAAGAAGCCCCCCCGTACTGAATGGCCACAGATCACTGGCGTCTACTGTTCTGCCTCCTTTTATGTCTCTTTCTGAGAATGTACATTATCATGATCTCCTCCATCATCGACATGTTTGTTATTGTCTGAAACTGACGGCGGAACTCAGAGATGAACTCTGAACTCTGTACTGCATTCTGGTGGAGGTATTGGCCAACAACCATGCCAATGTAAGGGACACATGAAAGTATAAGGGCAGTGTTTGAAAAGGACCCACCTAATTACGTACGTGAAGGAAGCATAAATGGGCCTTAAGAGGCGTTAGGTGGTGGCAGCACAGACTGGTCTGTAGGGTAGAGGAGGGTTATGGAGAAAATCAAATCTGTTTTAAAGGAAACATGGAAGGGCCTTAAGTCAACTCAGTACAGCCTAAGCCATGTACACACGAACAACGTATTTTTGAAAATGGGGAGTGTCTTATGATGCACCTGTTCCTCAGTACAGTCAGAGTATAATTGTGACTTTATGCGCAAAAGTTTTGTTAGCACCAGAGCTATCTTGGACAAACCTTCCATTGCCATGTAAACAAAGAGGAGATTTTCATGTATTCGTAGCATCAAAGCAGCACTACTGAACCCTGGTAGATTTTCAAACTTTGGCACCCCCTATTGAAGACTAATTCAGCAACTGTCTTGCATCCTGTCTCTTCTCTGAGCTCTCTCCAACCAGTAAAAGTTAGCCCAATGTTTACTGACCTTATCCCCAGCGAGCAGCTGGTTCCAACCCGCTTTCAGACTGGCACATGCACCCTGACAGTCACATAAGAGCTGTAACACAGACTTGTACCAAATGAAGGCTGAGTTGAAACATGTATAATGAAATGAAACGAAACATACTTTATTATATATATATAGTATAGTCAAGAGACATAAAACAGATCTGGGCCAATTACTACTTAAGGATCCACATCTGACCAAGGGCAGATCTAGCTCCAGGGCAGATTTGGGAGAATGGATTCATACCAGTATTGGGAAAAAGACACCAGCCTGGATCCATCATGTATATCCAGGCCAAATAATCCGGGTCTCGCGCTTGTCTTTTTCTTTTCCTTGCTTCATCCAATAATGTCCTCTTTGTTTTTTTTGCTGAATCAGCTATGGTGTGTGTTGAAACAGCCATTGTGTTGATATTAAGTTGTAAAGTTGTAATTCTTAGGCTCAGGATGCTGCAGGGCAAAAAGGGGTCCTGTGATGTGCTTAATGAATTTCAGTGTGCCATTAAAACAAGTCTGATACAGAGTTTTAAGGTCAAACACTTATATAGTGATACTTTAAATCAAGTGAATAATGGTGCACAAACCTGATGTTGCAAACCAAAAACCCTGGTTTTCTAATTCACAGGAAAACATTACGGTTGGAGTCAGTGAAAATCGCCACCCTGGAAGCCATTTACCAAAATGGCTTTTTTCAATGCCCAAAAGCTGTGGAAGTTAGGCACAAACACAGGCTGGTGCAAAAAAATCTTCTGTAATCAAGATATCCATGTTCGTGTGTGCAAAGCCTCAGTATAAAATGTGGTTTGATTGTCACAGATTCCATTTTTACAGAGTTGGCCTCTTTGTTATGGTGATTATACCAACTTTTCCCCAGTGCTGAATTGAAATGTGTTGAAATGTTCAAGCCATATCTCAGGTTTGTCAAACTGACTGTTTGTGTTGCTGTTTTTAACTGCTAAATTACAGATTGGTCATGTTGAACGACAAAGTTTCTCTTTGTGTGTCTATCCGTTGGCATTTCCAATATTATTCAGCTGCTGCTAAACTGCTGAGTTACATATGGGTCAAAATAGCAACAGCAACAGGGGATAAAAAAAAAGAGTCATTCATTGTAGGGGTCCAAAAATCTTCATAGTGGCTTCTGGTTCAATTATCATACGTAGTTTTCTTTTTGTAAGAGTTACAAAGATAAGGTCTGTTTCGGCTTCCTCCTGTAGCCTTTCTCAGAAGGGTCACATAATGCTGCTGTGAAGTGTCTTATAGGTCGTTCTTTCTTAGTTTTGCCAGACAGCAGAGGAACATCAACATGGATGAGGGATCTTACACCTTGCCACACACCTGGGATGCCATCTGCCACAGGACACCAGACAGCAGGGGGCGTTATCGTTTTCTGCTGCCTGGCAAACCTCAAAAGATTAGTTTATAAGACGCTTCATAGCATCATCATGTGACCCTTCTGAAGAAGGCCGCAGGAAGTAGCTGAAACAGCCCTTATCTTCATAACTGTCTTAGAAAAAAAGAGACTATGTTTGATCTTTCATTGTAGGGTATAAGCTGTTTCTTGGTTTGCAGGCGATAGTTTTCAGCAACCTTTCTTTTCTTCAATTAGCAAGAGAAATGAAAAGTCAGATTGTCAAGCAAAGTCTGAACGATTTGTAATCTTCAGCCAGATAAATGTAACAAGTGTCATGTCGTAAATGTATTAAATTATATCATACAGCGATCGCTTAGAGTTTTGACTGAGAGTCCATTGATGTTTGGAACTTTGGAATCTGCAATCTGGCTTTGAGATCTCCCAGTGAGCCAAAATCTTAATGCAAAGCATGATAGGAGCAATAGCACACTGTCAGATAACAAATATGTGAATGATCTGAGAACATCACATGGTTCCGCTTTCCATTTTGCGAAAGATCCCGTGTAGCCCTAAAACTGGTTTACCCAACAAACAAAATATTTCCAAGATATTGAGTCTGAGAGGAAAATTAAACAGTATTTTATTTCAAAACAACAATTATGAGGTTTGAAATTTCCAGCATTACAACCATAAAGTGACAGTACCTTTAATAAGAAAAAAGAGACTATTTATTTCTATCTAATTGTTAACATATAGTTAATATCAGTGGGTATTCTTTTAAAGTTTCTTAGCCTCCCCTGACACACACATACCCCTGGAGACCCATCTACTGTAGCACATACAGTATGTGTGTAGGGGTTTTGTATGCAGTGACTTTACCTTGAAGATCAGACAGGATATAAATCAAACAATCCTGGCAGTGTCACATTTTGGTGGAGGGATTAGAGATTGTACTGCATGCTGATAAGGCGAGAGAGAACTAACTACTACAGATAGGTTAAAACTCCTATTGCTCACCTTCTTACCCTGAATAGCAAGTTCTTCTCGCAAAGGCTTGCCAGTATTTCTTCTGCTTCAAGTTTTTTGTGTAAGTACTGTTGCCTTGAGTTGGATTTGAATAGGTTTACAGGTTATAGATGCTCACAGTAAACATAAAAATGTACGAGAAGAAAAAGAAGTCCCACACTGTTGTTTTTCTTGCAGCAAAGTTAACTGGATACATCCTACAAAAACTTATCTTTTAATAAATTCTAAAACAATGAGTAAAAATGTAGCATAACACATTAAAAAGTTTTCTGCCACTAGCAAATATTGTGTGATCCTCCATCCTTGCAGTCGTCACGTCGACAAACTTGTCCGGCTTGGCTAGGCTACTTTTATAGTCCGCCCCTGACGACTCATGAAGTTCTCGTCTGACCATGAAGTCAGACGGTGGATAGACGCTGTCAATCTATTGCTGTAATGGCTGGCTTGGTGTTTTTGATCTCCTTAAATCCACCACCAGCTCCTAAGTCTTGGTGGTGTTTGGGGGGAAGATTTTTACTCCAGTCTGTGAAGGCCTCCACAAGCTCCCTTTACTCCCCTTCCTGTCCACTGCTCACACATGTTACAACAGCTTTATCATCTGAATACTTTTGTATGTGGCAGGACTCCGAGTTGTACTAAAGTCTGAGGTGTACTGAGGTCTGGATGTCAGATAATCCATAATACAGGATTTCAGAGAGGAGGCCACCCCCCCATACACAGTTTGTTTCTCAGTATGGGAGACCTGATGGCAGGGATCCTCAATCATGATCCTTAAGGGCTGGTGTCTTGCAGGTTTTCGAAGTGTCCCTCCTGTAACACACCAGACTCAGACAAGCTCTGCACAAGTCTGCTAATTACCCATTGATTTGAGTCAGATGTGTTGTAGCAGGGACTCTTACAATACCTGCAGGACACCAGCCCTTGAGAACCAGGATTGAGGATCCCTGTCTTATGGTGTTAAATGCGCTGGAGAAGTCAGAACATGAGCCTCACATGCAGGCACATCCACGTAGGTGCAGCATGTAAAGAACCGTGTCTTTAAATGGGATGCAATTTTAGAATGGGATAGCCCCAGATATTCCTAAAGATGATAGTAATTAAGAGTTTGCACTATTTTCTTATTGGGGATATCCACCATAGTTATTGTTAATTTTCCTTCTGAAAGTTTGTTTTTCGGCAAATCCTTGTTTGTGATCTCTTTTGTGGTCAAGTTACTACAGTTTTTAGTTCGGACAACTAATTATTCTACTAAATTAAATCACTAGCATTATAACCTTTACCGCCACCTTCTGGTGACACTATGTAACCTAGTTTTTTTCTTCAAACATCTCAGTGGAAACGTCTTATTAACATTTTTATTCTTGCAGAAAACAGAACAAAACCAGTCTAAGAAATTTTTTGCAACAGAAATATTGCAAAACAAATGCTACATCCATGTACAACAGAGTCTCTGTGGAGACTTCTTGAATGCATGTGGATAGAAACACCTTTTTCTTTCCTTTTTCTTTTTTTAATGATTACTGCCTGGCCTAATATAGATTGCTCTAAGGTGGAAGAGGCTAATTTAATGGTGCGAAGAGAGAATTCCCTTTTGACTTCTTTAACCTAATTCTGAGTGTTCAAGAAGACAAATTTGAAGTGGTCATGGTGAATCAACAGTGTTTTTGCAATATGCCTAACAGTATGACAAATGACCTCAAACAGAGTTCGACAAGCTTAAGTAAAAACAAAAACTTCATCTCACAGCTGAGCGCTACTCCCAGAGGCCGGCATATTAAGCAATGTGACTTTAATAATCACCTATTATCATTGGATACACTAATACCAGGTCAAGATTGCCCTGGTTAAGCACAGAAAGCTCATTTGAATGTCTCTTTTTACACTGTAAACTTACTCAGATGTGCAATTATTTTATTTTGTTTTCTGCAGGGTGATAATTACTGTGCCTCTTGAATGCACACACACCAACATAATTCTAACTGTCTAAGAGACGGGTTGATGAAGATTTGTTTTGTGTACTTGTTAGATTGTGTGTCTGAGTTCTTGAAACATAAAAAATTTAATAAAATGGTTTAAAAATTATGAAAATGTCATTTTATTTCGAAAATATAACATTGTCAAATATTTTTTTTTAAACTGCATTGAACAGCTTTATTCTGTGCCAAGTGTAAGTGGTCACTTGACCAGTTTAGCAAAAATACAAGAACTGTGGCATTGTGGGTTAGATTCAGCATGGATGCAGAGGAAGGACGAGAGCAATTCTGCATGTGGTCCAAAAGTACACGGTACTCATCCGTTATTATTATTATTATTATAAGGAGCAGAAGTTGGGCCTTTTGGGGGGTTTTTCTCAGGTGGGTCACCCTATGGCTTGGTGAGGGTCTGCAGACTCTGAGTGCTTCTAGTTGTTTATGTTTCACTGTATGCGATTCTTGTTGGCAACGTAACACTTTTAAGATTTCTTCTATTCATTTTATTTCTGTGATGCTAATGCGTTTGAACCTGCTTCAATGACGGAGACTAGCATGAAGCTTAAAGAGAATAGAAAATGCATTGTGTCAATCAGAATGTTCTTTATTTTGTAGTTTTCACTGTTTTTATTGAAGACGGACGAGAAAGAGTCAAATAAAACTTCAAAAGACATCAATACGACGCGTGGTCATTATTGCTTTGGACATGTGCAGCTACATCAATCTTTCATCTGGCTCTTTGTGGGTACTTATAATATTGCCTTACTGGTGCATTATGGCTTATCTAAAATTCATCAAGTCTTAGCTTGCCAGAGAAGATTACAAAGGAAGACCACATAAAGCACCAAATCTATCATAAATATAGATACATAAATCCATATTGTATGCAAAATTTTATATATTACCTGCTTTCAGGCAGTAAAGTAGAGAAGTGGAAAACACATTGAAGAAATTGATGTTGATAGCTTAGGTGTTGCATTTGCAGAATTCCAGTTTTATTTGTAGTATTTTAACTGTACTTCCCACACCAGAAGTTACACAGAAGCAATAGTGTAAGTAATGGTTCTTCACAATGACATGCAAGTAGTTCAGCTTCTGACAAAATCCACGGATGAAAAATATCTCGAGCTGTCTTCATGCTTTGTAATACCACTCTTATGTCAAATGGATGTTTTCAAGGTCCTATCCTGCTTCTTCACGGAAAAAATCAATATCTCCAGCATACAAGTGAGTTAATATGTTAGGCAACACGCATGTTCTACAGGCAGTGCAACACATCATAGCTGTGTTAACTGACCCTGGTTGAGTCACAGCATGGAGTTCAGACCCCATTACTTCATCCATTATAGTGAAGTTATTAGGAAATCTCCGTCATACTGTGTTTCAAAGTTGAACATAAAGATCAGATGGCTGATGTGATATCCGGAACAGATGAGCACAGTGGTGCAGTCATTTGCCTCACAGCAAGAAGACAGGTGAGGCTTCTCTGTGTGTGTGTGTATGTTTTTTTCCAATGTCCAAAGACATCCATAGTAGTATAAATAGAAATTTTGAAACTGCGGCCTTGAGCTTGTATTGTTGTTTGCCACCATCATGGCGGGCCCCTACTTGATCAATAGTTCTCACACATATTTTTCCTCTATTTCTTCACTACCTTCATTTAAACGTATCTTCCCTTTTCTTCACTAACATCTTTTATCTCTCTCTCTGCTACAAGGAGAATAGATGCTAGATTATCCTAACCTGCTTATAGCATAACATACAATAGAATAAAATCTACTTGGTATAGATGAAACTAGGATTCTACTTCTACAGATGATTGATTGTAAACTGAATAACTTCACTACCAACATGAACTCAGCTTGTCTCATCCTCAGTGATCAACTGGACTTAATGAAGAACCTGCAGCAGCTGCTGTCTGAAACTGAGAGCCATACGGTTTATGATGTTAAGCTTTGCTAATACTGATATATTGTAATGTTACACTGATAGTGAAAGCTTCAATATATATGATTGCTATGCTATAAACCAATTTCTAGGCTACACCAACAAACACGTGAGTCATGTTTTATTGTGAACTTATTCTACTCTGTTTCTCATAACATGCAGACTGGATACCTTTCAGATTCATGGCACGCCCTTCTTTTCTAGGTAATGCATTGAATGAAAGTAATCCGGAAATAATTAAGCTACAAGACAGCCTTTTTTCAAGGACAGATATTTTTTTTATAAGGTATTAAATCTGACTCAAATGTGCCAACAGTGGGAGTTATAATAATAAGACTTATAAATCATTCATTATGGCCTTAAAGGCCCATTCCTTCACTTTACGACCTTAAAACTCCACTTTCCAGGTTTGCTTGATGAAACAGTCAAATCTATTATTTGCATTTCTGGAGCTGTCGCGGCCCAGTGGTGTCCCACAGCTGAAAAACTGAACAACTTTCACATCCGGGAGGCATGCGTGCTGACTTTAACTCTGGGCATAAGTTACATGCTAGCAAGCAGATGTAAACAAGCTGCCAGTGCTGAATCCATGGCGGATTCAGCAAAATAAAACGCTATAAGTCATTATTGGAGGAAGGGAGGATACAAAAGAGAGCCAGAGACGGAGCAAGAGATAAGACAAGAGTCAAGATAAGACAGTTTTTCACTGTCTGGACGGATCTCACAGTACATGTAGGATTCAAGATGGATTCTGAACTAGCCGTCGATAGGGGGCGCATCACTGCGAAAATGGCAAAAGTTGAGTATTGCATCTTTGATGTTGGAAAATGATCCTCCTGTTTAATTTGATTAATTTAAAGATGATGGTAAAAAATATAACGTTACAGTTTTGGGGGTCCGGGGGGCATTTAGTTTCCAGATGACATGATGACGGTGACATCTTCACAATCTTGAAATTACAAGGAATCCATTGATACCAAATATGTCATGATTGATCACTGGGAAAGGACTAAGATATTGATAAAAAGTTTAACTGGGTTTTTTTTTTTTTTAGTTAAATGATTTCCAGAAATAACCGATGAATCTGATAGTTATCAATCTGGGTTGTCCCTAAATGAATCCTAACATGTTGCTGATATCAGCTTAAATTGAATGTTAGTTAAGGTGCTGCTCACCTCTTCTCCAAGATATAAAGAAGCTGCCCCTCACTTCGTTTTCTCTCTTTCCGTTTTTCCTTCTTTTTTTGGGGTATCAAAACTTTACTTTCTTAGAGAAATATATAATTTTATGCTCTGGCTGTCTAGCTGTAGTAGACAACCCCTTGCCTGAACTGAACAGCCCACAATTTTAGTTAATATAATTTTTTGAGCAGATAATTTAGATGCCAGTTTACCACACTAAACATGATATACCAACACCAATGTTAAATGTAACAAACAAAGACAGATCAGAGCCTGACCAACCTTCAGAGGGGTTCCCAAATTTTTCAGGCAGCCCCCCACCTGTTGAGGTATGTTTGGTCCAGCAGGACCCACCAAATATTTCATGCAGTAAAATAAGAATAAGCATTATCATGTAAAAAGAAACACATCTACAAACACTAAAACCTCAGACATCAAACATTTAACCAGCAAGCTAAAAAGCTGCAATCACATCATTTACATCCAGATAAACACACTGACAATCTAAAGAAGTCAAAGGGCTCCCTCATCAGTATTTAACCTGGAATAATAAAATGTTCCTCAATGGCACAGTTTTACAGCTGTTTCTGAGCTGGATGAGGACGGATGTGGACAGACTAGAATAGCTGAGCAGCCTAAGTATGAAAATACCCACCTGTTATATTAACTAATATTTTATCTGATACCAGGAAACTCGACTTGGACCTCCTCTATATCCCAGGTTGGAATATCCAGCAGCTTTTATGTCTGGTCTGAAAGGAGATATATGGCTGTACTGTAACAAACCACTGCAATATGTATAATAGTCAGACAGCAAGTTGAACCAGAATCATTATTTCAACTACATAAAAACACACCAGCTATCACTCATTTATTAAACGGTGAACTCACCTGCTGAAAGCTGCTGCTGGAGAATAAAAATATCAGAAAGTTTCTGACATTTACCTTCTCTTCTTTTGTGGTTATTTCAAGTATTTCCATGAGATCAGGTTGGATGTACTGGTAAACTGTCCAGAGAGTGATAACAGGGATATACTCAAACCCTCTGTAATCCTGTTCAAGATAAAGCTCACATGGAGATGTGCTGTATGGCTTTGCGACCTCACAATGATGTTCTATCTATAAAAAATGTTTTTAAAGTCAATTATCTCACTCAAAGCTAAAAGAGGTTAATTTAATTTAAAGGGATACCGTGTAACTTTTGACCCAAATATTAGCCTAATGTGAGTGATAACGGATGATTTCTGGGGTCAGTAAACAGTGTTTACTGGGGGCTGCCCTATTCAGAAACCAGACATTGTAACTTTGCAGGAGCGGATCCGTCTCTCATGGGATCATGTGACCTGCAGCGCTTTGCTTTATGGCTCCCCCTCTATAAACACAGAGGGCTCTGATCTGTGCTACTTTTTCTTCCTCTTCGATCGAAAGTTTGTCATGGCTGAACAAAGTAAGAAGGTGAAAATGGTGTCTGAGGAGGCCAGAAAGAGGGATTGTTCCAGAGGAAAGACACAAGTAGACCTTGGCAAAGAATTCGCTTGTTGGAGTCTGATGAAAGAGCAGTGTGGATGCAAAACCCACTCTCTGTTTGCCTCAGTATTATTAGACTGGTAAGTTAGCTCTTTGCCTGGTGTGCAAACGTACCAAAATGTGATGTATTATTTTACATCTTTTAGCCAGCGTCTAACAAAAACAATGGCTGTAATTGCCTGATGAGCTGTAGAACGTTGCAGTACGTCTGTGTCTTTATTTGCTGTTTAGTAGAAGCAAAATGTGGCTAGTTGAAGCTAATCAGCTACAGACCTAAGCTAACATGACTCCCTAAACATTTTGCGCAAGTGGGCTGGTTTGCATGCAGTATATGTATTTCCTATAATTCATGTAAAGTAGTAACAGAATGATTATCAACTGGCGTGGTTTAGTTTTATGTTTTTTTTTATATGCTGTAATGTCCCATAAGCTACAGGCTAATGCTGATGTTTTCATAACAACCAGGAGATAAAATGGATACAACTAGAAGCACTCAGAGGCGCACACTTCAGCCAGGGCCCTTTCCTTCAAAGGTGAAGCATCCTTAAAGAAATTCCTGATTTCCAGAATCCGAATTACTTCGCTATCAGCTGGTCTGCAAACTCAAATCCAAAACACGGATGGAGACGGTTTAATTTTGGGACAGTACTGTGTGGCCTATGGGAGGTTACAGGTTACTGCCCCTTGTGGCCAAAAGCTACACAGTATTCCTATAATTTCACTTTATCTTATTTTATGTTCATTCATTTATTTTATTTGACTTATTTTATTTTATTTCATTTTATTTTACTTTAATCTATTTTACCACCAACACTGCATGTGGTTGTTCTGTTTTTTTAATATTATTCATGATTTTTGAAATTCACTTAAAGCCCATACTCAGTTTCCTTTCATCAGGAGTAGCGAAGACTGTCTCAAAACAATCTGTTGCAAGGATATCAACAAACCCAGAAGAGGTATAAAAATAAACAGAAACAGAGAGAACACAGCCCAGTCAGACTAAGAAGTTTAAGAAGGGCAGATAGTTGAGATTCAGGACCTTGTCTTTGTTGAGCTGTATGGCTGCTGTTCTCGAGTGGTCTTTCCTTTCTTCTCTATCCACTGGAAAAAAATCTATCCATCCTTTGAAGCAATAGTGACACCAGTGACTCCACATCCATCATTTGGAAGAAGTACTAAATATTTACAAAGACTGTCAAACTACACTGACAGCTGAGATGAAAGTGTCAGTGCAGGCAAAGACAAAGAAAGGGAAAGAAGACGATGGCATAAAACATAGTGGCCAAGTTCCACGTCTCAGAGGTAAAAGCTGAGAAGTTCTGCAGAATCAACATGAGATGGCTTTCCATTTCTTAGTCGGTGATTTGAGGATAGATTACATCACATATTTCTGCTGACACAGATGCTACAACAGTCATGCTGCTGGTATGCATACAAACATGACTCAGGTGTAGATTGGATCTTTCATTTAAATTCCTCAATAAAGCACAAATTCAATCACTTAGTAATCTTTCTTTGATATCAGCATTAAAGATGAGCTCCCTAAAACTAATGTATGCTAATGATGAAGAACACAGCGCTCCATTGTTAAACTTGCCTTATTTTCTTCTTTACTTATCAAATGAACATGTGGTCCTCAGTTGGAGTTGCAGCTATTTACCCATTGACGTCATTTGGTAAAAATATTACAACCTCAGCAGATAGAAATTTAAGCTCTGAAATGCTAACTAGTCACCCTCCTCCTCTTCCTCTTTCTTCCCTCCATAACAACTAAATAGAGGGATTAGAATTTTCAGACTTCACCAAAAAAAGGAGAGAGAGAAAAGAGGGGGATTATGAAGAGTACTGCTGAACCAAGTTCTTGCTCCTCACATTTTTATGCAAAAATGGCTGAAAATGGAGGATGATGAGTGCAAAACAATAAGGCAGAGGGCAAAATCCAGATGTTAATATGAACATGCACAGATAAAAAGATATTGCATTCTCTTTTCTCTTTATGTTCTTCTACGCCTTGTCTGTGCACATAATAATTCACCTTATAGGGAACTTCGAACCGTATAAATCACTATAAGTGCTCAGACTCTCATCTAATGAAAACACAGACAGCGATCGTTCATCATGTGAGTGAATATAGTGACAAGAAGTGGGTAGAGCGAAGGTAAGGGCTATGGACAGCACTCTCCACTCATCTGTCATGTCTGTTCAAGAGAACTGGGAGAGAACTGGGACATCAAGATTTAGCAATCCTTTCATCTGTTGCAGGTGAAGAGCTACAACATTTAACTTGAAGCATGCATGTGAGATTGAACACTGATGATGACACCTGATTTATTCTAATTAAATCCGCTCATGGTAAGAGCTAAATGCCAATGTGCAGACAGAAAGTAAGAAAGGCTGTTTTCATGTTATAAATTTCTGCAGATAATCATGCAAAAACTTTGAGGTGATAAGAGGATGTCTAAAAATAATTATACTACTACTACTACTACTACTAATAATAATAATAATAATGATAATAATAATAAGACAAATCAGACAAATTAATATCTGAGTAAAAACAAATTCAGAAATTTGCATATAAATATTTTGCCTGGAAATTGTTATATTTGTTATATAAGAAATAATTAAAACATCCTTTCAGTCTGTCCTTTCAATGGCTTTTCACAAATTTTTCTCTCCAGAATTTATTGAAGAGGTCAGAAATATAAAGTAAAAGGTCCTGTAAATACACATGGGTATTTTGATAGCTGCATATTTAGACCATACACATTCAAATGCAGGTTCTTTGGCACTGAAACCAAAGATTTTCATTAACAGCTTCCAGGGAGAAGAATATTACTGACTGATCATAATGGGTACGTGTGGACTGGAAAACTGTGTGCCGCTACCTCCTTGGTTTAGTATTGCACCACTCTGCCCTCACACTAAAGTAAGGCAACATATTAGCTAACTAGGCAAAAAGGGTCCTCCTCAGTCTCACATCATGATGCACAGCACACGACAGATGTTACGGTTTGTACCAGTCAAAGCCAGGATCCAAATGCAGAATTCACAAACTCAGGTTTATTAATGAATGAACAC
>JBBBVU010000017.1:5142057-5154365 GCA_037177055.1 Atherinosoma microstoma
ACATACATACATACATACATACACACATATACAAGAGGGTGGCATTTGTTGGTTTTACACAGAGCAATTTTGAACCTACCGAACGTTTAGCCAACATGTAAACTCCTCAGTTTATCTTATCGGCCTTGATCGGAATGAATTTCCAATCCGGTCAAGGAGGGTGGTTTAAATTGACTTTTTTTTTGCCTTTTATCGTGTTATCATGTCATTCCCTCCCCAAAAACATGCCCCGCGGGTTACTTTCACTCATTCACGCATATTTCAGAAATGCTTGAATTTCCTGTGGAAACCAGAGGGGAGCAAAAACGGCTGCTAGCACCTCCTATTCTGCAAAGCTCTTCCCCCTCCATTGCCGAGCTCAGCTCCAGCAGAGCACTCCTTACTCCCCCCCTTCCCCCCTCCCATTTTCCCAACTGCTTTTTGGAGTAGTGATTGAGCCGTTAGCTATCCGTCTTAGAGACTGCACAGGGTTTTGTGGTATTGACAGAGGAGGAATTTCACAAAAAGTTTCGTTATACGCGGATGACCTAATGTTATATGTATCCAACCCTACCAAATTGGTTTCATTAATAATGTCTGAACTGAATGCCTTTGGCAAAATATTGTGATACAAACTTAATATATCTAAAAGTATTATGTTCCCAATCAACAATTTGGCTCGGCGTCGAGGATGGGTACGACTGCCTTTCAGAGATGTGTATCAATTCAGATATTAAGGTATCGAGGTTACAAATGCATATTACAACCTTTTCGATGCAAATTTTGGAAAACTATTGGGGAAAACCTCAGGATCTGCAGAAGTGGTCTCATCTTTCATTGTCATTTGCAGGCCGTATCAACATTATCCAAATGACAATTTTGCCAAAATGTATTTTTCTATTCAAATGTATTCCACTTTTAATCAAGAATAGTTACTTCCAATCTACTGATTGTATGATTTCCAATTTTATTTGGAATAATAAAATGCCACGGGTAAAAAAAAGTGTTTCTGCAGAGACCAAAAGCTGCTGGTGGAATGGGGCTCCCAGATTTTAAACGGTATTATTGGGCATGCAATATAAAGTTTTTATTATATTGGGTGCAACATCAGACCCCAATCTGGCTGGAAATGGAGGCAACAGCATGTTCCCCCTCATCTCTGTCAGTGTTACTTTTGTCATCCCTGTCAGGATGTACTCTAAAATTCCTAAAAATCCCAGTAGTAATACACTCGTTGAAGATTTGGCATCAGATACGCAAAAATTACAGATGGCGCGCAAGCTCACTCTCAAGTCTCAAGTCTCTCAAATCATAGTTTTATTCCTTCCTTTAGTAATAATGTATTTGATGATTGGGCGGCTAAAGGCAAACATTTTTGTCTCTTTTGAACAGCTGCAAGAGAAATATAACATACAAAAACTCATTTCTTTAAGTACTTACAGGTGAGAGCCTTTGTGAGGAAACAAATCCCATCTTTTCCATATATTCCCAATCACCTATGGGAAATCTACTTTTACTGGATCCAAACACAAAAGGAGTTATTTCCAAATTGTACATAATTCCATCTGACTTGAACAATATGACAACTACAGAACATTTAAGATTGGCTTGGAGAGACGATCTAGGGATAGAACTGACGGAGGACCAATGGAAGTCTGCTCTGCAATAGAACCACAAGACCTCAGTATGTGCCAGACATTGCAAAGTATTACATTGGCTGCATTGGTCTAAGCAGAAATTGCACAAAATATACCCTGAACTAGACCCAGCGTGTGACAGATGTGGACAACTACCTGTGTCAATAGGTCATATGTTTTGGAAGTGCCCTGATTTATCAAATTACTGGTTCAATATTTCTAATACCCTGTCCAAAGTCTTGAAAAGACCTATCCAACTGGAACCACAGAGTGCTGTTTTGGGAATTATGGGATCTGATATGACAGGGTGCACAGCACAGAAATCACATGTACTGTTTGTCTGTCTACTGGTTAGGCTGATCCTTCTTAATTGGAAGCAGGAGGCAGCACCTTCTCACTCACATCTCATTAATGATGTTTTGAAACACCTACAGGTGTAAATCAGGTTCACACTAAAGGCCATGAGCATGTCTTCTGAAATCTGGTGTCCCTTTATAGATTCAATAAAAATATGATAGACCCCCCTGTTTTTTTTTTGTTTGTTTTCTTTTTACTGTTTCCCCCTCTTTTTGTTTGTTTTTAACTCAAATTTTTATTATCATTGTCTCCCTGTTTGCAAAGTTCCTCATCAAACTGTTTATTATATAATGATACAAGCATACAAGCAATGGTCTGTGTAATTACGGCTTTATTCTGATTCGACATTGTAAACAATTTAAAAACTCTGAATATTGTAGACATTTTCATGGAGCATTTTTATTGCATAATTTTATACCATTGGCCGACCGCAATGTCTTCTACAGGAACAGAATATTTGTGTTTTGTTTTGTCCTTTTTGTCCTATTTGTATTATAAAAAGTTCTATAAATAAAGTATGTGACCCGTATGGTTTCTGAAGAGCTAAACTGAATCTTGTTGGGCAGTTCCCTCCTTTGCCATCATGGCAGCATCACGAGTCTTGTCCATCCCGGAAAATACAAAAATGGGTGACCAGGTGGCACTGAGAGGAGGGGTGTGAGCATGGGGACAGATGATTGACTCCCATCAAACTCTGAACTGCCTTTAGCGACTAGCTAACGAAGCTAATCAGTTATATGAGGTAGGTGGGCTAAAGCTAAGGTACGCTGTTAGTCAGCTAAAAACCGCGGTTGTTCTACCCTCTGCCTCCTTGCTGCTGGATATCTGGCACTTGTCAATCAAAAGGACCTACCCCTATAAAAAATGTACTCCCCCCACAGTGGTCACGAAAGTAAACGTGACCTATTAAACCTAAAATGGCTTTTTGTACCAGGCTGTAAACATGTTTATTGATTCCCTTAGGGGCGGGGAATGAAACCAGGCAGGGTTCTGGTTAAAAGGCGTTGACTTGCCTTCTCGTAAAAAACGTTGGTATCGGTATCTGCAGACACCTACATTTCAGATATCGTCTCGGTGTATCCAATTATGATCATAATGAAACACAGTATAAAGATTTTTGTCAAAAACATGTAACAAACTGAATGGCAGAACAGAGAATTTTAAATCTTAGCATTTTGTCATCTTTTTGTCATTTTTTTACATCAACAATGTAAAAACATTTTTTAAATAACTGTTATTCTCTTTTATCTCACACAATTGTTTGAGAATAATAAAGTCAACAATGCAAATTAGCTGAACAAACGCAAAACCTGCTACTCATTTGGCTCTCATTCATATTCTTTGGCTTTTTGCCCCCAAAGTCCTCTACAAAAAAAGTATAGATTTGATCATGCTGGCATCGATTAATACCGATATTAGCCTTGGTATTGATTATATCGATAGGAACATTTGTTACCACAGGATAACTTCTGTTTCACAAAACAGCTAAAAATTGAGCTGCATCAGACCTTATCAGTCTCGCAGTGACCATATTTCAATGGTAGTACTTTTTGACGGCAGCAAAACACTAGCAGCAAGATTTTAAAATCCATTCTTTAGGGAGCAAAACCCTGTCTCAACCCCCCCACACACACACACACACATCCAAGAGCTAAGTAGTGGTTATCAATCATCATCATCACCTTGATATTACCACAATCATATCTTAATTTGGTGATCACACAATGGTTGCACAAATGTAATCTCCATTCATCTCCTCAATCAGCCCGGTCATCATTCATGATTTAATGTGTAGAAAAATACCCTTTAAATCAAGAAAGCCGTTAAAAAAAAAACTAAAGAAAAAGGGGAATTCAACTCATTTATATTAACTGGTTTAAAGTGAACAAACTAGGCTGCACAGTGTCACTGAAAGGTGGCTCCATCGCCAAAGGCTTCCATTTTAACTCATGAACAAGTTGTCCTACATTGTTCTTTAGCAGGAAATTACCAATAGCCTGGAGGGAGATGGTGAGTGTTACACAAAAACGTCTGAAAGCTTTTGTACAAGCTGCACATAACAGGAGAATTTTAAAGATTTAAGACATGTTACTCACTGCCTCCCGCCCACGTTGTTTGGTGACATAAAACCATTAATCTTTTATAGCTAATAAGACATGCAACTGTCCAACAGGAGTGCTAACTCAGAGAAGTAGAGGTTAGGAAAACACACCCACCCAAACGTCCTGTATAAGAATAATTAAATAAAACAGAGGAAACCCCCACATTACTGCTGCTTCTCCACAGTTCTCAGTGTTTACATAAAATGTTCTTTCACTTTAGTCGCTCTGCCCTTGCAGAAGCTCACAGAAAGGTGGGAGAAGAGAGGTAATAGATGATGAAAGGAGACAGTGCGTAGGGGTGGGGGGGTCAGGTTGGAAGGAACTGGCTTCTTTGGCGGCACCTGGAGTCTAAAGCCCCGGAGGGGTGCCACAAGTGCAAGTCTTTGCCTGAGGGACTGTCGTCCATCCACATGGTGTCAACCCTGATTACTCGCTGTTTCTCAATGGTCATAACTGACGTGCTGCTGGATAATCAGCCAGACTGACCAAGCCCGTCAGTCAGCATTGCCAGGGGGGGCCTCATCACCAAGATGATGCTGAGATTCTCCCGTCTCTTGCGTGATAACTCTCCACAATAGCTGAAATGTGATAGGAGTATGTGTGCTTTTCCCTGATAGCTTCTGTAATGAATGGCATAAACTGATAATAGCAATTTCCACGGGAGTTGCTGGGATCTTTCTCTACATTAAGAGGACTCTACATTTCACAAAATTTGATGATACCTCACATCTGTATTCCTGCCACCATTTTCTTATATCTGCTGACTACATCTCTGAAAGTAATACTAATTCTTTTGTGAGGGGAAAAAGAGTTTTAATGACTTAAAATTTAAAGGTTGTTTCACTGAAAACACACATGCTGTCCAGACCGGTTGGTGTCAGACTGTAACACACAAGATATCCTTTCACGTCATGTTATCAGCATGTTGGACGGATCTTTTACCCGGTGAATAATTGTTGTACGTAACTAGTTTTGGTGTCTGAACCAGACAACAATCAAGCCAGCCTTGGGTTAAGTTGAATAAACAATACTCTTATAGAAGCATCACAAGGGACTCCAACCATAGTTCTAAACATCAAAGTTTCGACGCAAGAAGAAGAAAAAAAGATAAAGAAAACATGGGGGAATACTAGAGTCAAGCATGGCCCTCCTAAATGAAAATCCCACTGCTTACTCCACCGAGAGCCCCCTAAACATATGTTTCATTTTTCTCCCAGACACCAAAGTACAAGCTGTGTTTATCTCAGGGACTTTAAGAAGACACCATTATTGCCCTGGGAATGAAAAACATTTCATGCTCATGAAAGACCAATGGTGTGTTTACAAAAAGACCAACTCCAAATTGCCCCTGCACGTCAGGCTAACATATTGTTTGGTAGCTCAGTGCCACTGACATGAACAAGAAGCACCTCAGATTAAAGGAAGGTTATAAATGCAGCCATTAACTAGGGTTTCCTTATTAGGCAAACACAGCGATTCTTCCTTATATAAATGTTGTGCAAACCTTGTGTCACATTGTTTGGGATAGATAAAATCATCTGCTTTAGATCATTGATTCAGAAAGTTCAATTTCTTGTTTTAACATATGCAATATTCAATCTTTGTACTTTTTGTTCTACTGAATGTTTAGGTGAGATAACTTATAGCCCTCTAAGGAGTTTTTATCTGCACAATCTGCTTTTTGTTGTTGATGTTTTTATACTGTGCAAATAAATACATTAAATAAAATGAACATAGTGAAGGTTAATTAACCACAATTTTTAATTTATGTTATTTCCCAGAAAACAAAGATCATTTGGACTTTTCTGGATCAGGAAACACCTACATGGCAACAGCTAGATCTAAAAATTCCAGGTTTCAAAATGGCACTCAATAATATACAGTTTGTCTTTGGAAAAAGCCTCAGCATTACTTTCTGTCTACCTCAGTTGTGCTGTGGAATTACCATCTCCTCGAGTCACTTAATATCATTTAATTCCTTCTTGTATGAACTTCTTTTGCTTTGGCATTAAGTACTGCAACCTCTTGGCCATTCATTGCTTTCTCCTCTTCTATCGACATAAAGTCTGCTTCATTAACATGGCTGCTCACCCTCCTACTTTCACATGTTTGTGAGGCAGGTGTGCAGATACTCCTCTGACTCCTGTAGTGATAATAGTACATGCAATAAATGTGATCTTTTTGTAACTTCGGACGCAAGGCTTTCTGAATCTGAAATTCAGCTATGCACAGTTTAAAACAACCTGACTAGTCAGGGCTCTTTAGCTGGTGTAAAATTACCTAGCATGGCTAAGCCTGTTAGCCATTCAGTAGAGTGCATACAGCTGGGACCTCAGGCTGGCAAGGTGATGATCAGGAGGAAGCTTCAGTCAAATCTATAGTCCATCACCAATCCATCTACTTTTTGGATAATCAATTCTATTCACTTAGCAACCCATCTGTCTGATAAAAAAACCCTCCAATAATTGGCTGCTCTAACTCCTCGATCCCCAAGATAATATACGTTGGTATTCGCCCCATCCTTTCAAGCTCTCTAAGGCTTGAAAACTGTCAGAAACTCAATAAATGAGGATAGAGTGGTTTGTAATATTTTGCAGAAAATCAGTTTCTCTCTTGAGAAATTAGCATATTTATTTCACAGATTAATTCCTTTCCATCTCTTGGTAGTGGTTCCTAACCTGGGGTCCTGGGACCCCCAAGGGCCCCCCCCAAAGAGCACAGGGGGTCCCAGAGGCTTTTATTGTTCAGACCTAGTGTGATTTAGATTAAGGCCGTGTCCACACAGAGACGACTTGAGGTGTATTTGTTTAAGTTTGGGTTATTCAGTCATGGAGCCTGAAAACACTTTAATTAATGAGACATGTCAGAGAAATGCCACAGTGCAGATGATTCATCACTATTTTGAAAAAAGTAAGACAAAATAACAATAGGTTGCTCTTTAAGCCTATAGCTGTGTCCCAATTCCGGGTCTGCACACTTCAAAGTGCAGATTCATCGGCTGTATACGTCACAGCGGCGCCCAAAATACTATCCCATTTCAAAAGCCTCTGAAGGTGCCTCCGAATCCACCCTCCAAACCCGCTCTTCGTTTGGCCTGAAATGAAGGCTACTGGCGGTGTATCCATCGTGCCTCTTTTCTCCAATAATTCTTTTCAAATGAGATGGCAGGGAATGAGCAGCAAAGTGCAGAGTACATTTTTCTGCATATTTCTTTTACATTATATGTGCGAAAAACCAAATATATAAATAAAAAAATGCTAGGTATGTTAAACTGTGGCATTGAAATCGTGTTATATTAGTGGATTTGTAAGTGGTTAATTAAGTGTGTACCGCTATTTTAAAAAAATGGCTAGCCTCTATAGCAAATTTTAAAATGAGACTTTTGGCGGAAATTTATGGCTCCATTTATTTATTTATTTTTCTTTTATCAATGTAGCTATCTGAATGAATTGATGGGAAGAATGAGAATCCTTTAATTGGATAGCTATCACATCTGCAGTAGCTAAGCAACAGGGGACTGGAGCACCATAAGAAATTCTCGCACACTAGGTAGGCTGTCTCATTTCACAAATGAATAAACACCTTCAAAGTGCGAAGCCTACGTAGGCTACGCTTCGAAGTGTGCAGACCCTGAATTGGGACACAGCTTAAAAAACTAGTTTGAAACGCCCAGCCAATAAGATGATCGTCATCTCTGAATGGCCAAAGTTCCTTTCAGTGCTCGCTGGTCTGGACAGATGCTGAGCAAACAAACAACAAATTTCATTCAAAAGCTTAAATGTCAGACACTGATGGTCAAGACTTCCCCTCATCTGCCACAGCTGGGGGTGTAGCCTTTGTCTGAAGTTTGGGTCTTGGCTGAGGTCTTATGTCATTGTGACATATACAAGCTCAGTTCTCCCTGCTGTGCTCAACAATGTCTTTAGTTTCCTCAACTGGAAGATTGAACTGCCTGGTGCAGATAAATACCTTGCCTTGCAGTAAGTTTTTGTAAGAGCCAGAGTGGGTTAGTTAGTTTGCATGCAGATGAATATGTATAGAGCATTAGAGAGTAATAAAACAGATCCTATGCCACTCTCCTATGTATGAGAGGATGCATAACAGCAATGAGACCCATATGGTGTCTCAGACATATTATTGTAGAAGTTAAAGCATTAGGATTCACAGGCTTACACCAGCAATCAAGTGACCAAATGGATAAAGGGGAAGGGAAAAGACAGATGACCACTGCAGCCAATAGAGAACAGTTAACAAACTGAGAAAGCAATCATCGCATTGGGCAAAAATACCAAGTCTGCTTCCAGTAAATGAAATCCTTTTGCTTGGCTGAGCAGCTATTTTACTTTGCTAATGAGAGGCCGGAGGATTCTATTTAATTCAGCCTTCTCAATCATCATTTCCTAAACACAGGCACAGTGATAAGTCAGTGGGTGATGAAAATACAAGGTGAGCAATTTAAAAGGTTGCTAGTGGAAGTAATCGGTTGCTGGATGTTGTCTAATCTGCCTTGTAGGGATAATTTAGCCCTGGGGCTAACGTATTATAGCAATCTGTATTAATAAAACACTCCACTTAACAGAGCCACTGCTTGGTTTCCAATGTTTTCTGGCTTACAGTGTTGAAAAAAAGAGAGAAAGGGGGGAAGAAATTGCGCTTCAACTTGTAAATCCTTGGAGGAGTGCTAGATCCAATATCCAACAATTGGCAAAAAAAAAAAATTGGTACCACATCTCAATTTACAAAAGTACTCACACCACAGATAAAAATACACTCAAAGTCTTCATCAGAGCACCTTCAGTTCTGACAATATCAAACAAAATAATTATCACAATTCTAATTGCTTTTAAAGACACACTTCAGAATCTTTTGCATTTCTCTCAGTGGCGCACCTTGTATCGCCGGCTACTACAGAATCCATCTCGCATCCTACCTATACTTGGAAATCTCTCTAGCCAGTGACTTGTGTCTTATCTCTTGCTCTGTCTCTCCTTCTTTTCCTCTTTTCCACAGATAATGTCTTCTAGCTTTTTTTTTTTTTTTTTTGCTGAATCAGCCACGGTGCGCGTTCCACACGTTGTATAGTGGTATAGCGGTTACTCAGCCTCAGGATGCTGCTGTGCAGCGACAGCTCCAGAAATGCACATAATAGGTGTCACTGTGCCATCAAACAGGTCTGGAACGCAGAGTTTTGGGGTTAAAAAAACACAGAGTGCACTTTTAAAGAAGAACTAGATTGTGGGGGAATGTTTTTGAGTTAGAAGCTCTAACGACACAATTATCCCTATCTCCTCATAGTAAAGAATCCATTAAAAAAATTCCTGGACCCGGGCAGTGATCTGGATTAGAGGTCGACCGATTAATCGGCATGGCCGATATATCGGCGCCGATAGGACGTTTTACAAACTATCGGTATCGGCGGAACTTGGCTCCGATAGTGGCCGATGGCTGCAGTTTTTTCCTACAGCGCCATAAACTGCTTCTTCCCTGCCCCTGCTCTCTGATCACTGAGGGGCGGGGCTGCTCTTCACACAGGGAGAGAGAGACACGGGGCGTGTGCTCCTCCTCACGTAGCAGCAGCTCAGACCTGCAGTCAGACCAGGAGACGTTCACCTACGCCAACCTCCTTGGTGGAGGCAATAAGTACCACTTGTTTAACAAGCATAAACGTGCGTCACATTTTAGCAGAAACAGCCACATTTCCACCAACATGTTTTACGTGATCACAGTGCTTGTTAAGCTAACAACAAACAGCGCGTTAAGAACACGCTAAAATGAAAGCTGTCTGCGTGTAGTCTGTTCATCTTAGTTTGCCATGAATCTTGATATTTTAAAAAAATTCTTGGAAACTTTAGCTGCTGGCTGAGACAAACCAATTAAGGCAAACCATTAAGTCCCCCTTGGCAAAGCACAACAAGACAACAAGATGCTGGACAAGACAAGTTGAAAAAAGACAAAATGATGGCTGTCTACAGAAAAATATGCAATGAGGAGCTGCAGAATCCATCAGAAAATGAACATATTTAATAAACAAACGGATATTCTGCAGTAATCTTCATCATCATCATCATCATTTTGTTTGTTGTGCTGTTCCTTCAAATGCATCCAATTCATCCTTCATCCAATTCAGGCTCAAACATGTACCGTTACATCTGCGGTTATATCATGATTAAAAAACAGCTGTTGGGTAAGTTCTAATTTTTCTGGTTACAAACCAATGTAATTTCTTACCAGTATGTGCATGTTTCATGAGTACCCACTTCTCTGCCCACCCACTGGGCAATTCATCCAAATAGAAGACACTTCCTCAATAGAGAAAGTTGTCCCTCATTCTGAAATACTTGCAACGTATTTGGAGAAACAGTTAGAGAATAGATAAGTGTCGGATGAAGGTTAAAGTTATTTATGGAAAGCCAGATTGATTTATGCCTATTTCGTGTACAGTTATAATTTGGTAATGATTATGAACAAGCAGTGCTCTCATATGAGCCCCTCCATAAAAGGAGAGATCAGGAAATATGTCAGAGTCACTTCTTATACGTGATTACTCTTGACACTAATGCCTTTGCTTTGAAGACCAATGTGTGTCAGCTGCTTCTATCTTTAGTGGAGCCTCAGTTGAATACAAAGAAAGGCTTAAAGGTGAAACTCATGTCAAGTAAAGGACTTTTTAAACTTCTTTTGGACTTGAGGGTACTGAAACATCACATTGTGTTTGATGGTCGAGGAAAGCAAATCGAGCATGTGAGGAATGGAAGATAAAGCAAGGAAGAGACAGATAGAGGAAACATGTAGGCTTCATCAACATGTCCAGCGGCTTCATCCAATACACTCGTCTCCCTCTGCTTAAAGGGTATTGACTCCAGCAGGAACTTTCATTTGCAATGACTGCACTCCATGACATTACAATAAATAGTAGACCGCACCACAAATCAGCCGATCGCTAACAGCAAAACACTTGACTCAACTGCCTTTTACTCTCTCTCTAATCCTTGTATTTTTTCACTTAGTAGACTTTGACTTTACGTTATTGCAAATTAACCTGAAAGACAAAAAAGATTATTTGGGTTCATCAGGAGCATACCATTCTCCAATCACTTGTCCATTACTATTACATCATTGTTTCATTTGAGTCTTTTCTCAATTTTGATGTCTGCAGAGACTCACAGGAGGTTGTAAGCCAGTATTGCCTTGGATTTATCTCAAGATTTCTTATTTGTCTTCCTTGTCTTTCCGGTGCTTTCCCCTTTGGATCAGGCTGGAAAAAAATCTACCATGCAACAAAGCTTCAAAGCAGTTGTCTGGCTACCTTTGCTCTCAGTAGGCTCTCATGAGATTTTTGCTTTATTCTTTTAAAAGTTGTACCCTTCTCTGCGTAAACCCCTTGCTGAAAGCATGACAGGCAGATTACAAAGAAAAACTTAGAGCATTGTTTGGGCAAAAATAAAAAAAAGTGTCATCATCTGACGTCTACATTTGAGGCAGTCCATGGTTGGTAAAAACTGGCTTGCAGGCATTTAAACTGTGGATTAGATTACAATGTTTGCCACACATCTGGAATGTATCTTTGAGTACAAAATGACATTTTCCAGCATAAAACACAAGGTCCAAGGCCAATCAAAGAAATGTACAAGAGCAGGAAGTTTTTAAGAGTTCTTCAGCTACTATGCAGGCCTCGTCAGCATCTTAATCTTCCTTTTCCACCTGACTCTCATTACACATATTTTATTTCTATATACCGAATACCTGGCTGGTTATAGTCTCTCTAACACTCCCTGATTGGTTACACTTTGGACACATTTAAACTGGTATTTGGTCCACTTTAAACAAGCCTTGGTCCGCTTCCATGGATAGTACAATTCATTTGGAGTAGTGTGATTATGCATTCTGGTGCGTACCAAAGAAATTAATTCTGGTCTACTTGAAAACCGGGTGTCTTGGGTCACTTGCAAGAAAAATCTGGTGTTTTTTTCTCTCCTGCTGCTCATACTGGACAGATTCTTGTGAAAACAACATCAGGTTTGAACACCAAAGTAAATATCATCCCTAGCGAGCAGCTGCTGTAACTGTGTGACATGAAAGCAAACCTAACCTCAATAAGCATGTCTACAAATAGCGTGAACATTTGCATAAACACGATCATAAGTTTCGGACATTAAGACTTAGTGTGCCATCAAAACAGACCAGAAGCTCAGACATTCATTATACACATTCCTGGAGTCATCGTTGCCCTGCA
>JBBBVU010000017.1:5185142-5198993 GCA_037177055.1 Atherinosoma microstoma
CAGATTGGCTCAAACTGATTGTCTGTGAAGCCCCCTGAGATGACATTGTCGTGAATTGGCGCTATACAAATAAAGATTAATTGAATTGGTAAAAAGGGATTTTAGTTACTCTGCCCCTACCTCATAGAACACTGCAAAAGGAGCTAAAACTGACTCAGTTCATGCTCGCCAGCTCCTTGAAAACACAGATTTTAAAGTTTTTGTCATCTTCATGTATGTGTTTTTAATTGGCACTGTAAATGTTTTAATCTTCTGTATTTTTCTGTATTTTAGAAGTCTCTTTCCTTTTTTTTGTGATGTATGTTGTATCTGTTTTTAACTATTTGTTGCTTTTCTTGGCCAGGGCTCACCTGCAAAAAAGATGCAAAATCTCAGTGTGACTTTTCCCCTAGTTAAAAAAAGGTAAATAATAATGGTTCTCTATGGTTGTAATAAAGCAAAGAATATGTGTTTTGAACCATAGTGGCACCAAAAATGAGTTGGTTTTATTATGTATTGCTGTTTTAATTGGCCTTTATGATGCTATATCTATTAATGCACTAATTTTACATAAATTAGCCTCATAATCTGACAACTGATGTTGTCCTGAAAAATAATATGTCTTTATATAAAAACAAAAACCAGAAGGACCAAAAAGAGCTAGGGTTAATTAATTGTTTCTCTTTTGTTTTAATCTTAGTTTTCCAGTTTACAGTCTAATGAGTGAACAAAGTTTTATCAGGGAGGATACAGACGGTTCCAGAGGAGCTGAGAATGAACAGGATTTCTGTGCAGACACAGTGGTGAACAGCTGCATCATCGATGGTTATCTGGAGGCTGCAGCAGGACAAGATCCGCAGGTCCTCCTGATCCTGCTGCCACTGCAGCTGCAGGAGACATTCACCATTCACCAGCACATAGCAGCCACTGGCCACAAATGATAAAACACGCACTGACCGCAGCTCACAGACACCTGAAACCAGATGGATACCATGAATGTCACCATCATGGTGGTTTTCCAGAAGCAGCTGAATCTCTATGGTACTTACCGATGTTCTGCTCTTTGACAACCTGCAGCAGACGATCTGCAGAGCATTCACACACACAGAGGACAGAAATGGGGGCAGACTGTTCTACTTCCACCTCCAGCAGCTTCAAGTTTCCCAGAGATCCCACAGCCAACAAGAAGAAGCTGGAGAAACCTCGACTCTGAGCTGTCACCTCCTCCCAGAAGAAGCTGGAAATGAGAAAGCAAATTCTTTTCTTTAATTAAGAAGCGCTTTGATCTGAAGACAATCATCCTGGAAGGGAGAATCAATAAACCATCAAACAAATTATATACATATATATACATTTATATACATACATATATATACATACATATATATATATATATATATACATACATATATATATATATATATATACATATATATGTGTTTGTGTGTGTGTGTCTACAGTCAAGACAACAGTAGATGAATATGTTGCAAATGAACAGCCATATGAAATAAAAGAAAGTACAAAATGATGACAACAGCCAAGTTACTCATTCACATCAGTCTTCTCATTGAAAAAAAATGAATACAGGGCCCCATACCTGGTCAAACCCCGCTGCATTTATCATCATTGTCATACCTTAATCTTAACCTTATATATATATATATATAATTACATATATATACACACTCTCTTTCTCTTTCTCTTGTGCATTCAGAGAAAAAAATCTGTGCTGTGCTGATATTTACCCCAGCAGAACTCTATCCAGAATTAAAGTAGAGACAGAGCTGATGGGGTTTATCTGTATTCTTTATCCAGCAAATTACTCTAAATGCTATTTCCTGCCCCTCTGCCTTTTCCCCCCTGTCTCAACTGCCTCCTGCACATGATAAATCTACTGCACAGTGAAAAAGCGCTCTCACTGACCTACTTGCATACATGCAGTGGAAATAAAGGTCAACTAACACCCTCTGGAGGGTATGTGTTAATATTTTGAATATTTAAGCAGTTTAGAAATCAGAGTAAAGATATTCTCATCAAGCTATTAGAGCTAAATAAGAGGAAGAGGAGACAGAGGAGCCAGAAACACAAGCTGTCATCCCAGAAGGGTGAAAAGTCAAGGTGAAAAAGACAAAAACAACAACAACAAAAAGTTGCTGAGACAAATAGCAATTGTTTCTGAGAAGAAGGGGAACGAAAAAAGCCTTATCCAGTAAATCATTCTGAATGTCATCAGATAAATAACAAGCTGTCCAAACATGGTGAGCTGGAACAATTATTTTTTAAATGTTAACTTGATAATCAACATTTTATTCTAAACTGTATAATGACACACATTCCAAGCCTTTACGTAACGTTACATACAAATCTAAGACGTCCTCCTTTAGGTTTGAAAATGCTGAACTTGTATATATACTGTATATATGTTTATTATAGGTTCACACTAAAACAATTCAAAGAGGACATGTTGGATGTTAAGAGAATTGGTCCTCTGTTGGTCACACAGGAAAGCTTGAGTGAGGACTTAATCTGATTGTTTGCAAATGGGTTGAAGTTGGTTCCCTTTTATATGGTTAGAGGAAATTATCTAATCGGTCAACCATCAATCACAAGCACACAAATATTACCATCAATGTCAGAGCAAAAAGCTGTCTCATCGTAAAGCCCACAGACTGTTTTCTTTTAAAATAACTAGAAAATCTGAATATTAGATGAGAAAACTTTGCCTGAGCATTAAAACAGGATGGCGTAGAGAAAATACACGCAAATAAATGTAGAAATTATCATGCTGAATTATTTATACGGAGTCTAGCTCAGTATTTGGATAAGATTAATGTAACTAGACAAGTGAAACTCCTCTTTATGTGCAGCGGAGGACAGTTTCAAGCCAAAGTTCAGGGGAAAGATGATAATGAAGAGCTCAGCAGCAGTCATGTGAACGCATTAGAGGTCAAACTCAACAATAAAAAGTCAAACTAAACTTGATATATGGACACACATTTATCAACTACAAGGCTGGGTTAAGACCCTCACTACAAATGGCATTTATCCTAAGTTTAAATCAGTTTCAGGCAAAGGAAAATAAATCTCCTGATGTTTTCTTCATGAAACATTTCAGATATGTTTTGCTCCAGATCTGAAGTTCCCACTGGGAAACTGAGGGCTTTAAACTGGTCACTGGACAAATATGAGGAACCACAAGGGACATTTTCAAAACTGTCCAGCATAAAACCATATTCCCTCTCAATGTCTCTTTCAGCCCCTCATTATGGACTGTGATATTCTTGGAAGGTAAAAACTTGTTCAATTCAGCTTTATTTGTATCAATTAAAAAAAAAAAGTCTTCTCAAGGCATTATTAAAAGGTATTGTCCAATTATAATTCAACCCAAATCTCTGTAATGTAATTATAATCAATTTAAAATAAATCTTCTATATGATCCATAATAGTCCAATTTATAATAATAATGTTCATATAAACCCAATTCAGAAAAACTATGGCCTAACTGATTGCATCAAACCTCTTTTATTCTTCAGGACTAAGCTCACAATGCTGTGTTTACTGGTCTGTGCTTTATTCTGGAACACGTTGGATATCCTGTTTTAACCCTTTAACCTTATAATGCCAACTGTATGATATTTGATACAGTTTCTGAGACATTTTGCATCACTTTATAGAAAAAACTTTGTTCAAAACCCTGTTGTACACAATCTGATACTTGTCTTCTGCCCCCTAATGGATACCAGGAGGCAGAAGACTATATTACAAGAATTTTGAAACATCACACAGTAATAAGTGATAGATATACAAAATAAGTTTTTGTTAATTTGGTTAAAGGGCCAAATAGAGACTTCATATTTAACAAATGCGACTTTTCTCCTCATTTTTTCTTGGGTCGGGTTTTAAAGGGTTAAATGCCTCTCCTACCATTTGGTAGAGCAGATTTCTCTCACTGAACATTTCTGGAAGCAAACCTGCCTGAGCTATCTCTACCACTAGGTTTGGGAATTTAATGCCAAAAGTAAGTTGGTATTTAACTATTGTTACTATATTACTGACTCATACGCTTCTGCTCAAAAGTTTGGGATCACTTGCAGATTTCTTAGTTTTCCAAAGAAAAACATTTTCATGCGATGCACAAACAATTTTTTCCACTCTCATAGAATTTGACCAATTTCACAAAACAATTCAAATTAATCAGATGATTTTTAAAAAGTGAACAACATTTAGAGGCTAATTATCAGCAACTATCTGTCCTCTACATCAGTGGTTCCCAACCAAGGGTCCCTGGGATTTCTGTACACTCCTTTGGTTCCTGAGGTGGATTTTCTGGGGGGACAGAGAAAATCCACCTCAGGAACAGACCGGGGGTGGATCAAATCATCCAACTGCAGTGATGCAAACAGTCATGGACGCCCTGCCCCACCCTGTGCTGAAACCATGCTGGTTTTAAGCTTTCAAAAGTGAGTTTCTCACCATAAATACTGGATTCTGGCTGAGTCCTTCCATGAAACCAAAGTTAAATTAATAACATATAGCCATACTTTTTTTCTTTTTCTTAAAATAGGTACAAAGTATGGGCTTCAGGATGCTGGACTTAATGGAGGAATTGCCAAAGAAAAGCATATTTCAGCCATGCCACGTGCATAGAAAAGACTGAAATGGGCAAAATAGCACACATTGGACACTGGAAGACTGGAAGAAGGTGTGTGGAAGTTTGAGGTGTTTGGATCAAACAGAATAACTTTTGTTAGATGTAGAACAAATTAAAAGATGCAAAAATGGTGCTTAATACCATTAGTCACGAATGTTGAAGTCAGAATGATGATGATCTGGGGTACTTTGGAGATGATAACATAGGAAACTGTACAGAATGGAAGGGATCTTGGGGAAAGAAAGCTATCACAAGATTTGGGGGCAGTTTCATCCTACAGCAGGATGACCCAACACACACTGCCAAAAGGTGTCAGCCATATTCAAAGAATAAGCTATTAGCCAGAATTCTGAAGGTAATGAGGATCTGAATCCTGTTAAGATGGTGTGAAAGCTGCTTGGCTGTATGGTATGAAGGAAGTCTCCATCGAGCCAGTCCATATTGTGGGAAATGCTCCAGGAAGCATGAAGGGAAATCTGAACAGATTATCTTGAAAAAATAAAAAGTGGAATGCTGAAGGTCTGCCAGGCTGTGATCCCAGCAGAAGGTGGTGTTTTATGAAAGGGAAGTTTAAAAAACACCTGAATCATTTCCATTTAAAAGTCATTATTTCTGACTGACCATGTTGGCATGCTCTGTTCACTTACTATATTTCCTACTCAGACTTATTTCATGTGTTTCCATTGAAATTCTAAGTGATCCACAACTTGATCCATTTGTTAAAAACATTGATTCTTCTTATTGACCAAAGGAAAAGAAAAAATACAAATAATTTTTTTTCCATTACTTTTTTCTTAGTGCGAACATCAACAGCAACACAATCACCAGGATACCTGTATCATACATAGGGGAAAACACAAGAGAGATGCTTGTCTAAATCTGCCCCATGGAGATCAGTCAGCGTTGAGGTCTCGGGGAAAACCTCAGTGTGTCTGCTGTTGTGGGAATTTTTTAATTTTTAAAGTTTAAAAAAAGAGAAGTCTTTAATTCTGATCAGAAGGGTGGCCAGAAGAAAACACGCAGCAGTCTAAGGAGTAATCCCAGAGGTCAAATGACATGCTGCTTTTTTATATGACGCACTATCAATACAACAGAAGACAGGTGTCTAGATGACTAGCCAGGCCTTATCTGGCCTCCGTTCCCAAGTGGCACCACCACCATAAGCCAGGCTATCATGAATTTGGCTTAAATAAACCTTTCCCAACATCTATAGCTCATCAATTAATGAATTATTTAATCCAAAATGCCAAGTATTAAATGGGGCATCTTATGGTTTCATTCTAGGCCAGGTGTATTAATTCTGCTTGTTGCCTGGAAACGTCAGCCCCTTTTTCCCCCCACACTTTAATTTTGCAAACATAAAACTCAACAGAATTTTTAATGAGCCTTAGACAGGAAAATCCAGGCTAACTGGTTGCTGGCAATTGCTTCAAAATTGCCAATGTGCACATTTTAAAGTGGTAATAATATGCTCAATTTACTTTAGGCAAAAACATAAATATGATTATTCCCCCCCGCTGTCGATCTGCTCCGACTGTGACCTCTATATTAACTGGCTTACGCACTCAAATCTTTGTAAGAACAGAGCATCAAAGTGACAGTGATGACTTCTACTGCTTCCTTATTTTAGGTTTGACTTAATTGGAGCTCAGGAAAATTACAATAAATATGGCAACATTTAAATGTCTCAGCATGAAGTTTGTACAGTTAAACATTGTTGTCTGAAGGGGTGTATTTACGTTAGAGATAACATTAGCACACTGAGGTTTCTGATGAAGGCGTTCTCTACTTGAACATTTTTAAATACAATTACATTTAAGCCTCTTTTAGTGATGGGTTACATTTAACCTCTGTCAGCTGAAGTCAATTAAAGGAAGATCTAAAGGTTTTATTGTTGACACACTTTTGCACAGCATGTATCAACAATGACAGCTCTGAGTTGTGGGTTTGATATTTGAAATGATCATCTTTAATCATTTTATGTGACATTTGAAGACAAGAGAGCTGCAGTCAACAGATTATGTCAGCATAACCCAGCTTTAAATAGACGTGAGAAATATTAGAAGTCATAGTAAGTCAAGAAATTTAGTTCCTGCTGAAAGATGAAGCTTTATCACTCAATTTCAAACCTACCTGACTTCAAGCTCTTGATTTTTGGCTATGTGTTTACAGAGGATGATTACACCGGTACAACTTGTCAGTGACATGACAATTTCTAAAATAAAATCTAGATTTATACGAGTACAAATCTGGATTTTCATAAAAATACCAAATGGAGAATGTAAGGTAAGAGTCAAGGATCATCTTTAATGAAATGTTTAAACCCTTCATGTGACAGAAGCTTTAGTTTTTTGCAAATAGCAATAAAAGTAAATCTCTGTGTTATGTCTGCCTGTACTTATTTTTAGCTGTGAAATGAAAGAGAAAAAAAAGAGGGTTTAAAGTACATTAAGGGACAATTAGGTTAGGAAGTCCATAGAGAATGCAGTTGAAGGCTGATGGTATGAGAGCTGACTTGTATTGAAGCTCATCTTCCTTTGAGTCAGTGAGGAGCGCTTCATCTGCAGAGAAAGTTATAATTACACATGTGACAGACGCATTCAACTGTGCTCTCTGTGTGCAGCCAGCTCTATATTCGGCTAAGCTGGTATTATAGTGTTAGACCGCTTTATTCAGGTTTTATCTGTAAAGATGTATAGGTGTGATGCTTGCAAATTAATTGCATGAAAGTGTGAGACTGGATGTGGTTGTGAGGCGAGTGCACGGTACCATGTGATGCTGTGACCTTGTGATGTGGCATCACTGAGTTGGTGCCTCTCCTCAGGGTGTGGACGGTCTGGCCAGAGGTCTGTCTGACCCTTAGTAAATCTGCAACAAATGATGACACACAGCCATTGCGCAATACTATTTTAAAATAATGTTGAGACTCTGTAAAATAGAAACATGGTGCAGAGAGTTGGAGACTGTGCTTGGAAATTAAATTATATAAAATGTGAAGCTGATCTTTTTTTTTTATTGAAGAATTTCAGGCCTCCTTTGTTGTATTTTCTGATTCATTAATGCCAAATATTTTCAGTGGGTGACAGACAAGCAGTCTATCACCCGAACTCTTTCATTACAAAGCTACGTTGTAAAGCAGGTGTCTTCAGGATGACATCATCAGATCATTGGGCCTCATTCACCATTATTCTCTTACAAATCTTAAGTTTTTTGTATCTTCCTCTTAGATTGGTGAATACCAATCTATCCAGAAGTTGAACAGACTTGCAAGCTGGCCCTACTTTGCAAGTAAACGCCCAAAAATGCCCATAAAACGTCAAGACTCGGCCTTAAAAGGTGCAAACAGACACAGATGACTCTTAACTGTTTCACTATAACACCTTTAGAGATGCTCATATATGGTACATTTCAATAATCAAAGATCAACAAAAATCAACTTGGGAAGTATTTTTCCAGCCAGCATAGCATCAGTTTTCCAGGTGACAGTATGTGAGGAATCAGACAGCTGTCAGGTGATCAGAGGTAACTGGATCTTTATAGATGTGTGTATTACCCATGCTGTGTGCAGTCATGCTCCCACATACCATTACAGATCTTTGCTTCTGGTCATCAGAATACAGAACAGGTTTTCTCACCTCTCCTCAGTCTATCTTATATGAACAACAACAAAAAAAACTACTATTGTTTATATGAAGTTTAAAGTTGCCTTTGTGGATGCAGTGTTTAACTCACTTTATTCATCAGATATTTGTTGTGTGTGTCTGTATTTAGTAGCACAGCTACTAAATTTTGGTTTTATTATTTTGTCTCTTGTGTTAAACGATTTCTGGGCCTTCTTTATAACATTATGTTCTTGAGTGGTTCAGCAATTCTTATGCAATCTTTCATAAATGGCGAATCCCAACTCATCTTTACTCTTGATAGACTTTTAATTAATTACTCCATTATCATATATTAGGTTGACAGTAATAGAGAATATGTCCAAAACTTACTGTCTAGCACACTGGCAGCATTACGTGCATTCTGTTGAAGGCTGCTGTGCCACTGGTTGAGGACAACACAGCCGACACCAGCCAAACTCAACAGCAGAGCCGTCTCCGATGGTTTCTCCAGGGAGAAGTATCCTTCACTAGAGAGGACAGAAACTATGAGATCATTCAAGGAAGAGGAAGGGAAGCCCTGCTCCTGTAAACTACCACATAAAAAGCGTCAACACTGCCAAAAACAAGAGGCAAAAAAACTTTGACGAGTGTACGACAGCCCATGTAAACACATTTCCAGAGTGAGAAGACAGAACTTTATTACCTCTTTAGGCTATTGAGGTTTGAAGGGGGAAGAACTCTCCCTTTGCTCTGAAAACGATCAAAGAGCAGAACCATGCGGCACTCTGAAGACAAAAGAAATGTATATTATGTTGCAATAGAACAACTTATTTTCTCTAAAGTGAATACACTCAGTGAAGTATGATTTTTCATTTGGCTGCATTGTAAAGTCACCAGTGTTTTCATTTTACACATAAAGACAAGCTGTGTATGACGTAGATGAGTGCAAGATGTTTAGTTTTCCAATTACATCTGTAGTTAAACCATTTAGTTATGAAAGGTAATATAATAATAGCTGCAAAGCAAAAACCTTATGTTATTTTGTCAGGTGACAGAATCAAAGCTGTCAGGAAGTTCAGGGAGAAGATGCTGAGACAGGTGGAGAGGCAGGTGAGCTTCAGTACTCAGAGTTGTGACTTGGGTAATTAATTAAAATCTAATCATAATATATCTGAAATGTTCTCCTGACCTTCACATAGTTGTACTGACTTAAAAGGCATTTTCCTGTGGTGCAGATTCATAGAAAAATAGACCATAATAACCAATTTCAATTAAAATAAGAATAATAATGATGTCAATATGAACATTTCCTCTAATTTCTCAAATCCAATGCAATTGCAATGAGTGAAGATGATCAAATACAGATTTCTTTAGGAGGATGATGTTCTGCGTGCGTATCAATGGTTTATCACTGTTCACATTTAGAACTTTTAACTTGGCATCAATGTGTTATTTGGTCCGGTGATAAAAGTGAAGAGAGGAGCAGAGGCGGGTGGAGAGGCTGGGTCACAGGTGTTAAACTAATAACACTACAGAAACCATTCATTCAAATAATCCAGCATTCACGTATAGATAGAATAAGCTTGATGTCAACCTCGGTAAAGAATATTTTGGATTATAAACTTTTCTTTGATCAGATTTTCTATCTGCTCTAAATGACATCCATCATAAAAACAAAAAGACTGTGTCTTCCAGGGAGCTCTTTAGGACACTTATGTCCTTACACCCTTGCATAGGTTTGAATGATGAAAATGAGAGGAAAAGGTTTGGACTGCTATCACTTTTAGAAATCTCAGCAAATTGCTCAAAAACATCTTAATTAATTATCCATAAACTAAAACATGACATAGTATGCACCTTTGTTGGAGAGTTATTTGGTTTTTTTCCATCAGTTTTTAGCAACAGCTTCCAAAGCTGAAATTCTGGGATGAGCCTGCCTGGATCCGTCACATTGTGTTTGTCAGCAGTCATCCACTATATCCACCATACACTTATGTCTTGTACTTATTCTGGCCGGCTTCCTCCACAGTAACATTTGCGCCTGCGTCTGACACACAACTCCGGTCTACTCCAAGTATCGGTTGTACAGGTGCTGTCAAAAATGTCCTCCTTCAAGTGGTAAATTAACAAATACTGTTTTTATTTAACAAGACAAAGATGCAGATTAACGTAATTCTCAGTTAATATCCGAGTGCAGATGGTGCAGCTGCTGTAGGACACTGTTATTCCCAGAGAAACATAAATCTGCCATCACCTAATCATTTTCTGACAGCCAAATAAGCAGGAATGATCCGGTTTGTTAGGAAAAAAAACAGTCGGAATTCAGTCCAAGGTGTCAGTCACGCTATAGTTAGCAGCACTAAAGCCAGACTACCGGGTGGCACATGTGTCTGGCCTGGGGCGACGAGCAGGGCCGACCTGACAATCTGCCAATCACACTGGGGGAAAAAAATATGCTCCCATCCACAGACTACCTTTGTGAGCTGGTGAGGGAAGATGAATGAAGCCACGAGGACAGAGCTACAGTGGCTTTTTCTTTTTTTTCCTTTTAAACATCATTTCAAGGTGTAAAGAGCTGAAAGGTAATTTGGGGAGGGGGTGATTATTTATTTATTTCAGAGGGAAAGTAGCCTTTTGTAATGACTCAGAACCGAGACACAAGCCTGGAGTCTTTTGTCCCCATAACTGTAAATAAATTGCAGCAGCCAGGAGTTCTTAGAAAGAGAAAATATCTGGAGACCAAAGATGCTCCTTTGATTAAAGAAAAAAGAAAGAAAGAAAGAAATATACAGACTAATTATTGGTTCCCCGTGAGTCATTTATCAACCGAGGCAGCCCTGAATAGACTGCAATGATTGCCTAAATAGTTAGGCTTAGACAGAGGATCAGAGGATCTGCTGTCTTTTAAACAATCATCCAATTACAACTCATGAAAATATATGAAATCCCAAAAGAGAAAAAGAAAAACTGGCTATGTTGCAGTACACAATTTTTTAGCTACCGGTTCACGTGAGCTCAGCTTTAACAATCTTTGGAAGCAGATGTTATTTCCAGCAGCAGTGAGTGTGATCCACAACTTTCATTCTGAATCACTAATGCTTATCAAATTTTCTCTGTTACATTATTTTTACAGGCATTTAGTAAAATTATGGAAATGATATGGGAAGTATTCAAAGGTGTAATTACTCACTGCACCTCAGAGATGTTTACATCTACACAGTTCTAGGAAATAAAGATTGATGTGTCTGAAGAGATTTGGCCTTCTGCTCCAGTTAGTCTTTACATAATCTGCAAACAGCTTTGCAGCACGTTTTGTCTTTTCATTTTTACATTATCCGGCCACTAATTATTTTATTCAAAGTTAAAATACTTTGGAAAAATCAAGAAGTTTGTGGTTTCATAATATCTAACACATCTTGTTAGAAATCTTTGTCTTTATCCTATTTTTCCCATGTTCATAAATAAGAATCATACATAGACAGACATTCATTGACATAAAAATGGCCTCATGTCAGACTAAAATGCATGGAGGATAAATCTGATGTGTGACTGTACAGTACCAGAGAGATTGAGGGCTGCTAGTTTGGCAGCTGGGATGTTTGCCATGAAGTGGTCCGTCCCCAGGTAAATAAATGCACTGCATCTGCACAGCACCTGCTCTTTCTCAGCCAGACTATAAATAAAAAGATTTGTTAGCAGAGCCAAAGTGGCTGAGAAAGCTGTAATACACAACAAATGCGTTTTCCCAGCATGTTCTTTGCAAAATAATATACAAACCTGCTGCCTATGAAGCCCTCTGACAGTTGGGTGTGGCTTTCCAAAACTTCTTTCATCGTCTTACTTAGACTGGTCCCTCCTGTGCCATTATAAGACAATGACATACACTCATGTAATTTTAAGGTTTTATGTATCAGGACAAAGTAAAATATCATCTGGTCCTTAATGGATCTTAAAATGAGATAAATCCAACCTCGGATGAATGAAATAACATGACATAATAAATCATGTAATCATCTAATCAACTATATGGAGAAGCAATGTAAAAAAAAACAAAAAACGAAACACTTGGAAAAAGACGGGAAGTAGCAGCAGGATGCTGCCAATAAAATACACCTGGGTAATTGATCATCAGGTGTGAGTAGCTCTATAAAAGCAGGGCTTTTGGTAGTTTGGGTGTGTGCTAACATAAACCCAAGGAGGAAAGACATCAGAGAAGTGATTGCTGCTGATCAAAAAAATCACTTCTTTAACATCCCTTACTGATGTGGGTTATTTCCCAAATAATTCAATCTATCTTTCTACAGTAAAGAAAGATTATTCAAAGTGGAAACTCTAAAGACAGTTGCTAATCTACCTGAATGTCCTACAAATTTCAGACTGCACTGTTCAAAAGAAGCTGAAAACCCAAGAACGACATCTCAGACTCTACAGGCCTCAGTACGATTACAGAATGATTGAACAGGTGTATCTTGTTTGGAAAGATAGCCAAGATAAATTATTTTTTCAGTAAAAACAACATGGTAGCGTAGTTTAGCTTTGCAAAGTTGCTTCTGAACAAACTGCAACACTTCTGGAACAATTTAGCTTGAACAGATGAGACTAAAGCGGAGGTGTTTGATCATAATGTTTGCTGAAAACCGAACTCAGCATATCAGCACAAACACTTCATAACAATTATCAAGCATCGTGGTGGAGGGTTGATGATTTGGGCTTGTTGTTCTGCCACAAGATCTGGACACCTTGCAGTCTTTGAGTGGACCATGAACTCTGCTGTATACAAAGTATTTTAGAAGCTATCTGACTGACAGCTAAAACTTTCAGTCATTTATCCAAGGCACAGCAGGAAATCAACAACATAATGGATGAAAAAGAAAAGAATCATGGTGTTGAAATAGCCGAATCAAGTTCAGAACCCAACTCCAAGTCCAGACTGAGAACTCTGAAGTGAAAAAAGCGGTGCATGAACAGATGCCCACAAATCTCAATAAAGTGAAGCAATGCAAAGAAGAGTGGGCAAAACGACTCTACAGAGACCTGAAATAAAAAATGTCTTGCAGAAAATGATTGTTTTAAATTGTTGCTGCTTAAGTTTGTTCTGCAAGCTGTGTAATGAGGAGTTATGTGTAACAAAAAAGCAAAAACATTGTGCAAAAAAACTTTTTGCAATAAAAACAGGGTATAATATGTCTCGTATTGTTGTTCATTTGAACTCATTTTAAGACCTGGTAATGACCAGATTATTTCATATTACTTCCTCGCACACGAGGTGTTAATTTGCAGTAAATTCTTACATATGGATTCATGAAAGACCTCCAAAGAAGTTTTTTATTAAAAAGTTCTCAATTTCACAGTTGAGGAGCTCTGAAAAGGACATACAGTAAGTGGAGCACCTTGCTTTACAGTAGCAGTGCTCGGCTGTGATAAGCTAAAGGGAGAACATTAATCACAGCAGAACTTGGTGTCTTAAACTTTGAAACATCCACTATGTATCTGAGAGTTCCCACCACCCAGACAGATTGTAAAGTGAGAGCAGCTAGAAGTCTACAGCCATCAAGCATTTTCTTTCTGCCCCAACATACACAACAAATGAGCACAACCTGAATTTCAGAAACATTTGTT
>JBBBVU010000017.1:5230979-5255447 GCA_037177055.1 Atherinosoma microstoma
CACATTACATAAGGGTAGTACATAATGCAGGCTACTGTGATCACACTAACAAACTCTTTTAAAAGACAAAAGTATTAAAGTTTATGGATCTGATGAAATGTAATAGTTTGCTAATAGTGTACAAAGCAAGAAATAATTTACTTCCTGGTAACAGACAAATGTTCATGGAGACAGACAGGGAGTAATAATTCAAGATTATTACTCCCTGATTACAACATCAAGGGTCGATTGATGTTTAAAAAAATCATACAAAACAACCTTGTGTTTTTGCTACACTTAAAAGTGTGTATATTTCTGTTTGTGGGGGTGACTTTATGGCGTTGCTGAAAAGATATCAAACTGAGTAAAAATGTCACACAACTAAAAAAACTATAAACGGTGTGGTTACTGCCCCTCAATTACAATTGCAAACACCACACACTTCACAGGAGGTCTGGTCCTCCTGGGCGTTGTGTGGGCCCTCTGCTTGTGTATGGGTAAGCGGCTTTCGGGTTCTTCGGGCCACGTGCTCTGTCCACCCTTGGTGGCCGGTGCTCGGCGGAGTTGGCGGCTGCCGATCGTGGCCCGCTTCGTGATGAGGTGGCTGGGATTCGTGCTCCAGGGTGGCTGCCGATCGCCCGGATCTCGGGTTCCACCAGGCCTGCCTCTGACTTTTGCACAGGCCCGGTCGCATTTGCAAGATCAAACTCTTCTTTAAACACTCTTCACTTTGTATATTCTGCATGCTGACGCAGTGACTCTGTTGTCCTCTGGATTTATTTAATAATAACTACTTTCAGTCAGTTATTTTTCCTTGTGTGTGTTTCTGGTACTTTGGTTTTAGTTGTGATACATGTTTTTTTTCTCTAATTGATGCTCCTTATGATTGTCAGCCGATTGTAAAGCCCTTAGGATGTTGTGTTTCTGTAGGTGAATCAGCTTGTTGTCTGGTGTCTCTGGTTGGATTGAAGGGCCATTGTTTTCTATCTGATGAATCTTTCTCCCTTTCATTTCGGTTCACTTACTACTGTTTTTCTATCCCCTCCGGACAGGTCCAGCAATATTATGTAAATGCAGTAATAAACAATTATTCTATATAAATAAATAAATAAATGAATAAATAAATAAATAAATAAACGTGTATGTGTGTGTGTGTGTGTGTGTGCGTGTGTGTGTGTGTGTCAAAAGCTGATTGTCAAGTGAAGTGTTTTTTTTGGTGCAATCTGGTACCATCTTTCTACTATTTAAATGTAAATGCTGGACTAATGAGCAAGGGAGTGGATGAGTAAGTGAGTGAGGGAGAATGACAAAGTGAGCAACTGAGTGAGGGAATAAGGAAATTAATGCACGACGCGGAGTGCATTGAAACCGCGTAATGCACGGGTCAGAGTTGTTCAATCCGCTCATACCATGGTCCCACTCAGTAAACATTTTGTTGGGATCCAGGGTGTCCTCCGCTGTTGTCCACCAGAGGTCCTCCTGGAGCGCAGCTTGCAGGAGGATGAAATCTACAGCAGGTGTGCAGCATCCCCTCCAAGTCATCAGTGGAGGATAAGAGGAGTCTGCTGCCAGCTCTTCAGTGCCTGATTGTTAAACCTCATGATAAACTCCAAGCCCTCTGAGATCATTTGTGCCTTAGAGAAAGTTATGTGAACTAACCCCCGTTTCCTTCTTTAAAGAGAAAGCTCTGACTCCTGGATCAGCTTCCTCTGTGACTCCTGGATCCAACTTACTACTGCACACCTGTCTGCCTTCCAGCCATTCCCTTCACACCATCTCTGGACCCACTTGGATCTCACTCACCTCTCCCACGTCTCCAGAACTTACCCCGGACTGAGACCGCTGTAAATAAAACACTTTAAACTTCTTTTGTCTCCTGAGTGTTGCATTTAGGTCAGGCAGCTCACTAAAACCATGACACATTTTATAACAAATGTTTTGGGGTTTTTTTTAAACTTGTTAAATATGCTTAAGTATAGGAACTATTTTATGTTGAACTCAATGTACTTTTTATGCTAAACAACCATTGTCAAGAGAATCCATGCTACAGCGCATTTCTCTCATTCACCTGTCAAAAGCCAGCTGATCTGAACCAGTTGTTTAATGCGTTGCTATGGTGATGCCCGTGGAGGGATATATATATAAAAGTGATTTAACTTGCTGAACTACGTGTGCATAAATAAGAAAATAAAGCACGCCTGTTGGCATCGGAATTCACACTGATATTCTGATGTATTAGTGTGTGTGTGTGTGTGTGTATTATACTGACTAATACATTTCATTTAAAAGCGCCTTTCAAGGACACTTTACAACATTAAAAAATGCAAAATAAAATCAAACTTACACTAAGACAATCAAGAAAATAAAGAAATGGATGAAGGGCAGAATATTTGTGATTTAGTGGTTACAGTGAATAGACAGTCTTGAACAGGTGGTTTTTGAGTCTGGATTTGAAGATGTCAAGAGTGTCAGAGTTCAGGATGTCTGGAGTTCCAGAGCTGGGGAGAAGAGTGGACGAAGGCCCTGCTCCTCATGGTGCTGAAGTGGGGGACCGGTGAGGTGCATGGAGGAGGAGGATCTGAAGGAACTGGATGGGGATGTGATGTGGAGGTCAGACAGATATGGAGGGGTGAGGTTATAGATGGCCTTGAAGTTATAGAGGAGTTTGAACTGAATTCAATGGAGCACCGTGAGCAAGTGGAGTAGCTGTAGGATGGGGGTGATATGGTGATATGAGGGGGTTTAAGTGATGACGCGACCAGCTGAGTTCTGAACCAGTTATGGAGAAACTTTAGAGCAGAGAGATGGAATAATCAATATGTGAGGTGACAAGACTGTGGACAAGGACAGCAGCAGTATGGGGGTGTGAGGGAAGAGAAGGGTCGATTGATGTTTCAGAGGTGGAAATATGCAGACCGGGTAATATTATTAATGTGAGACTGGAATGACAATGTACTATCGAGGAAGACACCCTGACTCTTAACCTGAGGGGACGGGGAGACTGAGGAGCTGTCAATGGTCAGGGAGAACCTGTCAGCTTTGGATAATACAGATTTTGTTCCAACAAGAAGAATTTATGTTTTATCACTGTTTCGTTTTGACTTCTGGGTAAAATATGAATTAAAATGATTTATTCATTATAGCAATAAGGGGTCGGACTTGAAAAGCTTTTGCTTCTTACTATTCCTCTTTGGACACTTGAGTGGAACTTTTAAGTTTAGTTCTATTGTGTTTGTACAAAATTGAATTTGTAACATTTAATGTTTTTATTCAATTAATTCTGTCTTTTGTACCAAATAAATAAAGTAGATTTGTCTTTAAATCTGTTTTTCTTGCTTATTTTGACTGTTATAATAATAATATACCTGGTGAGAGTCTAAACACTTAATTCCAATACAACAAAAATCTGTGACAAATCTCATTTCACCATCAGACAGATCAGAAAATCAACAGTAATTTCCTGAAATAATGCACACAAATTTACACATCTAATAAGGAAAATCACAATTTCCCGGAGGGGATCAATAAAAGTATCTATCTTTCTATTTATCGATAATATGCATGTATAATCCTTAAAACTCCAAACCTTTTTTGGATATTTTTGTCTGCCTGTTTCGTTTTATTTGTTCATGTAAAAATGCATGTAGAACATCAACCTTTAAATCACAGTCAACATACAGACAATAGTTTTTCAGGACAGCCACTGTTGTGAGATTATGAGGCTAGAATTACACATAATGAATGTATCAATAGATTCAATAGATCAATTTGTAGAAATAACACAAATCAACAGCGACTAAGCCTTTTCTAATCTTCCATTATTTTTATTCTTTTCAGACAGAAATATAACTTCCATATCACTAAAGGATCTTTAGCCACTCCTGATTGGACATTATCGTCAATTTAAGCTATCTAATTGATCGAAAATTTGCAAAGAAGTGTTTTCATCTTAATTTCCAGGTCAAAATAGAGGTCTCTTAGCAACATAGTAGTGATAGCGATCCTTTTTTTTATTGTTAAAATATGATAAATAATGGTATCATGGATCACTTAATGTGGATTTACATATTATAATAGTAAGCTATTGATCACAATTTTCCTCACAGAATAACACAATATCATTCCTGAGAAATTGTTGACAATATAATCAGTAGCTCGTATGGAAGCGCTGCTGTAGTTAACTTTTAAGAGTTAAATGAACCCATGTGACAAAGGAACTTGGAGAAACTTGCTTCCTAATTCCCATGTGTGTACTCTTACCTTTCCCTATAGATACTGTGTTAGAGAGCACAGTAGGAAAATTAAGTACACTGACCAGTCTGTGACACATGTATACGTACACAATAGACAAGATGATTCACTGATTCTCACCTGGTTGTCCTACTTGTCCAGGTTGCAGTTGTAAAAGGATGTCTATGGCCCACTGAACATGGAGTCGGGCATCTGCTGTGGGGAAATCATGACAGAACAGCCACTCTGCAAATTCTAGCAGAATGCTAACCTTCTGCAACTGAGTTTCTGTGTTCTGTTTATAAAAGTGAGAAGAAATACAAAAGCGATGAAAAAAATGCTGCCTTTACTTGTCTTGGTAAAAGCAGAAACTCTAAGCCTCAATCTCACAATAAGCTTAACCCATTCCCAAGTGAGTAAAGGGCTTATATGGGTTGCTACACAAGTAACATTAATCTTATGTTCCAGGACACAACAACAGTTGTAATGACATGCTATCTCCACATGATGGTGCTAGAGCCTTTTAGAAACATTTCCTCTGCTCAGAACTACTGTAAATGCCTAACAGAAAAACAAACACACAAGATAAACTTCCTGATTAAAACTTTCCAATATAATTCGAAATGATCCATCTGCATGAATTAAATGACTAGCTTTTTGGTGAAGAAGTTAAAAGTGGTGCAGCAGCAGAGACATTACCACAAGAGAGGTGATGGCTTTCTGGTAGCAGGTTAGCTGTTGGTTGATGCTGTCAGCATACATTGCCGCCTGATGCCACATCGACGAGCAGCTCTGACTTCCTTCATCTTGTAAATTCTGCATGTCCAGCACTATATTTTTTCCCAGGCGTGCTTTAACCAGTATGCTACGTTTGAGCAGGGATCTGGGAGAACAGAGAGAATAATAAAATGTCCGTCTGTATACATATGCATCTTTCCAACCCATCTCTAATCTCCTTCCCCCAGTCCTCTGTGACTTATTTAGTTTTTATTTTACTCACAACTGATGCCGGGTACGAGGCATTTCTCTAACAGCTTTGTCCAGCAGCTGCAGGGCACTTTCAAAGTCTTCTTTATCAATGTGGATGTGGAGCAACAAACTGTAAATGGCTGCTCTCAAGGTTAGGTCCTTGTCATCATCTTCTACACATCAAACACATTGAAATGATAATCAAGCGTCTTCATAATTTTGTTAATGATTGTGGATGAGAAATTAAATCTAACTAGACACAGAAATGTAAATATAATTCCCCATTAGTTGATGTGGAGAGCTACCATGAAGCCAGAAGATCAACCTTAGGGTCCTTTTAGCTCTTACTTGTTCCTCCATGTGTAGAACTGCCTCCAGGCAATGCTCTTAATGGCAGTAATCCTTTCATTTTGCCCTGTTTCTGAAATTAAAGAGGAAAAGGATTAACATTTCAACACCAACAAGAGAAAGGTGTGTTGGTAATACTAGAGGTTGATGTTTTTAGTGAAAGATGGGCTCATACAAGGATGAGAAAAAATTTATTTTTGATGTTCACAATTGGTCCCAAAGAGTGAAAATGAAGAAGTCCAGAAAAATACTTATTTGCTTGTGTTCTTAAAAGGATTTAAGCCGTTTATTTTGTTTAATACTCTTTTTTCTAAAGACCTTAATACATTATGTAAAACACTCTGAATTGCCTTTGTGCATGAAATGTGCCATTCCCAGTTAATCAAGCACCAACAGTTGGTGCATACGTTTGCAGCCCTTCATGACTGTGTCAAGTACTGCAGGAATGAGCACTGCAGATGAGCATCATTTGAATCCTCACATGAGCTGCCTTTAATTATACATTTTAAGTTATTTTGCAGTTGAATTACTGTTTATCCCCCTGGCGGGGGAGATGTTTTCGCATAATTGAACACACCCCCAAGTTCTCCTAGCAGCATACAGAGAAACACATTTTCATCAACTTAAGCATTAAACAGAGCAAGTTTAAGAATTTTGACCCCATTTTTCTCAGCTTGACAGTCTCCAACATAAACTTTAGGAATCAAAGGAAGAAAACAATGAAAATGGACACAAAAGGTCAGTCCTTGCTTCTTTTCAGCTCTTGTTTTTTTTTATGTGTTTTTTCTTTAAGGTGAACTTTAGTTCTGTCAGTATAGCTACATTCTGGGGATTTTTTTCAGATGGGAAGTAGCTTTAATACATCTCATTGTAGAGCAGAACAACCTTTGTGGTTCTGGCTGCACTCTCTGCTGTGCTGCTTAATTGCTTCAGCTCTGGTGTGAAGTTTCCGCATTAATAAAGCCAAGTTGTAAAACATCACAGAAATCCAGGGTGGCAGTTTCATGCAAATCTCATTCTACATATGTATTTAGGCCAGGTGCAGCAAAATAGATTCTGTCAACAATGGAGAAAATCCCCAGGCTGGATCAAAGTCCCCAAAAAGCAACGTGAAAAATGCTTTTTAAATATTCAATTGTGGAGTCATACGCTTTCATGTTTGCTGGTGTGAACAAGGGCATTAAGGATCTTCTCCAGGTGCTCTTTGAGCTGCCATCTTTCCTCCGGGCTCCGTGTCAGAGGCAGACAAGAGTTCCAGTAATGCACAGCAGCCGTGACACACAGTGTTCGATTGTCAGCTTTCTCTGCAAAACTATGGACGAGATGAAGAAAGTCAGATAAAAGCTAAGCCTAAGGCTTTAGTTAATATATCAATCCATGCTAAACAGTACCTGACACTGGACAGAAGCACCTTCAAAGCCTCTTTGTAAGTGCCTAGGTCTCCACTGGACTCATGGACTAAGTTCAAACCTCTCAAACAGGCTGCGCTGCTCAGCATCTCATTCACTGCAGTTGGACCATACCTACAGATAAAATAAATTTATGTTATTCAATCTGATAATAAGTCAACTAAACTGCAGCAACTCTATAATTTCATGTAAGAAATGACTAAATTCTGTCATTCATATTGAGTGCAGTTCTCTTCAGTGTGCACAAGATGTCACTTACTCCTCAGAATGACTTATATCACCTACCTACAACAAAGCAAACACATCCTCATGTGTGCATATGTTTAGAAAAAGCCACAGATCCTCTCAAGTATTTATAAAATTGTCTTTTTGTTTAAATAACTTATAACTGCACATACAAAACACAGGGCGTGGTGTTGAGACTCTTTGCCGCTGCTTCTCCCAGCTGCAGAGCGCTCCGGGTGCAACGTAACACCAAGCTGTGGTCTTTGACATGGTGGCAGAAGGCAGCCAGCTGGCACCACACCTGCAACTCCACCACAGCGTCCGACCAGCTGCACTCAGACGCCAGGCTCACCAGCTTTACAGGAGGAGAGAGGGTAGGAAAAAAAATGGTCAGGAAAGGAAAATGGAGGTGGTGAGAGGAAAGGAGGGGTTTGGAGAGGGGAGTGTGAGAAAAGACTAAAAGATGAGGTAGGGCGGGAAACAGGAGAGGCAAGGAGAGGAAAGAATCAAAACAAGAAAGGGGTAAGAGGAGGGGGTTAGGCAAGGCAAGCTCAGAAGAGGAGAAGTGGGAAAACCAAAAGACAGTAATGGAGCAGGAGGAACAATGAGGAAAGAGATGAAAGGGGAAAGAAAGGAGATAAAGGGGGAAGGAGCTAAAGAAAAATACCATAAAGCAGAGAAGTGGAGTAAAAGTGGAGGAATTTAGGGAAAATATAAGAAATAAAGGTTTTAAGGACATAGCAGGAGGTATAAGAAGGAGAGCAAAAAATGGGGGGATCTATGCAGATTCAAGAGAAGAGAACTGAAAGTAAGCAAAAAAAACAAAGTGAAAGGAGATGACCAAAGGGAGACAGGAAGATGAAAGAGCATCGGGCGGGGTTGGGGACACACCAAAGGGTCAAACTGTCAGAAAGAGCTATTCTCTGTGGACAAAATGGACAACCCATCTCATGCCAAAGAAATCTATGATAATGAAACCAAAGCATCATGATCAAAGCACACCATTTCTCTATATTGACACATGATTCGATGTAGACGGGCTCAGTGGGCTCAAAGGTCATTGTGGCGTATGCTGCTGCCATCTGGACCTCGGCTACAGTAGGAAAACACACAGAGAATGGTACATACTGCTGAGAGACTGGGAACGGAAAAGTCCATCTGCCCGGGGTTCCTATTGCACTGGAGCATCTCCACTCCGACAATCACGCTTATCATGGAAGACACTTTGTCATTCTCGCACTGCAAATGGAAAAACAAAGAAAGCATGCTGAAAACTTTATTACTCTCTGCTGCTGAATGCATCACAGAATGAGCTCTACAAAAGACATCTGTAATTCTCAAACATCAACATGCTCTGTTACATGGCTGAGTGCTAGATCCGGTTTTACTGTATACCCCATGAGCTGAGTTGCAAGCACCTGTAGCTTGTGGGTTGAGTCTATAAGGGTTGGTACGTGGTTTATCTCTCTCCTTCCTTCCATCTAGCAGCAGCAGTAGCAAATCTGGGTGCTTGGTAAGTTTGTGTTTGTAATTAGGGAAGTTATGTTTTGCCACATGAGATTTTGAGTTTTTGGCTTTTCCCAGTTGAGATAGCTGGCAGGTGCTGGAGGGACTAGCACCATTTTGTTATTTTTGGTAACCCTGAGGAGGTCTTTGGCATGCTCAAGAATCCCAAAGTAGATAAGCAGGCAGAGTAAGACAGTACAAGTTTTTAGAGGGCGGACTGGGTCTGTCTGCATGAACAGTTAAGCAATGTTAATCTCTGAAAGACGTATAGCATGTAGTAGTTTCTAGATCGCTGCTGACACTGTTTGCTGTACAGAACTTTGTGCTTAATCACAAAAGTAAGTGGTACTAAAAATGGAACAGAAAAAAGAACATGTTGCAACTAATGAGGTGAATTGGCCGCAATAGTATGATTTGGTATGATAAGACCACTTCAGAGGCGCAGACTAAAGATGGGCAGATTTTCATTCATCGTCTTCAAATTATGGAGCAATTTCAGAATGACATTAAACACTTAAACACGAGATTAAAGATTAAAAGACATATAAAGGGGCTACGGCTCCTTGGTGCAGCTGGCCCAGGTTCTAATCCAGACTTGGGCCCTTTGCTGCGTGTCATTCCTCACTCTGTCTGACCCCCTTTCCTGTTGAGCCTATATTAAATCAAGGCGACTAGAGTCCAAAAATCCTGTTTTATAAAGAATAAATTAAAAAAATACTATGAATATTTCATCATCTACAGTGAATGATTTCATCAAAAGTCTGAGAATCTGGAGACAGAACACAACAAAGACCCACGACTGATAAGCAGCTATGATTCTACATGCAACAGCATTCTTCTCCTAAAGGTCCTGCAACTCCAAAATGTTCAAGAAAGGTTGTTAAAAACAAAAGAGCTGCAACTCAGTGGTAAATGTGGCCCTGCCCTGTTTTCTGCCCCTCTCTGTAAAGTTTCTAATGTTTTTATGTAAAGCACTTTAAATTGTCATGTACATGTACTTTCAACATTTAATGCGTTTTCTATATTATATTCTGAACGGAGAAGAAGGTCTATGAGGTCTGCAAGGCATTGCATTCAGTTTTTATTTTCCACAGTTTCATAACTTTTTGGGATTTGGAGTTGTAGGTTTTTTTCTCCCAAATACTGCTGAGCTGGCTGTTAATGCTGTTGATAATGGAGGACTTCCAATTACATATAAACCCAGTTTGTAACTGGTTCAATTTCCTTTTCTTTCTTTTTTTATTGTCCCATTGTAAAGTAGTACAATTGGAACATTATGAGATGATCACACACCAGTAGGCACAAAGCTGCAATTTGGACAGGGTTGATGCAATCATTAAGCATCTGTGGCAAAGTCTACAGTTCCATAAGCACAATACTGATTAACTACATATGGCCCATAATCCAGGATACATTTAGAATATGATCTAATTAGAACACAATTTTCCCCTTTTTGGTTCACATATTTTGTTGTATAATACAAAGCCTCTAAATTAGCTGTTTGTGTGTTTTTTTTTTATCTTAGTATAAATATAAAAAAGCATGACAGCTCCTCAAAATGAAGATGAAAGTTATTACACAAGAGGGTTTGAAATTAGCTTTACTCCACATTTTGATCATCATGGCTACATCAGAAAAAAGGTTACTCTGACAGGTTATATAATTGAAGGTTTTTATCCAGTCAACGGAATCCTATAACTGAAAATGAAGTGTTACACTCATCACAACTTCAAAAGCATTCACCTAACTTAATAATATATTTACTTTTCACACAATTTTTTTAACAGTACGGTATGTCTTGTTCCCAACAAACAAAAGTAAAGTTGAAAGAAATTAGGTTAAACAGTGGAGGCTCAACTCGAGAGAAACTTCTTTCTCTGAACATACCATTCATGTCTTGTTTAAAGCCAATGCTAGTCCACTATAAAAGGCATTTCCCACCCCTCTTCTTGTAGAGACTGTGCCAGTTCCAAATGATCTCATGTTTGACTTAGACATGAAAGAGGCTAAGAAATTCTTAAAACAACAGTATGATGTTTGTGTGGCTATACATCTCAAAGTATACAAAGAACATTGTTGAAAATAAAGTACGATGTTTCTTAGAAAGTAATGATAAAATTATAAACCTGGAAAAGAAAAACAGGTACCTCATTTTTTAATACGTCCATATTTGAGTCAATCTGCTGTTGCAAAAGCCTCTTGGTCTGCACCCATGTTGTTAACACTTGTTTCATTACTGCGATAGGGACAGTCTCCCCAGTGATGTCGCAGCTGGATATGCAGAGGGCATAGTCACACAGCTGGGAGAAAGAGTAGGGAAAAGTAATGAGTTTTAGATCGGTTAGGATATCTCACATTATAAACAGTCTCACAAGCACAGTTAGAGCACGTTAAATGGCCTTAACATAACCAGAAACTTCATGAACCCATTTCTATAATGACAGAGAGTGAATCAAATCTATTATATGATGTACAATGAGACATGTATCTGAAGAAGTCAACATGTCCTGGACTTGTCCTGGCCTGAGGCCCTTCCCCAGCCACAGAGAACTCAGCAGGACTGTGCTGAAAGTCAGACAGGGCATCTGAACCTGCTATACAGTGTATAAAAATGTCTGGCAAAGGATCATTTCCTCCATCTTTCCTTCAGAAAGGAAGCAGACACCACAGAATTTAGTTAATAATTCAATGATAAAGTCTCTTTCATCTTAAGTTAGAGCAGATATTCATGGTGGAGCCTTAGAATAAAAAAGGGGGAAGGATAAAGGGTTTAATTAGCAACAAAGAAGACAGAGATATCAGACATCGGCAGCACAGGAAAACCAAGTCATGAAAGCTTCATGCAAGTGCGTTTGCATGTGTGTGCATGCTTGGTCGGATAAATCCCAGGATGTTAGTGATGTTACGCGTCAATATCTGTCAAGGTATTCTACTGAGGGAGAACTGATGCTTCCAGAAAGGCCTTTTCTAAAACACAGGTCCACATACAGTACATACGCTTGTACCGATAAGCAACAACATACATGCATTTGCTTGCTTAATGTGCTTGTGTGATGCGGTGGTGTACACCTTTATGAAACATTAATAGTGTCTTAAAGCAGAAGCACAACTCATATTCAAGTTTTCAGAAAAAAAGATTACTTCCTTAGCAGCTCTTTTTGCTACCTACATGTTATCAATCGCAACATAAAGTACATTTCCAAACTAACATGAAAAAGGTGCAGATTTTCCTGTAAAACAGGTCATTATCTGTAGAAAACGGAAAACAAGAAATCTTGGAGATTAAAAGTTATCTATGTTTGAGACTCCTGGTTTTGAGCTTTTGCCTTCCCCCTCTGTGGAGAGAGAAATACTGGGGACATGTGATTATGACAAGGTAAAGCTACATCTGTACCAAAAAGTGTTTGTTTGTGCTGTCAGCTGATTTTATTTATATTTATGCACTTAATTTCTTGTTTTGAGCACAACGTTGCATCTGAAAGGAGTCTTGCAGGTTTCTCCCCACTCAGTTCAGGCACAATCCATCAATAAAGCTACATCAGTGAGGGCATTTCACTCCAGATACATCAGATTTAAATTTAAAAGTCCCTCACTCCTGCTTTAAAGCGTGGTTTGGAAAGTGAATATCTAAATTTAAAAGTCTAAATTCTTCGACTGTTTATTCGTGGTGTCAAACAAAATGCTTTCTGTGTAATGTGTGCACAAAAATTAAAATTTAATTTATTGAACACACTGCATGCAGAGATTGTGCACACACCCCTCAAACAACTCCTTTCAAGTCTTTTTCAGAGATTCCAAACAGTTCTTAAGCTTTGAGATCTGAGATTTCAGACTTTTTTTTTTCCACAGCATAAAGATCAGAAAGAAACGGCTCAAAATGCCACAATCGGTCTGAAAGGAAAGAGGCAGACAGCAGTTATTTACAGTGAAACACAGTGAAATGTGTTTTGATTATCTGCAGTGCCATGGTTATAGGCCCCGGTTGGGCTGTCATGCATGTTTGCTACATCGTGCACCCAAAAACCCCAAAAGAAGGTATGTTATCTTATTTTCTACTAAACATGACAAAATGAATACGTTTTATCCTACTTCTATTGAATCCATTTTATCTTTTCCTTGGTGTCATGACTCAGTCGCTCCTTTGTAGGAGAGGAATGCCTTAAAGAATTATATGGTCATCTGGATTTATTGGTGAATCAATGCTTTTACTAACAGCCTTGGATACCAGACAGTTACAGCTTCTTTTTTTCTGAATGATGACTCCCATCAGCAACACAGAAAGATCCAGCTTCTTCCCTTCGGATGGAAGTTCTTAGTCCCTAAATATAAGAGGAAACTCTATAGAAATAGCTTTGTTCTCACCAACTTTATTAAGCAGAACAGGCTGTAGCCTTAGTCTGCACATTCATTTTTAATTGTTGGAGCTTTAAGTATATTGAATCTCTGCTACATCCATATGTGGAAAACAAGTTCCCAACAAACTGCGATCATTTCACCGAATTTCTATGGGAAGTGTAAAGCCCAAGATTTCTTTCTTTTCACAGCATTTTGTTTTTATTCTAAGGACTTCAGTTTTAAAAAATCATTAAAAACCTGGCTTACCCTCACAATGAATTAGTGCTGAGATTATAATCCTGTATGTAACAGCAGGAAAACACACCTGATAGCTGGAAATAAGATATTGTCCTCTCTGTGTTTAAAAGGAAGGCAGGATCCCACAGCCTTAAACTCATACTGCTGATTTCTAACCGTTTTAACAGATAATTCCTGACATTTCCACCCTGCTTTGTCAGACACATATAATTTTATTACATGAATAATTAATAGGAGATTTACAAGAAATGTTTTACTGCTACTCTGTAAACAGAAAACTGCGGTTAAAAAGCAGCTTATTTCCTGCATTTTTCTTCATTTAGCAGTAGTTTTAAAAGAGCAGTGTGCAATACACTGCTTTTGAAATTACTGCAATCTGCATATAACAATTCAATTAATCACGATTAATAGCAGAAAATCATGGGATTAATTGCGATTAAAATTTTCAATTGTTGCCCAGCACTGAAATAAAGTACCCTGATCTGGAGTATTCCTTCCATAGGATGACTGTCTCTTATCTTCATCAAATGAGTTCAATCAACACTGGCTTAAAAAAAAAGAAGTCACAATTTAATTTGAAAGTTACGTTGATGTGGGGAGTTTTAACATGACAAAGGAAAAAATGCATCTAAGCGGTTTAATGAAATGTTCCTGAGATATGCCAACATCCAACTTTGGCATTACCTTTACAAAATAGACTTCAATTAAAAATGTTTTTAAAACAGTTTCTTAGGTAAAAACAATTCTCAGGCACCCACACCTATTAATGTTTTTTTTTTAAATATGTGGACTTACATAGTCACACAGGGGTTTCTGTTGCCCCACCACACCTCAGTACACACACACTTACCTCTAATGCCATTTGGGCATCCTGCAAGGCAGCAGGGTCTAAAAGTACCGCATGGATGCTGGCGCCCTTCTCCATCCCCTTCTCAGGCCCTTTTTTTCCTTTGTCCCCTGCTGGAGCAGGTTCAGCACTCTCTCTTTCAGACAGAGGCTGCATCAATCCCCGAGCCACAGCGTTACACAGCAGCACACATAAGGCACGGTTCCTGAGAAACACAACACAAAGAATAAACTCCACACTGACATCTTTGAGAATAAGAAATGATAAAAGTTTTAAAGGCGAAACATCTTTTAGTTCTTCCTGAAAATAGAAACACTGTTTCATATCAACACAGATATATTCACATGGGCATTTGCTGCTAATTTCTTGAGTCAAAAAACAAAAGCGGAGTTAAAGCTTCTATGTTCTGAGTGAGCTTCAGGGCCACAAAGTAGCAAGTTTGCAAGGATTTTCATAAATCAACTTGCCTGGGCTGAAAATATTATTTTTCAGGGGATAAATGCGTCTTGTGCTATTGTTAGCTTTGAAAAGTAATCCCTTTTAAATTTTACCTGAACAGAAAGAGTTTGTAAACCCAGCAGGGAGTCAATAAAATGACTGCTGGGCTGATGAAAGTCTTTCAAAACCCACTGAATAATTTAAGACGTGCAGTCATCCGTCTAAAAACAGCCCCGTTTCATATTTCACAAATGCTGACAACTTTTAAATAATAAACTTATGAAAGATGAAAGTTCTCATCAACAGCAAAGTGCACAAAATTAATCTAATTCATTACTGGTGAAGCTGATTGCTCCTATTCTTAGCATTAAAGAAAAACTAATTTAAAGTCACCCAGTCCAAACACCTGAACTATCTTGTTTGGTATGATTAATATCTGGGATAAAATGGCAGTGTAATTAAGAGACTTGCACAACCCAGTGTCCTTAGTCCTTCGGAGCATTTCCACGAGACTCCGGAAGGTAGGAAGCAGGAGTTGGAATTTCCCTGCTGCCAGCAAGTGGCTATTATAGTTCCACAGGTAAATGGCTGAATTTGCTACCACCCACGGCTCCCCGATCTCTGCTCCGAGCTCTCCAGCCCGCAAGAAGCTGGAGGTGGCGTAGGCAGACAGGGCTTGGATCCAGTCTCTGGGTGAAAGAGAACCAAAGATACAGTGAAGAGTTGGAGAGGGATGAAGAAAATAGAGTCTGTGTTAGAGAGAGTGTAAATACTACTTAGTATTTACTCAAGTGCAGCACAAAAGACGAAAACTAAACAACACCATTGAAAATTAATGGGAAAACTACTGTTTATGATCATTAAAACCATCTTTCATGTAAAATACCAAAAATGTCACAATTCAACCTTCTGAAATGTGTGAATTGCTGCATTTCCTTTGAACAATTTACATTGCTTAGAGGACAGGATGAAGATAGTTTACCAGGCTGAGAGAATGTCCACACAAATTTTAACCAGGAATTATTTAGTTGATTAAATTGCAGGCAGATAAGTAATAGTTTTTATCTCCATCAACTGCAACATATGATAGTTATTTCATATAAAAAGTTTTTCACTTGACACTTTCATTGCAGGATGTGTAAAGCCGCTGGTTACTTTTCCATTCACTGACAAACCAAAGCGACTGTCTGTGCAAAGGAAAGCTTCCACTGGCTGCAGGCCCACTTTAAATTTAAATTAAACTTTTAAAGTATCGGGGATCCTTTCAACCAAATCAAACGTGACATATTATGGAAGAAAAAAAAAAAATTCCTGTGCTTCAGGTGTCTGAGTCACTACCAACCAAAATTTTATAAAAAGTACAACTCTGGCATTTTGTTTTGAGCCCTCTATATCTAAAGATGTGAGTTTCCATGAGATGTTTAGATTTGCAGGGTGAACATACGGCACAAAGTTATTCAACCTCCTCCATCTTTATCTCTGCCTAACCTCAACTTCAGATGATTAATGCATTCACTGTACCAAGGAAGTAAGAAGCTGAAACTCGTTTTGCTCTTGCTATTAACATAAAAATCTCATCATTAGTTACAGAGTTCATTAAGCTAAAGAAATAAAAGTTAATAATTCTCAACCAGCACTTTGTTTTATATTTTATATCATGACAAGGAAATATCTGACTTCTAATTGACACTTTTTAAAGTTTTACCAGTTAGAAGATGGAAATTCCAACTTCCACTAAATGCACAGCACTAATAATGGCCATTAAAAACAAATATTGGTGAAATATTGGCTTTATAAGCAATTGGGATTTTTATTTTTTTTACATAAGCCACTAAAAACTTAAAAAGACTGAGGAACAGGACGCCAGGGGGACTCCAGGGTTTATGGAGCCAACATGTGATGAAAGAATTAGAGCATAAGTGCTCTATGGTGTTATTAACTGTCCAGCAGCTGTTATACTCTATGGTCCATGTTTTAATAACTTGGGCAAGTTTAACACATGACTTGCAACAAGATTGTGACCAAAAGAGAAATTAGTAACCTCCCCAAATGCCTGTGAGGGAACACAGGCATATAGCTGAGGAAAATGTTAAGTATTTGTGAATAAAATTGCAAGACAAATATCAGTTAGACGTGTAGTCCTAGCTACTGAGGCTATTTACTGTCTTTCATGCTATAATAATAATATGCTCCAAGGATTATTGAGTATTACAGATTTAAAAGAGGCAGACCCTGGGGAAGAAAGGGTTTGGAGTGGAGTCATGGCGGTCACTCCATAACTCCCAAAAGGATTTGCTTGAATGGAGGTGTATATTAATGAAACTTAACAGTCTGTATTATTTATCCAAATTATCCCACAGATGTTTCATCAAGACCTCAATAAGTAGTGTCGGAATGTGAAAGAAAAGGGCATAAAATGTCCCCTTTTCTGTTTTCTGAAAGTTTTTATGTCATTGCAATCTCTTAATTGAATCCTCACAATAACTTAGCATAAATAAACAGTTAGAGGGCGTCTATAAGACATAAACCAATCAGAACATTAGCTTCATGGATGTGTTGAACTGAAAACCCTGGGGATTATTTCTATTTTTGATCTCATCTCCTCACAGTAGTAAATCCTAATTATTAGCATGTTACAGGGCTAATGATGTTAATGGGACAATTAAGATATGATCACAAGCCCACAAGCTGAGAATATGACAAAACTGTAATGTTGAGGAATAACTAATGTTATGATCTATCGCAATCTCATAAATAAGGACTAGATGTGGGAATTTTTATATCTGTTGCTGTAGCTTAACCCAAGTTGCTAGCTTGATGCTATGTCATAAAAAAGACAGAGTAGCTTATAAAGGTTTGTGGTGTATGATTCTTATTTAAATAAATTGTTAAAATTAAAGCTATGTTAAACTTTGGTTGTTAACCAACTGTTCCACAGATACTCCTTTTCATCAGGGTATCAATGGCACAGTTAGAAAAACAACAACCCTCTTCCAGAGAGTGGCACGTGACCTTATCCTCAAAGACATATCCTTTAAAGAATAGCAAGTCTGGAGTGGGGCTTAAACAAGTTTATTCTACATTTTATTAAAAACTGTATCTCCATGTTATCATTAGGGGAGAGTGGGGTGGTTTAAGCCAGTGGAAGTTGATGCATCCCCTATATTTATGCAATGGTACATTGTTGTTGTTTTGATGCGACCGCACATTTTGGAAGAGGCCTTTATGTCTAGCTGTGACAAGGAGAAACTCATGGTTGGATGGTAAGTAAGCTTTTTTTTGCCAATGAAAGTACATTTTGTCAGTATCAGCTAGAATTACATTCCAATCACAGCAGATTTACCCTCGTCTAAATACACATAACATATTTGTTGATCATTTCCACATAGCTATTAACCGTTGAGTTAAAGGTTAGCCTAAATTGGTTATTTGGGTCGTGAGCCATATGGCTTGAGGTAAAGTGAGCCAAAATTCGGCACAAATGAATCCAAAATTTCTAAAATGGTATTTCAATTTTATATTCTACAACAGATTTTTTTCTTTTCACATTTTAGACCTCATACAAAAGAAATCATGCCAAGAAAATAAAGAGAAAAAACAAACAAACTGGGGCTCAACATGCCTTGAGGAGATGGAGTGCAGTTGCTTATGTCAAGGGTGACAAGTCCATAAGAGCAGAAGCAAAAGACAGACTGATAGATCAACCCAACTCAGATTCATGAGGAAGAAAGCGGAAAAGCAGTGAAAACAGTAGGGTGCAGTGGGATAGAACAGGCAAAAAGAATTTTTGCAGAGATGGAGAGAAGAACTCAGCATCAAAAACTGGCTGATCGGTTTCATGGCCTCACTCCAAAGAAATGCTGTGAACTGCCATTTGAATTTGCAGACAGAAACAGGATTACTGTTCATGACAAGTGGAAAGAAAACAGTTTTGCAGTTGAGGCGTGCTTCAGTTAAGATCACCTGATTCAGCAGGTAAACTAAGGCCAGAGCTTGTTGTGTATCCAAATACAGTAAGTTCATGTTTTGAAATATAAATTCTATAGAGAATGTGCACCAACTTCCATTAGCAGAAAATCACTTTCCTTAACAATATTGTTCTGTTTAACACAAGTCCCAGTGTTGTTCTGCCATACATTCAGTCAATACATTCAGGGCTGTTTCCTTTTTTTCAGAGGTTTCAGACTGCCAATGCCATTGGATTCAGTAAAGTTTTTTGGTATGTTTTATTGTTCTTGTGATAAATAAATAAATATACACTTATATTTTTGCTTGAAAAGAAAAATACTGCTGCTAAAAGCTGTTTGTTTGAAAATCAAAAGTTACTGTATCTTATTCATATAGCAGTACTTTTAAAGGGAAATACATTTTGCACATAATGTGATTAATGACAAAAACTTGATGCAATTAATCACGATTCAAAATTTTAATTGTTGTACTAATATGAAATACTATCAAAATATATCAAAATGAAAATATATTATACATTTAAGTATATATATTCATATATATTTACATTTTCCAGCTGGCTTCCACTCAACATGGTAGACAAAGTCCTGGTGACATCACATGTGCGTTCTCTATTATTTTAAGATTGAGATTAGGCAGAGGATCATTTATCCCTGAGGTGGGGCAAGTTGAGCCATATATCTCTTTATCATAGATGCGTTCTTATCATTTCCTCTTACAGAAGACATCTTGAAAAAATGACGGATGTTTTTGTTCTACATCTGTAAATCCTTGATCCTTGTCTACAGGAGAGTATATGTAACAAATTACTAAAGTTACCACACTCTCCCCTTTAGCAATGTCTGGTCTGATCAGATGGACATTTTTCTCCCATGGGAGACAAAAAAGCAACATCTTCATGAGGTTTACGTGTGTGGGCATATTTTGTTTTCACCTGTAAATAGCCCAGTGAGGATTATCTTCAGGCACACCCACCCATCCTTCCTGTGGTGGGACAGCTGGGCTGTTGAGCTGCACTCGCTGTCTTAGCAGCTTTTGGATAGTGGCCTGAGCAAGATGGAATAAATTCATATCTCAAAATCAAAGATAATATTAGAGGTTACATCCTGTTATGAAAACTTCATAATAAAAAGAGGAGTGAATTCCCGTTCTGGGAATGACAGCCACTCTAGAGGCATTAAAGGTTGCTGTACAGATCAAAGACAAAAAGAGAAATGACTGATTAGCTTTTTACTGCAAAGGCAGATAACTTAGGTAAGACTAGAGGAGTTGGTCGTCATCATCAGGTTGTGAAGAATGTAACTTTAAATTAATGAACTATAACCCAATTCGCAAAAAAATATGTCCATGTGTCACAGAACAAAGAGAGAGACATGAAAGGAGCAAGGGGAAAGGCTGCAGCGCATGTCAGTTTTGGCAAGGTCATGTCGTTGCTGTGCATAGTTGTCTTCATTTTCTTCAAAGTGCTGTCACGTTAACATCTCTATAGAGTTAATAAAGACTTGAGGCTGCAGATTTGACGGGATGTGGGATTACACAATAAGACAAGCACATAAGACAAGCCCAACAACTTCTGACTCCGAACCAAACTCCGACCGACCTCACGGGCTTGTTAAAAATCCCATTATGTAATACTCCATGTGGTTGGTGTGTGTTCCTCATGTTATATTTGAAAAGATCTGCTGAAGTGAAAAAATTAATGATTCTTACAAGTCCACAAAGTGTTTGTGATCACAACTAGTAAAAAAAAAAAGTAAATGTAAAAACCTAGTAGAGCAAAAATTGGTTAATTACAATGTCTATACCATCCCATGTTCTGTAAATAATGCACATTAGCTCCAGGGATGAAAAAAGGTCACAAAGCTAGCCCGACTTGCGCCGTCTCATCTCAGGGAAAAAAAGAGAATGTGATCTAATTTTATTATAAAAAATATGTTTGTGTCTAATGAAATGACACCAGCCACTTTACTGAATAGTAATGAGAATCTATGCTTGCAGAGGCACATTAACATTGTGCTGTAAAGCTGGGATTTTCTGCACAAAGCTACGTTCAGTCAGCTGAATCAGAGTTCATGTGTTTAATTGTAATAAATGTAACACTGAAAGCATTTCAGTTCTTGACAGAAACTTCATGTAAATATATTACAGACATGGTGGAGTTATGCTTGGACTGATGACAGGCTGGATTTGGTTAAAGTAAAAACAAAATCAGACGCTATACGACAAGCTTCACTGTTTAAGCTGCAAGTCATCAGTGTGATGGGGAATCAGTGTTAACACGATGCAGGAAGCTGCAGCTGCAGGGCCCTGCAGGTTTAATAGTGCGCCTGTGCATTTTAGAAGACGTGTGTTCGTAAGAACGTACCTCTGCATTGATGAAGCAAATTTCAGCTAAAAGGCGAAGCAAATGTACACAGGTTTGGCTTCCTCTGCAACAGTGACAACATGGTGCGCTGATTTCTTCCTCTGAGCATTTGCATTCTGGAGAAAAACAGTCAAAATCTGATATGAATTCTATTGATGTTATATAGAGGATAAGTCTTACGAAAACGAACATCTCTACTGCTGCTTTCTGCCCACCTGTTATTTCTGTAGTAGAATGAACTATTTCATTACAAACACATTACAAATAAACCAGATTATTTTATAATAAAAGAATTTTTAAATACAGTCAGATACCCTCCGGAACAAGGCCCTATCCCTATCTTCGAATTAATTTTTTTGTATCATTATTATTATTAAAAAAATGAATACCATAATACCCTGCTACAACATTAATTTCACTCTAAGAGGGATAAATAAAGTATATTTCATTCATTTCATTCATATTGAAATTAGCAAAACTTTCAAAGCTTTATCAAGATTCAAACGTAGTGTTACACACTGAGCAATGCAGCGTCTAACAAAACCAAAGGCCAGTGATAGAAAAATGTAATATATAATTAAAAACTGTGTTTCTATTGGTATCTAATCACTTAATTTAAACAACTGTTATGTTTTTCATTCTCTTATTAGTAGCTATTTATATCTACTTGTCATGGTGCACATTCATGGCAGCTGCCATGTTTTAACTGCAGTGTTTCTGAATGGACAAACAACTCTGTATGTGAAGTGAGATATGCATGAAATGCAATATAACCATACATATCCACTTTGATATAATCTTTACAAAGAACATTGTTCCAGAAGTCTTTATTTTACAAACCTAAGCTGTGCTGCCACGATCTTTTAACAGAAAGGAGGCTTTTTATTTTTCTAACTGTACTGTCATACCCTTTAACATTCAACTGTGCTAGCTGAGGCCGGCAGAGTCTGAGATGTAGATCTTGGGTTCTTTAAACACTACCCAGTCCGACATAAGGGTGAATTTGCTGGGTGTCCACTTCTGGAAAGAGTGGCAGCTGTCTTGAAAGTTTTCCACTTGTAAATATATTTTCCCCACTGTAGAATGATGGACTCTGAATTGTTTGAGAATGGCTTTATAACCCTTACCAACTTGATGGGCAGCAAGAATTACACACCTGAATGCTCCAGTTGCTCAGACATGCTGATGATCAATTAATCAACTTCATCAGATTAACAGCACCTGGCTGCTACATACCCTCTCAATCCCTATTAAACTAGTATGGGTGTGCTTAGAATATTTAAAAAACCGCTTTGCATTTTGGGTTGGATTTGTAAAATAATTAATGTAATGTAATAAAGTGTAATATTTTTTTAGATTATTTTTCCATCACAGGCTTTTACAAACACTGATACACTACTCTCTTTCATATTTAGAGATATCAATATTCCTGTCAATGCATGTAGTATTTCTCAGTCATCTCCTGTCTTACTGTCGGTCTTGGAAATCTTCCACCTTCCATCATCATATAGCAAACAGAACCGGCAGGCAGCTCGGCACACATCCCAGATTTCCTTCTTCCTGGCTATCTTTGCTAGGGTTGCCCACAACTTTGCCCTGAAACAGCCAACAAATGAACAAAAAATCATATATCATTTTAGCTCTTGATCAACAAGCCAGTAATTTCTGATACGCACACTTTGAAAATAATCACCAGGGCAGACATAGTGGGAATCAACAATGCAGTGTAAATAACGTGCAATGAAAGGAGGCAGACTCTTAGAGTCGCTTGACAACTTTTAACTGCAGACAGGACCGATAGATCAAACATTCATTGGTATATAATGTTCAGTAAAAGCATAGAGTAGTAAATTCAACAAGCCATAAAAGTCTGATTATATAGGCAGTTTTCCAGCTGGGTTTCAGGGGAGCATGACAACTAATATAATTACTTTACACTGCAAAAGAAAAAAAATCTGTCTGTTTATTTCTATGCACTTATAGTCAGAATTAATTCATGCAAATGCTCAAACACACACCTCTCTGTACTGTCTTTGTCCTTGCCTTGCCTGGCCAGGTGTGCGCCCACTTTCTGCACACATGTGGAGTGATGCTGCGCCTCAGCAGCGAGCCGAGCTGCTGGTTCAGATCCAGGATTGCCTCCGGGAACTGCACAATAGATGAAGTTCTGCATGCATGAGTCAAACTTTACTAATACTGGAAAAGCTTTTAAAGAAGACAGTTTCCTGTGGATTAAAGAATATGTATAGTGAGAATGCATATGCTGTGTAAGCATCTTTATTATGTCATATCCCTGTAAGCGAAGGAGGAAATGAAACTAATGGCAACAAGAATAAAAAACACATTCAAATAAGGAGTGGAAAAATCTACACACTTTCATTTAGACACCTCTTACTGATAAACACCTGAGGAACAATACAAAACTGCGGCAAGATTACGAGCTGCAAACGATTCATTATTCAACTGCTTTGGTCTCAGAGGTTACATCGTGTGCTAGCTTTGAAGCAAGTGTCTTCGTCTAGGAGGATACTCAAGGTTCATTGACAAAAACAAGGGCTGCCTCTAAGGACTGAAGCTTTTAACCCATGCGTGAGGAAGAAGCCCTTTGACTAGCTGTCAAAAGCAAATTCTTCCCAGGGTCATTAGGACTGATGAATGTTCATTTGATGCTGTGGACCAATAAGCCTGGAATGAGCCAGAGATCAAAGCCTCTCCCACAGCTCAGGCCCTTCTGCTCCACAATTCACTCCACACAGTTGATGGGGCTTCACTGAAAAGACATTTGAAAAGCCATCTCTGGAAAACCGCACAAAAAGCTAGCAAATAAAATTGATACTTGTCACTAAAATGTTTTCTGTCTGCATGTGGACACTGAGGAGCAAATTTACTGTATACACACCACAGTGCACAAAAGTGCTGGTTTGCAGCTTTGCACTCAGTCTGTGTCTAATAAGCGCTTCACTGGCACTGCAATTGGCTCATGTAAAAGCCTTGAGGTGCATTCTATACATCAACAGGGGTATATTCTGCACAGATCAGTGGGATTTATCTCGCATCAACTCAGTTAAAACCATCAGTAAATGTTTATTATTCAACAATATGAAATACTTTCTTAAACTATTAGTGGAGCTGAACTCATTAAATGGACTTCAAAGAAACAGAAAATTACAAACAAAACTGCAGAAAACAGAGTTGGAAAACTGCCCCAACAAGCTCAAAGAAAGTCACAGTAAAAAGCCGAACTAGGTCTTAGTGGATCCAAACAGCATGGTGAGCAAAATTGCATGCAGCAGGGGGACGAGGGAGAAAATATATTCAGTAAATGCCTCATCAAAAATATAAAATTAACATCCTGGAAGTGTTTTGTAGCTTTACGTCAGAGGTGCCCAGGTCCAGTACTGGAGAGCTACTATCCTACAACTTTTAGATGCGTCCCATCTCCAACACACTTGAATTCAATGGCTGAATTCCCTCATGCATGTCATTCAGCTCTACAGAGGCCTGGTAACGAGCCATTTATTTGATTCAGGTGTGTTGGAGAAGGGATGCATCTAAAAGTTGCAGGATAGTAGCTCTCCAGGACTGGACTT
>JBBBVU010000017.1:5255547-5286428 GCA_037177055.1 Atherinosoma microstoma
CAGGTGTGTTGGAGCAGAGATACATAGAAAACCTGCAGGATTCCGGCCCTCGAGGACCGGAGTTTGACACCCCTGACCTAGAGTATGTTTACTTTTACCTAGAGTAACTATCTACTATTTGTGTTTTAAGCTACTTCTCTAAAAAGAACATGTCAAAATACTTTAAAAGAAAACGAAAGCAAGGAAAAAGCATCTGTACTTTTAGATGTGTTGTCTGCATCCAGCACCATCTGAAAATCATAAGGAGCCAAAAGGAGACCCACAGAGACCAGAATGGGACGAGTGTCTATATTATCTCCGGGCGGCATGTCCCTGGTCTGAAAAAGACACGGAAGGGTTGGATTTCAGAATTAATTTGTAGCCAGCCACTTTTCTTATGGTCCTCTAGGCATCTGCACTCAAGCACAGCAGAATGAAATTTAAAGTTAACTTATTACACATCCCATTTACACATGAAAAATCTCAACCTACGTAATGAGCTATATAATGTTAAGCAGTTTGTAACAGATGGGCAAAAAACCTGCTGCATAAGCAGAGTGGCCTTATCCTCGGCCCGGGTAGGTGTGTGGTAGAGGGTCCGTCTGAGCTCCATGAGATGAAAAGCTGACGACAGGAGTTCTCGTTGTGTACCGTTATCCAGCACCGTGGCTTTCTGAAGCTGAGTCAAAGAAGCCTCGAGACAACCCTCCTCTTCTTCAATCATTGCAAGCTCTGAGTGTACTTGACAGCGCAGCTCCAGCAACATACTGTAAAAGAGTAAAACACATGCACTTCTAGCATGAAATTATATTTTGTTAGCTAGCTTGTTAAAAGCAGTAAAAATTTGGGATCGGACAATTTGGGAGTATAGTAAAAAAGAAAAGAAAGAAAAAAGAAACAGCTTAAGGAACATTTTGCAACTAAAGCACTTTTTGCACTGGTGAAAAAAAGCTCACAACACCTGCTGAAATCTGACTATTGAGAGGAAAAGAAAGATTTTAATCTGCATTCAATCCCAAGTCAAACGACTCTGCAGTAGACGCAGGTTTTAATCGGATCCAGCTCGGCTTCAATGGGAACACAACACTTGGGGGTGCATGCTAAATTTCCCGAAGGATGCTGCAGCTAGGGCAACAAAAATGGACATGGACCATATTTTTGATTTTACAGCAACACATTTCTTCTGGTTGTAATCCCTCACATGTAAGCTCTGCAACTGATAACAACAATTTCAACAAAGTGTCTTTATCTATTTATTGTACTTTTTTTTACCTGTTATTGAGACTACAGTAAGTTTATTATCTGTCCTGCCGGGCTGATGTCGACAGCCCAGACAAAAAAGGCAAACTAGCATGATTATCTCAGAGAGCTGTTATGATCAGAAATGCAGCCCGTAGGAAGCAGTGCAATGCCATCCCTCCATGCAGTCATAGTGACACACCCATCTGCTGAGAAGTAGAGCACACCTGACCAACACGGTGGAATACTTTAATCAGCTTGTTTTAACAAATTTTGTTGAGTTTAAAAAAACAAAAAGACTGTTTACATATGCTAATTTTGGTGTAAAAACAGTGAAATGATGCTTACTGGCAACACAGGTCAGTAACATGAAAAAGCACATTATAGAGGCCCTACGATGTGAAAATGGGCAAAGGTTCAGCCATGTGCAAAAAACTGTTTACAAATTGTGAAGCAATTTCAGAATTGTGTTCCTCAACATAAAGTTGTGAAGAGTTCAACTTTTTCGACGTGTACACCAAACAATATATCATCAAAAGATTGAGATACAGCCCAAAGTGGGATACAACCCAAAATCTACGATTCAACACCCATGATTTTATTCTCAGGCATGACTGTCATTGCAATCACTGGCTTAAAAAGATTTCTAAGAATGGTTGTCTGTGAACACAGTTCACCGTCCCAACCGCAATTGAAGGTTAAAGCTCTGTCATGCTACAAAGACGCCATATGTGAAAATGATTCAGAAACGACTGCTGTCTTTTTTTGGGTCAAAGCCCATTTGAAAAGGACTGAGGCAAAGTGGAAAACTGCTCTGTGGTCAGATGATTCAAAAGTTGAAATTCTCTCTGGAAATCATAGATGCGATGTCCTTGAGAGTATATAGAAGAAGGACCATCTGGTTTGATATAAGTGCTCAGAAAGTCTGCATCTCCGGTGTTATGGTGGCACATTAGTCCCTATGGAACTAGCACCTGCACATCTGGAAAGGTCCAATCAATTCTGAAAGGTATAAACATCTTTAAAGTGGCATAAATTGCTATGAGGACGTCTTTTTCCACACAACCCTGCATATATTTTCCAGCCAGACAATGCAAAATTTGATGCTACAGCATTGGTTCATAGTAAAAGGGTCCAGGTGCTGGAATGGCCTGCTAGCAGTCAAGACCTTTCACCAATTAAAACACATTTGATCCATTGTGTAAGGCAAAATACAACAAAGAAGAACCAGGAACCTTGAGCAGCTGGAATCCTATATCAGACGAGAATGGGAAAATATTCCTCTCCCAAAAGTCCAGCTATTAATAGAGGAGGGAATGCTAAACTGGTAAGTGGACGGAAAATAACTTAATCCCAGATCCAGATTCTCCTAAACCATTGGTGTCCAGCTACGGTCCTGAGGGCCGCAATCCTACAGATTTTGGATGTTGCCCTGATCCAACACATCGGATTCAAATTAAATAGCTCTTCTCAACAGCTTGTTGTCAAGTTCTTCCCAAGCACGTTGACCCATGAATCTGATTTAGATGTGCTGTACCAGGAAACATCCAAATTCTGAAGGACAGCGGCCCTCAAGGACTGACTTTGGACACCCGTGTCCTAAACAGAGAAGACAAGACTCATTTCAGTCCTGTTAAAAGAAGGATGATGTGAAAGCAGAGGTCCCAGGGGACGGCCAGGCCAAATGCTTTGGGTGGGATGAGATATCCCACAAGTGTGCAGTGCACGATGAGAAAAACCCTTATTCGTTAATTAATGCCAGTATGCTTAGTTGGTACAAAAGAGAACTTCATGTAGGACATGTGTCAGGTATAACCAACAAAAAGTGAGATTTAGAAAAAGCTGAAGAGGCAGTGAGAAAAAAAGAAAATCCTGACAGGAAAACAACAAACACAGGGAACAGGCTGAGGTTTACAAAAATCCAGGCAAAAAAAGATGACAATGGCAGGCAAGACAGGAATGAACACAGACAAAGTGACAACTGACTAAGCTATAAATACAAGGAGGTATAAAACACGGGCAGATCTAATGAGGGCAGCGGGGGAAGCAATCACAATGGAGGAAAAAGGATGAAGACGGGAAGTAAAATAAGGTATGACTCAGTGTTCTTTCAAAAATGAAAATGAAGCTCAGGGAATAAACAAATTTCAAAAGTAATGACAAGATTCCCGTTAGGGATGTACTGAGGTGGTAGAAGGGTGAATGTAAAGCGACAAACATGACAACATAATGCATCTCATCAGCAGTGAAACGTGGTGGTGGAAATATTCAGGCCTGGGAGTTTATCTAGTTTGTCTTTAAGAATAATTCTCATGTTTAAACAGTCTTTGTCTTTCCGTTAATTTACTGGTGTAGTGTGAATGGATGTTTAGAGAAAAGCTCATGCACCAAGAAAAACAAATAAGGTCTCTACTAGGTATGCATACTGTATAACCATATATGATGTAACCTGTGAATGTCCTCCAGAGCTTGGGCCAGTTTGTGCAGAGGTGTCCTGATGCGTTTCCTGAGGTTGTGCTGCAGGAGGGGCAGGCAGATACTCCACTGGGTAACACACACTGCCTGCACAGCCTGAGGGCCCCCCTCCCTCACGGCAGTCTTCAGCCACTGATCCAGCTTGTCTATCTCCTTCAGGCGGGCCTGTGGGATAACAACTGCAGACTGATAATCTTACCAGTAGCAACGACAGTGCAGCACTTCTATCAATTGGCATATACGCGGATTAAACTTGGCTGAATATGTTAAATGAGCCAACTCTTAATTCAGGGACTTTTCCCAGTATGGTATGAAATAAGATTACACAATGACGTGAACTTGCTTCCCTTTCTGATCAGTTTCCTTGTTACAAAGGAAAAGAAGAAAAATGTATCAAATTGATTAACTGATGATCAGAAAATGTCACTGAAAATGATGCAACACTTCTTAGACACAATTAAAAGAGAGATTTCAGGATTTACTACTCACAAACGAATATTACAAAATGAGGAAAAAAGGCAATCTAGACACTATCACGATTATACTATATATATATGTATATGTATATATATTCAGTATGAATATTCGGTGGTGGTCAGAGACGCTGTTGGTGCACATTGGCAGCCACATTTCTGTCAGTCTGCCCCAGGGCAGCTGTGATTACATATGTAGCTTACCATCACCAAGTGGATTTTTCCTGCATCATTTCTTTAATCAAACATGTCTGAGAAACACCACAGTGCAGATCATTTGTTCATAGTTACCTTTACTTAACCTTTTAAAATATGTAGTTCCCCATTTGGGGAATATTGAGAACAGATGGTGCCAATCTGGCTGTCTGTGGAATAAACTCGGTGAGGTCAGCATGGATGATCTCTGCAGAAACTGTTTCATCCCTGAGGCTATTTTCGAGACCTTACCTGAACTGTCTGTACTAAAAGCTCTCAAATTTTGCCCCTGCGGAGACAATGTTCACATATTGTACTATGATATGATAGAAGTTTAAGCTGCATCACTCCAAAAGAATGTTCATATTCATCCTTTTTGTAGGAAAGCTTTTTTTTGTTTGTGCTATGTGTAATCTTCATATATTCTTCACCAGCAACAGATATACTAATATTCACAAATCTCACAAGTATTCCCTCTACTATGACTCCAAAAGTATTCAAATAGGCCTCTTGGTTGCAGAGATAAACTAATTTCACTATGGGTATGCAATTTTCAAGCAGAGGCCTAAAATAAGGGCTTAAGTTTTATCAAAAGACAGAAAAAGACTCAGCCAGAATGTATCGTTTGTGACGAGAAACCGGATAATGAAAGCATAAAGCCAAGCATGGTTTCAGCACAGGGCAGAACGGAGGTCTATGGCTTTTTGATAGTTGCATGAAGGGGGGTCTTCAAAAAAAAATGGGTTAGAAACATTGAGGTTAGAAACCACTGCCTTAGATTTTCTATATAATTGACACTTCGCCAGTCCCGCCCTAAAACTGACCAATTGTACGTTAGCAACGGTAACCAAGAGCGCAGCGCCTGACAAACATTCCCCTTCCTCAGCAAAATGCTGAAGCGGTGCGTGTACGCCACTTGCAAGTCCGATGAAAGATTAAATTTTTGTGATGTTGTATAGTTTCTTTCACTAAACCAAAAACACATCTGGAAAGATGTTGGATATTGATTAAACTGTGTGGAAGACCTCACTCGCAGCTGAACCCATCAAAGATAACGATAAACTACTGTTTTGTTCCAAGGTAAGATGCTAACGGCAACTATCACACACAGTTGTAGAATATTAATTAAAAGTTACTAATATTTAAACCCTGAGGTAAATAAAAATATACCAGATAAAACTAGTAAGAAATGCCAGAGTTTCCCAATCGGGCAGCTGCTATCCCTGTGCCTAACAGGCAATGCTAACCAAGGGGAACATCGTGGCTAACGAAAACTTCTGATGAAAACGTTTTTTTGTACAGATTTATACCATACAGTTGACAAACTTTGATTTGATTACCAAAACCATGATGTGGTGGCAAAATCTCGGTGCGCCATAAACAAACAGAAAACATTTAGCATCAGATACTGAAAACTACAGGATTTATAAATGAAAGCTAGCTTAAAATAAAACAATATGTTGACTAAGCCCGTAATGCAAGAACGGTGTTGTTCCTTTATATGTTTGTCCTGTACATGAATCGTCAAGACGTGGGGTGGCTCAGTCTATATTAATGTTGAACCTTCGCCTCGATTTTAATGTTCTCTTTGTCAACATTACTGCTCCGACAAATGATGTTTGAGAACATGTTTTCTCAAATGCATATTGCAGTCCTTTCTCCCTATTACTCTAGAAATTTGACACGATTTTATCCGGAATATCTTTCACTGAAATCGCTGAGAGATCCAAGTTAACATGCCGGCGGAAATGTACCAGAAAAGAAAGAGTGCCATGCATAGCAACTGTAACCATGGGGAGGGGCGGGACTTAGCAAAGGGTCAATTCTGAGTCCTGTCCTCTGCAGAAATACTCAGATGATTCTATAATTAGGGGGTGTATCAGTGATGCACAAGAGGCCGAATGCAGGGAACTGGTCAGTCCGTTTCTGAGATGGTGTGAAAACAATCACCTCATATTGAACACAAAGGAGGAATTGAATAAAGCGAAGCACTATTATCGTTCCAGGAGAAGAGGTGGATGTGGTGGGGGAATACAAATACCTTGGACAACAGACTAAACTGGAAACGCAGCACGGAAGCATCTACAAAAAAAAAAGAGTGGACTCTACTTCTCGGGGCTTTAAGCCCTCTCATTACAAGCATGCACTGGCTCACACATGACAGTAGCCTGATAGCATAAATGTAGCTAATGAGCATTTCATCTGCATAATAAAAGGTAGTAAAAACCAAGGTTAATAATTGCTGAGTATGATCAAGCACCTCCACACTGGCTTTGGAGTTGTTATCCATCTTTGCTTCCTTCTTCAGGAGGTTGATTTCACAGTTGACACATTCCATTATTATATGCTGGTCAATATTCTAAAAAGATTTAAACAACAGCAAAAGTCAGTGATCAGTAATATAAAAAGCATAGGACAGCATTTCTACAACGTACTGTTAATGTCTCTCTGTCTCTGATATCAAAGGAACTTGCACATGCAATGTTGCCAATTATGTACAAAAGACTAAGAGAACAAAGGTCCTTCCTTTAAAATATTCTCCACATTGCTGTAAGTAAAATTACAGCAATCTCTTAACTTCTTGATCATGAGCTCAGCTAATTTAGCTGATCTATTTTCAGTGGCCTCCTTAAGAGGCAATGTCACATTCATGAATAAATTTGAATGTCTCTATAATATGCACATTTGCAACTGCTGCTTCTCCTGCTTGAGGTTTTAAGAGAATATTGGATGCTCACAGCCTCTCCCGCCGACTTCAGCTCTTTCAAACAGTCGGCGACTACTTCCTGATGCTTCACTTGCAAGGCCAGGAGAGCCAGCTCCAGGAGGAAGGCAACTCTGCAAATCCCAGATAAAACATAATTTATACAATTCACATCACTTCAGTACAGTAATCTGAGCTGTGCACTGCCCATGGGATGTAGGTTTACAGCAGTGGGAGCTTTAGGAAGAGAAACAACAAAGGAGATTTAATCAGGACTCTCTGGGTCACAAACCTGTCAGGCGGCTGGATGGGAGTTGGGCTCTGCGGAGGGCGAGAGTTCACAGGCGTAGCAGGTGTTTTGGTATAATCCACCAAGAGACAGAAAATCTCCTCAAGCTTCATAGAATCCTCTTTGGTCAGCTTGTTTTCATTTATTCCTACCCAACTGATAAAAACATCAAGAAACCTGTCAGTATGCATTAATACACACAAGTGTACACATCCATCTATATTTCAATTCATCCTCTAATGTAGTCACACCAAACAGTGCTTAAACCTAAGGGAAAATAACCTATATGGTGCTGACGATGGCTGGGTCAGACTGAGTCACACTGTCGACGTTTATTGCTGGAATAACGAACCATAAGAAGCTCTGACATGAGTACATGCCTGCAGAGAGGAGGTGGGGGTTGGGTTTGTCCTATAGTGTGCAGCAGACCAGAAAAACCCAGCACTATGCTATCAACATGGGCAGTCAACTAGTAAAAACATTGTGGGACGCCACAGGCTGAGCTGTGTGCCAGTGGATCGCTGGCCTCTTATAAGTTTGAAAAAGTATGAAGGAACAAAAGAGTTGGAACTGAAATCATAACAATATCCTGTAACTCCTGCAGCCTACAAAAAAATATATTGAAAATTACAACCATAAAAATAAAAAATAAATATATATATTTTGACTTTTTAAGACCTTTATTCACATCATCACTCATATAGTGACTCAACTTGCTTCTATAGCTTGCCAGGATGTTATAAAAACAGGAAATCATTCAGTCAAATTAAGGATAAAATAGCCTTGTTCAGCTGCTCAAAGTAATCATTATTGCAACAGATCAAAAGTTTTTTTGCGGACAGCTCCAGAACAAACTTGTTTATCTTTGCTGCAGCTATGGAGATGGAAAGGACTTTAAAGATGGCAGCATAAAAACAAAGCTGCTTTCTCTAGTACTGTGAAATCAGGATAAATAAACCTTTATGTAAATATAAAACAGATACTTTCCTTACCTTTTTAATTTCTGCATTTTGTAAATGACTGCTAAGGTGGAACACTGCTGGCTCTTTTCAAGCAGGACCTCATCATTAGACAGATTGTGTTGTACCTAAGAGGACAAATATTAGAAGATACACATCTCAGTAAGAAGCACAGTAGTGTATTTAAGATTTGTGAGGCATGAAAAGTAGCCCATATTTAAGGTAAATCTAATCCCAAATTCCCAGGACTTGGGTGCTGTATAAAATGTAAATGAAAAAGAATGCAATGATTTTCAGACGTCATCAACCCATATTTTATTCCCAAAAGAACATAAACAATAGGGGTGGGTTTAAAAAATCGATTAATCGATTTAAATCGATTCAAGTTAAATTAATTCAATATCGATTCATATAACTAAGGATCGATTTTTTATGTCCAATTTTTTATTTTTTTTATTTTTTTTGTTTGCAGGTATGTCCATATTTTCTGATGACGTTACCCAATTTAGAGCAATTTTATTATCATGCTCCGTGTTTTATAAAAAAAGTTACCTGAGATTAAAGAAAAATAAGTGTTGTTAAACAATTAGCTGTAAATTAATTGAAATCGAATCGAAATCGAATCGAAATCGAATCGAAATCGAATCGAAATCGAATCGAAATCGAATCGAAATCGAATCGAATCGAATAAAATCAAAATCGAATCGAAATAGACTATTTTGAATCGAATCGATTCAGGGAATTAGTGATGATACCCAGCCCTAATAAACAACATCAGATGCTGAAACTGAGACATTTGACCATTTCATGGAAAATATCAGCTCATTTTGAATTTGATGGCAGCAAAACATGAAATAAAAAGGGGCAACAAAACACAGAAAAGCAATTGACACAAATCAAAAAAACTAATGGAGGAGCATTTGAAAACTAAATAAGTTACTTGGCAATAGGTCAGTAACATGACTGGGTATAAAAAGAACATTTCAGAGAGGCAGAGCCTCCCAGATGTATAGATGGGCAGAGATTCACCAAGCAGAAAAATATTCCTCAATTAATTGCAAAGACTTTGAAGATCCTACCACAATCTCTGTGTGCACTGGACAAGACCAAAGGTCAAATCTGGAGGCTTGTGATATTTTTGCTCTCAGGCAGCCCTGCTTTAAAAGCAGACATGACTCTCTAATGTAAATCACTGCATGGGCTTAGGAACGCTTCCAGAAATTACTGTCTGAACACAGTTCACAGAAATGAATCCACAAATGAAGCTAAAAGCTATGTCATGCATAGAAGAAGCAATATGTGAACATCATTCAGAAACACTGCTGTCTTGTCTGGACCCGAGCTCATTTATGATGATCTGAGGAAAAGTGGAAAACTGCTCTGTGGTCAGAAGGATCAAAATTTGAAAGATTTTTTGGAAACGAAGAACACCCCGTCCTGCTGACTAAAGAGAAGAGGGAGCATCCGGTTTGTTATCAGCGGACAGTTCAAAAGCCTGCATCTCTGATGATATGGGGTTGCATTAATGTCTATAGCATGGGCAGCTTCCACATCTGTGAAGCTCCATTAATGCTGTAAAGTGCATAGAGGTTTTAGAGGAGTGTTTCTCAATCAGTGGTCCTCAGGACCCACTGCCCTGCTTTTTACCACATCGGATTGAAATGAATGGTTCGTTAACAGGCTTGCAAAGAATTTGACAAGGAGTACAATAAATCTGAATCAGTTGTGCTGGAGTTGGGAAACATCTAAAACATGTAGGTGCAGGGGGTCCTGAGGACCAGGACTGAAAAACACTGTTTTAGAGCAACATTTGCTCCAGACAACGTCTCTTTCAAGGAACTTTATTCAGCAAGACACATACTGCATCCATCACAACAGCATGGCTTTGCAAGAGAAGAATCCGAGTGCTGAACTGGCTTGCCTGCAGCCCAGACCTTTCACCAACAGAAAACATTTAGAGCATCATGAAACAAAGGGCCCAATGAGCAGCTAGAATCCTGCAACAGACAAGAATGGGACAACATTCTTCTCCTAAAGCTCCAGCAACTGGTGTCCTTACTTCCCAGACTTTTACAGACAGATGTTAAAAGAAGAGAAGATACTACACAATGATAAACATCACCCTGGAACTACTTTTTAAAATCAGATTCATAATGAGACAGTATTTTCCATGAAATGGTAAAATGTCTCATTTTCAACATCTTATATGTTGTTTATGTTTTACTGGGAATAAACTATGGGTTCAAGAGATTTGCAAATCATTGCATTCTGTTTTTATCTACATTTTACACAGCATCCCAACCATTTCTTGAAATGGAGTTTTACATAGCTCTATTTCTTATCTTATAAAACCCTGACATTTGGAGATACATGGATATCACCACTAAAATAAAAGACGTGTTGTTTACCAGAACTGTATAGAGTCTCGGATAAAGATGTGGAGTATGTGAGTTGATGAACTCTTCTGTAACTTTGGCAAAGCTTGCAGTTTCTTCAACGTCTCCAGAGTCTACAAGACATTTCAGCAAGTGTCTGAACAGAAACAGAGAACAAATATATGGGCATTGGTCATGATGTGAATATTTCTAGAGTCTTGATAATATAAAGCACAATAAATATACCTCTGTAATAGAACAAAATACAAGTGATGCGCAAAAACTTGCTCATGTCATTAAAAAAAAGAAGAAAAAAACTGATGGAAAAATATGATCATTCAGTATATTGTTATATTTATACATGATGGGTACAACACTTCATTTGCTGCTCTTCTTACTTTTATGAGCCCATCAGACTGGAACTAAATCTGAACATATCAGACCACAGAAGATTTTTCAACTGCTCCAGAGTCCAATCTTTATATTCCCTGGTAAATTCAAACCTTATTTCCAATTAACCTCCCTGATAAGTGCCTTTTTAAGGGTATAAAGCTGTTTAGTTCCAAATCTTTAATTTTTTAATGAAATGCTATCACTTTCAACATTTGATATGTTATAATTTCATTTTTAGATTTGCAAATCATTGCGTTCTGTTTGTGTTTATATTTTACACAGCTTACCAATTTTTTTCTAAATTTAAGGTTGCATTATATGCCAATGTACTCAATGAATAAATATTCCTGTAAGTATTCATCCTAGTGAGTTGACTGTTTTTTCTTTCTAAGGTTTCATGCATGCTCTACATTATTAAAGCAGTCCAGTTAGTATTAAAAGAAAATCATGTTGCAGAGGCACTTACACCCTGAGTTCAGCCCTCCAGCCATAGTCTTGGTCTGCCACATCCTCCAAACTTTGCACCACCTGCTTAAAAGAGGGGACCAAATGGAGGCACCGCCCTGGCAGCAGGAGGGGACGCACTGTCTGGAAGTACAGCACTGAGGCGTTGAACACAAGGAAGTGGTATCTGTAAGACACAAATCACAAGCGGAAAAAGTAAACATGGAACACTGAATTATTCATTTGAAACGCAAGCAAGCCATTTCATCTCTTAGTACAACTCAATTAGGACCAAGTGTCAAATGTGTATGCAATGAATTGCAAATGTGAGCGCATTAACTATCGTCCAGTGAGCCACAGAAGAGCATCCCCCAAAAGGATTTTCCATGTGAAATGAGACACGTTTAGGAATTCAAAGCCCTGTTCTGGAGAAAAATGTGTGAACAGATCTGTTTGAATGCTGCTAATTTATTCACCAGAGAGTGTGTTGTACATTAGTCTGCACTGAATGTATTCCCTTTGGTGTTAATTGGGAATGCTCATTCAGCCCATTTATTGACAGGTTATAAGTTCATTAGCTAAAAGATTCAGTAGTGATTGCTTGCTAAGTTTAAGCCAACATCTTTCATAGCAAAAAGACAGGAACTTATCTTTCCCAAGTACTTTTATTACATGTACTCCTTTAATTTCTGCTCACATATACCTGGAGTCAGCTGTTGAAATTGAGGAATACATTGAAAATGAATTACACTTAAGCGATCGTATTTGCAAATCAAATCTTCTGTCATCAACAGTCTGGACATGCAGCAAAGTACATCATGTCTACTAAACAAAAGCATTCCCTGTTGAGAATATTTTACTGTCATTAGATATATTTCACAGGGGCAACTTGGTGTCAAACAATATCAGAGATGATCAGCCATACTCAGCAGGAACTGGTAAACCTTCCTTACTCTGTAAAAACAAAGCTGAACACACACCTTAGAGGTTGCATACCTTGGTTCGGTCTTTGAAATTTCAATTGCTTTTAGAAAGTACATCACAGCCTCTTCGAATTCTTCCTAAAATAGAAGATAATTGATTAAAAGGATGAAAAAAATTACTTTCAAGTGCGCTAAAATGGGAAAAGACAACAGTGAGTATTTCTTGGAGACCAAATCAAAAGAAGTGACACAAGCAGACTTTTCTTTTTTTTTAAAAGCTACTGTAAGACATCTGCTCCACTTATGTGGATGTATGCCTCAATGTCACACAAACACTAACAGGCACACACAACACCCTGAAGGAGATGTGTCCAATCACTGTCCTCACCACACTCCCAGTAGCCGGCGGAGACTTCAGCTGGCCCTTGCAGAGGAAGGCTCGACACAAAAATTGATTAGCCGGTGGATTGCCCTCAAAGTATATCTTTAGACATGCTGTGCTTATCTCCACATGCCCCAGCTGCAAACACACAGAGAAAGAGGGGGCATAAAGGCCAGACACAATACATATTTCAACTTCATGTGCACTTAGATAGTGTGACCAGTGTTTTTCCAAGAGTGATGCACTGTTTAAACATTTCTGAAGTAACTGAATTGTTTGTTTAAATTGGTCAGTCTCACTAATAAAAATCTATTGTAAGATTCTTCTAGCAGATGTGCTATGCTATATCTGCACCATGAAAATACCGTTAGCATCACAGTACTGGTGTAACAGTACTTAAGAGATGGAAAAGGTCTTGCTTTTATAAGTCAAATCCACTTAATCCTCTCAAGACTCCAATGTCAGCAATAATGCAAGAACTCCCACATAGAAAGATGCTTACATATATCACAGTAGTAACTTATAAAAAGGAGCCTCGCATCTTTCACAGTGAGATGCAGGTTTTTCATTCCAGAGACTTCTGGCAGCATCGTCTCTTAGGCAAAATCTCAGCAGTCATAAAAAGTCAACATAGAAGAACAAGCTTTCAGGCAAGTTTGAAACATGTTTTCTCAGACATAGGGGAGCATCAAGAGCCTCATGCTGACTGTCTGAATCCTGAAACAGTGACCAGTGAGCACAGCTCCTTTGGTGTGGGTCAACACATCACTCTGTATGAACCTGGAGATTACATTTCTAAAGTAATATTGTACTGATTTTGTATCTAACCAGTGCGAAGCAAAACAATTATTTATTGTTACTATGCAGAAACAGAGAAATCGCATCCAATTAAATGGATATAGTTATTCCTAAAGTATTTTCTGTGTATTGTTAGAGCTAAATACTCTGATTAATGTTTCCATTTATTTGGGTCTGTTATGTGTAGGCTATAGCAGAAAAACGACGGTTATCCATGACAGCTCCATGTTGGGTACAACCAGTTTTAACTGGGGACGTAGTCTCAACTTTAACAGGGATTACAAATAGTGCCTCACCTGCATAGCTGCTTCCGCACAAATGACATACAACTCTGCGGGAATGCGTGCGGTTCGCCGCCTAGCTCCAGCTGTTGTCGAGTCCGCAATTAAACGGAAGGCTGATTGTAAAGCCCCAGAGTCTGTATATATGGGATAAACACAATAAGTAAATGTTGACAACTCTTTAAAGCCGTATATATACTCGACATACCTCGGTTTTCAGTTGCCTGGGCTAGATATTGGCGAATGTCGAGGTCCATTTGTGTTGAAAACTGACGGACTAACCGTTTTAATGGGGAGAAAAAAAAAAACGTCCAAAAAAAAAAGTTAAGCCCTGTTCAATTAATTTAAAGACTTATTTATTTAAAACCATTTTGTATTTCAAATAAACAAGTCTAGGAAAGTCTACGGAGTAATGACAAGACCATTAGCTAAACAGTTTATGTTTGGTTGTAAGGGAAGCGTTACTAAGCAACCAGAGATCGACCTAAAACTACGGTAGAGGAACGGGACAAAATTGTTTCCAACTCCGTTTTTACTTACTATTGCGCACATTCATTAAACCCTCTTACCAAAACCATTTGAATAATTTTCATTTATTTATTTATTTTTCTTACTGTGAGGTTCTTAAAAACACTTATTCTGTCTCTTAAAACGTGTGGCTGATGGAGTTTCTCTGCTTGTCTCTTAACCATGCCAGGGGATTAAATGGGAGAAATACACAAGAGTTGGGAAAATGGAGTTGTTTAAAAATGATTTTTTTTTTTTGCTTCAAGTGGGAACGTTGAAGCAAAAAAGTGTGAAAATAATGGTCAACAAGTCAATATTGATAATCATAGAGGTGGTAGTCAATGAGACATTAAATAAGCCAGCTGCTAAAAGTCAGGTAATTTTCTTTTGCTCAGTTTATTTTCTTCCATTTCTTTAAAGTTATATTACAGATGGTTGTTTAAACTGTGCAGTTTTATTGTTGTGTTTGTTTTTAACAAAAACAGAAAAATACAGCCTTCACAAAGCTAAGATTTATTGCAAGACTGTGGTAGACCACATTAGTTTTGATAATAAACTGGCAATGAAATGCATCATTTGCATAATCAGACTGCAGAATATATAAAGTTTCCTTCTGTGTTAATCTTTTATCTTCTTTTGGGCTCATTTCCATCTTTTGTGAGATCTGGCAAGAATGTATCTGCTTTACATAACACTGACAAGTAGTTAAAAATTAAACAACTCACCGTTCTTTCTAAAAACAGAATTGTACATCATGTATGCATTTGAATTATTAAACAATATTTTTACAATATGTTGTGAAAAGATAAAAACACTGAAGATAACTGATGCAAAACAACACATCCAGATAGTCATTGAATTTCTTCGTAAAAAACTTTCCCATTGATAAAAAAAAAAAACCCATCTCATTCATTTCATTTCAAATTGTATTAACAGAAATTTAGGCCAATTATTGTGCAAATATAATTTTTTCTAGGTAAAACCTTATTCTGAAGTGGATGTGACAGGGGACAAGTGAGGCATACCAATGTTGCTACTTGTGTAATGGACTTAGGTTTCCTTGTTTGATGTCTAATTGACAGAATTGTGTATTATCTGGAAGTATCTGTAAGCATCATGGTTCCTTGTTGGCCCTCAAGCACAGTTGTTAAGCAGATCGTTGTAAGATCTGTCTAAAAATACACACACAGAGAATATTCAACCTTTGGAAGTGCTTCAAGTTATGATATATATAATTATTTTCCTGGAAAAGATTGTACATGCGTTGTTTGACCTAATTAATTGTTGGAGTTGGTGTTTTTATTTCAAGACAGTTATTGCATTGAGTTCTGTTGTTGCAGCTGAATGTTGTTTTTTTCAAATTGTTAAGTTGCACAGAGAAAAGAACCCATCTTCAACATCAACAGTGGTCTTATACAAAAGATTATTGTTGGCAATCAAGCTGAGAAGGGTTCTAGAGCCATTTCTAAACAATTTGGTGTCCATTACTTGACATTGAAAAACAATATGCACAACTGGAACATTCAAGAAAGTTGTCAGTCTTTTCCAGATGTGGATGCTCCAGCAAGTTCTCCCCCAAGATGAGACGGTCAGATGTTTACCTCAGACTCTCTACAGGCCTCAGTTAGCATATTAAAAGTTAAAGTTCATGACAGTAGAATTAGAAAAAAGCTGAACAAGTGTGGCTTGTTTGGAAGGGCTGCAGGAGAAAGCCTTTTCCGTCAAAAAAGAGTGTCACTACATGGTTTAGGTCTGCAAAGTTGCATAAACGAGGAGATGTTTGGCCATCAGAAACACTTTTTCTCAGCACAAACAATGCATACTAAATCAAGCATGGTGTAGTGATGAATTGGTCTTGTTTTGCAAGCACAGTACCTTGGCACCAGTGACAATGATCTCAAACACAGCAAACCTACAACAGAATGACTGGAGAAGAAAGAGTGGTGGTGTAAGCCATGACAAAAATACTGTGACATTACCTTAAGAGAGGTGTGCATAAACAGATGACCGCAAACCTCAAGTTTCTGAAGCAACATTTTAAAGAAAAGGGACGGAAACCAATGGACCAATTGGAAATATGGGGCAGTAATTGGTTTTTCATACATCTAATCTGCATTTGGGCTCGAGTTTTAGAAGATAAATAATGACAAGTTCAATAATCCATTTGTTCTTGTTTACCTGAGATTGCATTAACTGTATCTCTAGACCTGATTAAAACCAGATTGCTTGTTTCCTCATGGCCTGATCAGTAAAACTCAAGAATATCAAAACGTCCTCACTTTCTGTACCGTAAGTTACATTTATGGGTTACTAAGGGGATAAAAGATGAACAAAATGTTACAGACTGGTATTCAAATGACAGACATGTCTCATAAAATGCAGTGGAAACAATTCCAGGTATGCCCCTGGCATTTTATTATGAGACTAAATTGCTCTTTTAAACAAACTGAAGCCCCAACAAGCAAAAACTACTCTTTTCCAACTGAGGAACAGGACAGGTTTGTTTAATGTCGATGATATAGTGAATTCCATGCACAAGATGGAAAGATTGGCTTCACAAAGGCAATAACCAGGCAATCTGTTCTGCACAGATGGTGTTGTATCATAATGAATGGCACCCTAAAATCCCCAAACTGTGTGTGTGTCATCTATTATGCTACTACACTGCACCTGCCCTGCTTACAGATATTTTCTGTAATTCATCCTCTTTAAAGTGTTATATTGCAGTGACGTTGAATCAATATCTGTCAACATCAAATATTCTTTAATAAAACTCTAGAGACTCGAGTTGGACCGAAGCTTCAATATTTAATGTTAATATAAAGGTTTTTTTTTTTTAGAAGAGAACATTTCTAATATAGGATATGGGTTATAGAAAAGAAAAATTCAACCAGGGCATTTTCACTGTGGACAATTATTATTTTAATTTGCTGTCACTGGAGCAGTTCTTGAAATGTGTCATACTCACTAAAGATACTTAAATATATTGGATTACAAGAATAACAAGCCTGGACTCTTTTTAAAATTAAATTTGAAAGAGCTGTGAATGAATAAATGTCGGGCTTCAGTTATATTTCAAATGTTTGTTTAATTTAGTTTCTGTATGCACATCATTATAAAACCCCCCCTTTTTATTTTTTTTGCTGAAATGTGGTGTGTTTGTGTAAAATGTAACACAAAAGGATGATCCATGAGCTGTCTGTGAGTTATCTCTGGGTCAGTTAATTGATGCCAGCCACATTTAATGAGGATATAACAACAATTGTGTCAACAGCCTTGATGGGGGAAAAAAGAGGTAATCAATGCATCATTTTATAGAGATTAGAACCCAAACCTCTTGTGTCTTTAACACCAGGAAGGAAAAAAGATGAGTCAAAAGTTATTTGTAAGCTGTTCTAATGCATTTTCATTTCAAGTGTTTGGGGGTTGTAATGAGTTTAATTAAGCAGAGAGTGAAGAAGAGCGTGATTATTATGCTAATCCTCAAATAATCCTATTTTGAAGCAGCTGGTTGGTCCAGTATTCTGTCCAGTCTTTGGGTAGAATCCAGCTGACCTGGCGAACTTCTGAAAAGCTATAATCTTTGAAGTTATCACACATTGCATTGCCATAATCAAATTCGAAACATCTGAGAGAGGTTGTGTTTTTACATTTACATATCTGATTTCCAATTAGTTTGCATAAAGGTAGGCTTACATGCATGCAGTTCACCTCTCATTCATAATGAATCAAAGCCACTGTGTGCAGTAAATCTCACATGCATTATCTGCCCCTGATGGGATAACTTTGAACATCTCTGAAAAACCTCACAACACCAGCATATGCTTAAGATGTTAAATCAGCAGGATCCAATGAAATATTGATCAGCTCTCAAATTATTATTAATAATTGATCATTTTGCACATGGGAAACTCGCATCCACGAGAAGTGCACGAGCCACACAGTTATCACATCAGTAAGTTTTCCAGAGTGGTTGTTTCTCTGTTCCTTTACTGTTTGGTTTTACATAGATTTACAGACTATATCCTGTATCAGAACAGTTGACCTGCATCAGAAAACTAAGATTTATTCGGTCTCTGAATGTGCATAATGCAGCAGCACCAGTCAAAGACAGAAATCCAAAACACAAAGCAGATCATCGCAGAAATCAAACTCAACATGGCACGAGAAAAACGAGATCAAGCAGCTAACTCAGCAGACCTGGTAATATTCAATGAGATTATTAGAACAGTGCAGGTGAATGTGTAGAGCTCAAACCCAGTCCAAAACAAAGGGAGGGAGCAAAACTCAACAAAAAAGTGAGGGATAGTTTCTAAGTAAAACAGGAAATAGAGCTTAAAAGATGAAGCATGGAAATGTAAAGACAGAAAACAAGACAAAGGACAAAACTAAACCAACAGACCATGAGAGTGCCTGATTATACAGACTCGTACTGTATCCATCCTTAAAGCAAACATCCTCCTCTGTCTGTGCTTTTCCCTAAATCTGAGATTGGCAAGCTGCAATTAAACGTCGTCAGAAATTTGAAGCTAACTGTTAGGAAGCACTAACTCCTTCCTAAGCTTTGTGCTGCCTCTTGTGTGGGAAATTATATTGAGCTAAACGTTACTGGCAAAGTTAATCATTCCATTTTTGTTTTTTCATTTGATAATGTCCATTATTCTCTTTTGAAGTGTTTTAAAAAATTTTTTTTTAGCTTTTCTAAGTATTCAATGAGAAGGCCTACAGTGAAGCTCTGAGAGTGTGCATGGGCGTGTCATGGCCTTAATTGAATAATTGAGTAGATTAGATGTAGGTGTGAACATAGATGAAATTGAGGATTGTGTAAATGTTTTAATGATCCTTTGTGAATAATGAATTCACAGAACTGTTTAATCATGTTCAGTCAATGTTTTTGTTCATTTATTGATTTATTTTTTCCAGAAGTCTGCTATTGAACTGAGAGGGGAGGGGCCTCAAGGTGTGTATATATAGGAGGTGCTGCCAAGCAGACAGGTTGGGTTGGTCTCCAGAGGAGGAAGCAGGAAATTGTGATGTGTTGAATCATGCAATAAATGGAAATGTGGAATTCTATCACACACCTGCAATGGGTCTGATTCCTTCCTATGCTCTTCTATTGTGAATAAAATATTAGTTTTTGATTATTGCAAATGGGTGCATTCTTGTTTTATTTACATTTTACAAAGTGCTTCAACTCTTATCAGAATCATCCAAACAGGAAAGGAGGCTGATCGTGGATTAGCTATCCTTCCTTCCACCACTGGTATATTTTCATTTTTATTTTACTTTTGCAGTTTGCCTCATCTCTTTCCTCTCCATTCTACCCCACCATGCTAGTTAGTTTTCCATAGCGGTAACATGAGCAGAGCAAGTAGCTACACAACATAAAGTGTAAACAAAGTTTAATCAATAAGCAGCCAGTGCTTTCTGTTGGTCAAAACAAGCACAACATGAAGTCAGAAGAATTGCTCCCCTGCTAATTTGTTTTTCTTAAACTGCTGTTCGCTGTAGGCTACACATCCTTAATGTGGAAACTTTGGACAATCTCTCACAGAAACTACAGCTATAGACAAACCAAAATCTTATCATTTTTTAGGCAAACTGCAAAAAAAGAGAGAAATCTTTGAGAAGTGTAATTGCAGTAGTAAACCTGGCAGACCATCTTGCATTTTATGGCCACTTTAACAGGAGAAGTCTGGTTGAAGTACGGCTGCCTGAAAGAATAAGCTTGGTTTTAGGCAAGGTCAATGGAGGTTGACAGTGTGTCCGTGTACGCCTTGGACTCCGATGTATTTGCCTGTACCCTAAGGTTGTTAAAGGAACAGTTATTTCCTGTTATGTAATTGTGTACCTTTCAAATTCAACAAGGGTCAACGCTAGAAAATCCCAAAGGACAATTTGTGTGTTCTAGTCAAAGAAGATTATTTTCTGCAGTAGAGGAAAGTTTTAGTGGGAACTGTGTGGAAAGGACTCTCATTGTACGAGACAGCTTCTTTCAGTGATAAATGGGACAAATGCTTCACTAAATTGTTAAATAGAAATAGTTCTTTTGATGTTCAAAATCTTACCTACTGAACCTTTGATTCCATAGACATGGATCTAAAACTCTGGTCCTAACAACTTGTCAAAGTTCTACACAGTGGCCCCTTCATTTAAGAGTGTGTTGAAGCAGGGAAACATCTAAAACCTGCTGAACGGCCCTTGAGGACCCTGCCTTAAGAGGCGCATAATTGCCGTGTTGATGCAATGAATAGCATTGGGATATTAAAACATTTCTCCTAGATTCACCGTTAAGAACTTTATTCAAGAAAAGGTCTGTGCACGGCTTTTATCCTTTGGAGATCATTCATTATAATTCTCCAAGCAGTTGTCAAATCTTTTCACTGAAAGCCCAAATTTCAACCTGAGTCATTGTCAATATTAGTAATATTGTCATGACTCTGCAGAGGAAGGACTTGAAGGATGATCTCAGACAAACAAAAAGGTTTATTTAACAAAAGAGTACTACAAGCAACCAGAGTGGGCTCAATAACACATGGAGAGTAGATGTAACGGACTGGCGAGGAGTGACAGGAAAAACCGGGTTTTAAACTGTAGAGTTTGAGGAACAGGTGTGCAACAATCCTGTTAAGTGCAGCTGCAGGTATAGAGGGAGGAGAAACCAAGCAATACCAGGAAGATAAAAGAGAGACAGGGTATGACAGCTATAATGATAATTAATATCTTCATATTTCATCCTCTTGGAATTGTTGTGGAAAATTCCAGTCATGGGTGGCAGCTGTCATCTGACACCAGACCACGTGTGAGTAACGTAGGGGGTGGAGCTAGGAGAGCCAAAACTGGATGCCTGGGTGGAGAAACTTCACTTCTCTCCAGTCACTTGCCCTTACATCATCTTGTACTTGAGCTACCAAAATTCTGTAATAAATCTAATTCTTAAGCATCTGTATGTTCCTAGTTGTTTAAATTATAATATGGATCAGGGTAACTGGATTTAGATAATAAATAAATACAATTAATTGAATTATCCATAAGTTTTTTTTGTTTATTTCTTTTTTTGTTAGTTTGTTTTTATCAGTAAGGCTACTTAATTAGTAAGATATTTTCCAGAGAGTTTCTAACAGATTTTGTGATCTAACTAAATGCTGTTTAGTGAAAAGAGCCAACTTTAAGCAGGATATTTTTAATTAAGATCCAAAGCTCTATTTTATCACACCAAAAACAATAACTGATTGGATAATAAGCCCCCTGGCTTTAGTCAAAGCCTTTCTCCAGATCTCGTTTCCTATCTACTCTGATAGTGACTCAGTTGGTTGTTGATGTGAAATGAAACGACTAAACAAGAATGTGACAAAGCATAATACTGTTGGAATTTGTCTTTTCCTTAATACAGCTGGTTTTATTCATGCTTATGTTGCAATTAGGCTCACATGAATTTTGGGGCAGGATTCCTGCAAACTCATGTGATGCTGAGTCATCATGACCTAAAAGTCATTTACAGCTTCTTTGCTTGGATGTGCTTGGATATCCCTCAAGATTATACACTGAATGTGTTAATTTCACATCTTGAAGGTACTAAAAGTGTTATGCACACATTTAGGATGTCTTAAATTCCATAACTTAATCAGTTAGACACTTAGACATAATCCTGCCTGATAGAGGTGGACCATTAGACATGCAGTTGCTTATCTACACAAGCATGTGTTTAAACCTCTAATGAGGGTATTGAGTCACTGCTCACGCTTTTATTGGGGATGGCGCACAGCACTGATTTGTTGAAACACAGACAGTGTGAGGATTGGATTGGATGGCACCCTGGATGCATACTTAGTAAAAAAAACGATGTGATGCCCAATCCTTCACCGCATGTTTTTGCTGATTTGGTTGCTCTCCATAAGGATTAGTCTGTACATATTTCAGATGTATGCTGGAAATGACACTGAAAAGGAAAATTCTATGTACTTAATATATTTAAGGTGCATAGCATCCAGTCCTCCATTAGCTATGTTCACTTGTATCACAGGGACCTGTCCTATCTGACAGGACTGTCACTTTTTCTTTTAAGTTCAAACATTTGTTTGATCTCGGTTAAACTTTGAACATCAGCAACCCTTTTTAATTCAAAAGTTAGTCTGTAAGTCCTTCAGACCACAGGCTGTATCAGTAGATACACCACATGAGAGTACTCAGTAGTACAATAAGTTTGACCTTATGGTAGCTTCTTAGTAATATAAGCTAATCTTGATAGGAAAATGGAGGAAATGAGCAACTAGCAGCTCTCCTAGAGGGAAGAACATGACTCAAATAATCCAAGAAGAAGTGTTTGAAAGTATTTTGGATTCTACTTCTTAAATGGTTTTGTGAAGACATCTGTTAGCTTGTCACCTCATTTCAGCAGCTGCTACCAATATAAGTGTGTCTGTCAGCATTATATTTTTTGGTATTTCCTGCTGTTCAGCACAGTCAGTTAGAACAGTGTCATTACCAGAAGCTTTAAAAGGGACAGTACTGACATTACATGTAATAATATGCAGTCTGTTGATACTGTTTAGGGCAGTGGTTCTCAAACTGGGGGTCGCAAGATAATTAGAGGGGGTTGCCAAAATTGTAAAAGAATACATAGCCTAGATTTATCAAATAAATTTGGGAATTTTTAAATTGGCGCTTTAATTTTCAAATGCATTAAAACATAGACAACAGTACGGCACCAACATATGTTATCTTAGGGGTTGCGGTTCAAAAAGTTTGAGAACCACTGTTTTAAGGGTCAAATTATATCTATCAGTATTGGTATTGATGAAAAAGTAATTAACTAATGGCATCATATTAACAGGAAAAAGTTTGTTATCACCCATCCCTAGTAGGAACTGAACTTTGAACTAATTCATGAGAAACATGCTGCACAACTCTGATGATTATGATGGGGTCGGTCCTGAGCTAATTTTCTCCCCTGCAACGCATCCCTGGCTCCTAAAAAAGTTTGAGAACCACTGGTTTAGGGAACTGGAGCCATCACATATAATTCCCATAAACACTACTATGCTCAGTATCACGAGAGTCTACCATGGTGACGTAAGGTTGAGCCTGTGACACTGATTCAGTGTTAGGGCTTCCCTTTGCTTCCAGACATAAAGACTACTGTCACAGTTGATCTGGCACACACGTTCTAATCCAGAGTAGCCGGGTGATATCTGATTAGGATTTCATCCCTTATCATTTTCATTTCATTCGTGATTTATTGCTGTAGATGTTCCTTTTTTTTTTTTAGACCATTTTTTTTAGAACCGTGTGGGCAGATTTGGGAGTGGGGGTATAATCTTTATGAGCTTTTGCATGAAAATGACAACAAAAAAGTAATAAAAAAAGATTTTGACAAGCATTTAAGGGGTTACATTTGCACATTTCAGAGAAAAATATGCAAATTAACACCTTCTGTATCCCACACATGCTCTTGCTAACATAAGAGCTGAACACTTACATAAGATTTAACAGCAAAGTGAAATGAAATTACAGCATTTGTGAGATTATTCTGGTAAGAGGCCAATCGTGGTTTAGAATAGACGCTCCTCTGAGGGTTTGATTTGAGAGTACTACTCAGTAATACCAGTGATAATACACTATTAGCTCACCTTGTAAAAGCTATTCTAAAAAAAAATAAAAAAGAACAAAGTTAAAGCTTCACTGAGGCAGACAGGTAAACCCATTAAAATTTCAGAGATGAACTAAAGCTGATTTAGTGAATAAATTATGACATAGCATAAACTCATACACTTCATTTTGGAATGTAAACTTCAGATACGTGTGAATTTAAAAGATAACTTTGGCAATTAATTAAACTTCCTTCATCCTTCCCACATTATTCTCCTACTTCTATTATCGACATCACTGTCTTATTCACTGGTTTGCATTCATTTGATGTGGTGTAATTATTAAATGAATTATACTTTATTTATCCCTCTTAGAGGAAAATTATTGTTGTAGCAGGTTTTTTTTTTTTTTGGTATTAATGTCAACAGAAAAATAAGCTGCGGTCTAACAAATACAGTGTTTGTACATTTTTACGCAAATTGGAAACATGAATTTATTAGCATTTTCATGGCTCAGACTTTCTAACTATTGAGAATTTGCACTAATTTGTTTGGAACCTTGGCCTCACATTTTGGAGCTGTTGTATCCATAGCAACATATAGGCTACATATAGGCCTTTGAGTTTGAATATTTGCACAACTAGCAATCCAAGAATGGCAAAGCTAGGTTTTCCTTTTTCATCCACTCGGTTTTCAGTGACTTCAATGATCACTATTGACTCACACTCATGCTTAAAGGGCTGGCCAACCTGATTGATCTTGTGCAGTTCCAACACCTCCATCTCAAAGCTGTCCTCTTAGCATAGAGACAGGGTGTCTACTGTCATTAGCCACACTGTGACTCCCCGTTGACAGGCGTCAATAAACCCCTTAGAAACACTTAAAGACTGGTAGTGCTTCTATCTCCCATCCTCTGCTGCCTGTCAGCACAACAGCTTGACCTAAACACAAGCCATATCTCATATTCATAGGCACACCACAGGACCTTGAGTCACTTTACTAAGGAGACAATATCTCACACCCTCTGACATAAATTTACTGTTGCTTGTGCTTTTATTTCTCATGGAGAGCCTTGTGTTTACCTTGGCGGAGCGACATCAATGGGCTGCTGACTTTTTCAATCTTCTAATTTGATTGTAAAAGATGTAATAGCATGGAAATTGTATCAGATTAATAAAGTAGAATATTCTGACCCCAAAAGGTTTGTTATGCAGAAATATTTCTAGGACGTTTTTTTGTGGTTGTCAGCTCTAATTTATTAGTATATACAAATTGCCAATATAAGGATGGAAATAAAAGAGCTGAACAATCAGGAAAAAGGGAGGGACAGACACTGATGGAAGAGGTACGTAAATGGAAAACCAAGTAACAACTATTATGTCTGAATCACCTGGTACCTTCCAAAATTTAATATTGAGCAAATAACCGTAAAAATCCCTACAGGTTATATAATGTTCATTGATATAAACTTAAGTCAAGAGAACAAGAGTACAGCATCTCCGCTGACTAAATTTATTGTATTCATGTATCTAGAACATGAAACCAGCAACACAGTCCAAAACATCCAGGAAATAAGCTAAATCAAGTCAGAAAGGTTTGTATAACATTCAAGTAGCTACATATTACCTGAGAAGTGGTTCCCAAACTAGGGGGCACTGGGGGGGGGATTATGACAGGGGGGCGCAGCAATGCTAAACAAAACTTCTAGCAAACGATTGACAAATTTGTGAAAGTACCAATGGACAAACAATGATGAATCAACAACAGAGATTTCAACTAAGAAAAATAAAGACAAGAAAATATGATGAGGCACATCTTGCCCTAGGCTAGACCAGGTCATGGTCATGGTCATTGGTGGGTAATGAAGACAATCAGCATCTGACAGTATGAGGCCACTTGTGGACTTCTCATTCTGAGCACAAAGAAAAGCCTGTTGATTACTTTAGAAATAAACAACGCATCTGTCCTATAGCAGAGTTGTTTTATTAAAGCAGCGTCGGTCTCATTGAAAGCTCAACACACCTGAAGTAGTTTGCAGAGTTTCATCGTTTATAACGCCTCACACTGAAGCAGAGGATGATGATTCCTCCTGCCATTGGTCTTATTTATAGTTAATGAAGAAGCATCCAATAAACTAAAGACTGTTTCGTGGCACATTTCTTCGGGGTGCATGTGGTACTGGGAATATAAAAGGAACATCCACCAAAAGTTTAATCTTGCCAGGCAGGAACATTCTCGTAGATCTGAGTTACATGATCATTACTAAGCTGCAAAAAATATTTCTCGTTTGCAAAGAAATTATATTTTTTAATACTAGTGCAACGTATTATGAAAAGATTCCGTCTTCAATGACATGACGTGTGTGCATGACTGACCTTCCTGCAGTTCAGATATCCTACTGCATTATTATAGCATGTAAATACAAGAGTCAAACAACCACAAAGGAAATCCTATTCATCTGTAAGTGGAAACAGATTCCTTTTGCAGAACTTCAACATTTAGTACCCTCAGTTTCCCAAATGGTTTGAAAGTACAATTAAAAGGAAGGAGGCTGATGTAACACAAAGACAAACATGTTTAGCATGATTTTTTTGTGTGTTTTGCTGGCATCATATCTTGGATTTATTTTTAATGAAGTTGGGCAGTGGAAACAGTAAACATAATTTCCTTTGGATTTGTGCAAGTTAAAGCTTCAAACAAATGAACGATTTAAGTTGTTGCATTTTAGAAAACTTTTCTCAAGAAGAAGCTTATAAAAGTACATTTATACTTTCATGTTCAGATAATAAAAGAGATATGTTACTCTATTGATCTCACAGGGGATCTCACAACCCGTCCAAACAGGATCAGGTACACTGAGGCAGCAGCCGCATAACAGCGCTCCCAGATCCATCTGCAATGCTCTCAGCAGCCACAAACTTAAGGATGCTGGGTAATTTTCAATTTTTGGGCAGTCCTCTAAAAAAAAACTAACACAGAACCCTTGAAGCTGATCCTACATGTTAAGAAAATACTGAATGGCAGAAAGTGAACGGCCTGATTCCAGCCAACAACAGCTGATTTAATAACAAACAGGATAAAGCACCGGCATTGCAGCTACACTGAGAACAAAAGCATTGCCTGTAACAACGTTCTTTGGCAGCAATCAATATGTTCAAGTTCTGGGTTTTTCCATGTGTACTTCTCCACCCAACAGAATGATTTCTTCCCACGTCAGAACAAAAACCAACAGCTGGAAAAAACAAACCAGGAGACACTTACATTGGAAGCTGTTCCATGTTTTGAGTGCTGCCGCCATGTACCTAAAAGGAGTAATCGTTTATTGAGGGAGCTCTTGAGGACTATGCAGAGATATACTTTGCCAATATGCTAACAAGACAGCTGAACATCAGTTTGAAAGGTTTCCTGTTTGCGTTCGTTCTCCCAACACATTTTGCTTGTGATGTTTGCAGACTGACAAGTCTTTAACCACATTTGTAGTTTGATGGGTTTCCTCATAATCTAACATTCACCGACAGGCTTTAAGCTGAGGCCCAGTGGTTAAAAATGGAATAGTTTGCAATGCCATCTGAAAAATGCATCAAATTATGTCTCATGTTGATACATGTCAGGATTTTAGCCTGGCTCTTTCCAGCCCTCTGCCTGGGACATATGAGATATGTGTTTTCAAATGGGGTAGTTTGAAAATATGATTGAAGGTGACAGGACTGATACATGATGACATATCTGTTACGCTTCCCCGCTCTCGGTGTCGGTGTTTTTGCTGTGATGCGCCATGGATAAACAGATTTCTTCATGTCACTTTTACGTTTTCATTCCAGTTATTTGCGCTGTTATTCAGAGTGTTGATCCCTCTTGAATGCGGTTCCCTGACAGCAGGAAACGCCAAACACATTCAGTTTAAGTCGGACAGGTAATGTAAACAACAAAAAAACTGTTTCATCCACAGTTGTGATGAAGTTTCACGATATCTTAAGATTCCATAAATATCTGGATTCACGAATATCTTCTAAGACACTTGTCATAATGCTGTTTTATATGTTTAAATTGCTGTATTCTTGGTGAGTTTGCGCATGTGTTGTTGCTTATCGATGCATCTCCACTCTCAGGCGAGTGATCTTCCTCTCCAGCCAGGTGCTCGTCCTGCCAGGATGGAAGGGAGGAGCAGCCTGCGTCTGGAAGAGCTGGATCAAAAGCAGAGGGACTCTGAGTGATATTTAATACTTATGAAACAGGTACCATGGTAACCAGCCAGGACCTCACTCTGTCTTCCTTCCTTGCTTGTTTCATCTTTACATTCTCTAAAAAACAGAGGTATGAAAAACACATAAACAATATAGCAGCTGGTTTTCGTGCTGTAACAGGATGATTTTTCTTCTTCTTTTTTTTTTATTTTTTACAGTGCACAGATTTACCTTATAAAACTGTTGACAGATAGAGTTCACATCCCGGTCACATTATGAAAGCAATTTCTGAGTGAGCGGCTTCCTCCCTCGCCTCTACAGTCGTCACTATTTCTCCTTTCATTTTCTTTGATGATAAGCTAAAGCAACATATGCTTGGAAATATAATGCTATGCTGTCACCGCAGGATAAAAGCATGGATATGTTATTTTCTTTAAAAAAAAAAAATTTGAGTTTGTGTTCAATAAATGATATTTACATGTTAAGAAGTGAGATACTCCATTTATCTCTTGATAGTTTTCATGTGTTCTTTTATTTTTCTCAGTTGCTTCTTAGCCTCCTGTTCAACAGATTGGCTGAAGCCCCAGGACACTCACAAAAATAAGGCTTCCCGTTGGCCCTCACTCCATGGATTATTCAGAACAGAGCAATTGAAAATTAGATGACAGAAATATCCAAGCAAATCCCAATAAAAATAAGCCTCCTTAATTCTTAGCTGAATGCAAGCAATTTAAATGCCCTCTTTATTCTTTAATAAAAGAGGGACTTGGCTCTATGTCTTTAAACAGCACTTATTTAGCCAGCACTGAGCCCATAATGACTTTTAAAGCCATTCCCAGGTGCAAAAAGGCTCTAACGAAATAATGTAGGAGAAAAATAAGCTCAGCTTTTGCTGTAGTGCCTTGTCAGATGATGTGCAACATCTGCCAAATGCCTCACAGTATCAAATACATTCCTTTGTGCGTTCTTGGTAGATTACTTTGTGGTTTAGTTGCAAATTCTGTTTATTGTTTTGGTGTCTGATTAGCCTTAAAATGAATCCACTCAAAAATGACATGAATTATTACTTATGAGGCTTAGACAAAAAACATAGATCCACACATAAGCTGCTAGGTGAAACAATGATGAACTGGAATTAAGCTCATACAACTTCCCGTTGGGGATTAATAAAATATAATTCCTGTTAAATTCAGTTCACTTAGCTGCTAAGTCTGCAGCACTGAAACGGTGCAGCTCAAACTCACACCGCTGTCTTCATATATGAATCATAGTTAGTTAATCATGGCCAGTGCCTACTGTAAAAGCCTGTGGGGGCAGTCTATGATTTGGGGTTGCTGCAGTTGGTCAGGTCTAGTCGTGCGTTCCAGTTGTCCTCGGAACTCAGAATTTCGAGGTAATCTTGCCGGAATTGACGGAGCAATCTCGGAATTCCGAGCTGGGAACTCATAATTCCCAGAGGACCCTTAGATACCAGATTTAAAGATGGCTGCGCCCAGTACCATTTTTAGTCCTTTGTTGTCTATATTTATTTATTTGTTCAATTTGCAACAATACAAATAACAATATGAATTTGTGCAGTTGCATTAATTCCAGGGATTACATTTAACATAAGCAATATGCACTATACATTCTTTAACTACAGAACCCCTCCCTCCCACATCCCCCTTCCTAATGGAACACACAGATTATGCTAGAGTCATGATCAGGATTACAAATTGGACCTACCGAATTACCACAGATGAAAAACATAAAAGTCATGATAATAGTTTTTTCACATCTTCTGCAGCCTTTTCCCACATCACCAATGTTCTTAGTTTGGCACTATTAATACGGGCTGATGACCACTTAAGGTAGATCACCTCGAGAAGAGCTTGTAGCCAGTGTTTTATTGATAATTGGTGTGGTGGAAACCACCTCAGAACAACAATTTTCTTCGCTGCGGTCAAGCCAGCCAAGCAGAGTTTACGCTCTCTCAGTGATTTTGAACCAGGTGTCGTCATTTAGAAGAAGTAGTGCAAGTTCCAGTGGGAGTTTCCTCCCCACCAGATCAGACATCTTATCCACAACTTTAACCCAAAATCTTTGTACATCTGGACACTCCCATAAGACATGCATCAATGTACCCATGGTGTCCTGACTTAAAATTCTAAAACTCTTTATAATACATTTACTGTCTGTTAGATTTCTAGTATAAACAACAGCAGGTTGTTGTTATCGATAATTATGTTGTTAAGGAGGGCTTGTTCGTGAAAAATCGTATCAATATATGTGATTTATTATTCAATTATCACCAAAATTAGCTGGAGTTCTCAGAGAGCACGTTTTTACGATGGGTTTGTGATTTCTAGTTTTATACAGCATTTGTAGATGCTAACAAACTGGCTATCGTGGAGGCAACCATTTTTTCCGAGTTGGCGCATTTGGTAGTGCATTCCAGGTGTCCTCAGAACTCAGAATTCTGAGATAATCTGTCCGGAAATGACGTGGCGATCTCGGAATTCGGACTTGGGAACTCATAATTCGCAGAGGACCCTAAGATATCAGATCTAAAGTTAGCTGCGCCCTGTACCACCATTAAAATGATTTATAATATATTTTGTATAATATGTGTGGTTTACGACCTGTCCAGGGTGTACCCTGCCTCTCGCCTGATACTTGCTGGGATAGGCTCCAGCCCACCCGCGACCCTGCGTG
>JBBBVU010000017.1:5291066-5312216 GCA_037177055.1 Atherinosoma microstoma
TACATTCAGGAACTTCTGGTTCATTATGAACCGACCAGATCCCTCAGGTCATCAGGGTCAAGTCTACTTTCAGTTCCAAGAGTCAGAACTAAACACGGAGAGGGAGCGTTCAATTCTTATGCTCCTCACATGTGGAACAAACTCCCAGAAACCTGCAGGTCTGCTGAGACTCTCAGCAGTTTTAAATCATTGATAAAAACGTTCCTATTTTCAGCCTTTTATGATGAGCAATTGATATTTTCACTTAAGGTTTCTTTCTTTCTTTATTCATTTTTGTTGTTTATTTTGTGATTATACTTCTGTTTTTAATCCTTCTTAATGCTTTCTGCACCCCGCTGTAATGTTTCTAATGTTTGTATGTAAAGCACTGATGTATCTGGACCAGGTGATGTGGATGGCTTTGTAGAAAAAAGGTCTCCGGACAACGACTTTATAATAAAAAGGTTTATTACAAGAAGTCAGTTGACAAAACAGATCTGCAGAAATCTGTGAGGACTTCAGGAGCCAATGTGAAAATCCTACTGATGTACTTGTAGCCGCTGCTTATATATGCTTGGATAAACAGAGCCTACGTCATATCTGTATTTACTCAAGATAGGGGCTTCTACATACGTGGCACAAAAGAGACCCTCGGTCCGAGACCACAGAGGTCACAGAGTTCCTGTGCTCTTCTACTGAAACAGACTAGATTAATTTCAAGTTAATGGTAAAACTATGTATGATTTATAAATGCTTATGATCAGACACTACACATGCATTTTTTTTATGCTTCCACAGGCAAAGTCTGGGAAGGCAGCCAGAATCTCTGACCCTAACCGTCCCACTTTGTTGGGATCCTTCGGTTGGGACCCTTCCGTTGAGGTCCCAATCTCTTACTGACTCGACCTTAAAGGGTGGAGCTTGAAAAAATCATCACTTCCTGTTTGACTCAGGAATAAGAACAAAGCAGGAACAACGCCATGTTTAAATATACAGTAGATTTATTGTTGTTTAAAGACGCATGCCGAGAAGAAAGAAGACAAACTGCTGGATGTCCACCATTCTCTTCTGTTTCTGGGTTGCGTTGTTATTCCTTAGAATTCAAAGAAGGCGTTGCACTGCTATGATGTCATGCTATGACATAGCTGACGCATCTGTCGCCATCTGGCCAAAATGCTGCCCACTGGATAAGGGTATGGTTGCTGTGGAAACGCAACAACAATCAGGGTTTACCAAACCGAACCAAACTGTCCCATACATACCCGAACCTGCTGGTGGAAACAGGGCTATAGATACTGGGATATAGATTCAGAATAAACAGCCAATCAGTACGGCTTTATCCGAGCCTGTGATTGGTTGGGATGGTGGCACAGATTGAATGATTCTGTGGGCAAAAATATTTTCTGCTCAAAATGTAACTAATGTGCTTGCAAAAAATATTTGTCTGCGGTCAAAATGCCCTTCTGCTCAGGGCTCAGGAAGGAGGCAAATGATATAACTAGAACATAACTATGGGCCCCTTAGTACCAACATGGTTTAACCAGAACAGCCTACCTGAGTATTGTAGCTGACCATGTCCATCCCTTTATGAGCACAGTGGAACATCTTCTGATGGCTACTTCCAGCAGGATAATGCACCATGTCACAAAGCTCAGATCTCCAACATGAAAATAGGTTTACTGTACTCAACCTAATATTTCTCCTTTGGGACGTGGTGGAACGGAAGATTCTCATCATGGATGTGCAGCAACTGTGTGATGTTATCGTGTCAATATAGAGCAAAATCTTTGAGGAATTTCATCTGTATTGTGTTGTATCTGTAACTGTATTGTGACACTTCCTACATCCATAGTGTTGTGTACTAGTGAATTCTGCTCCAACAGAAGCAATAACTCCAACAGTCTGTTTTTCTGTAAACATATGAGCACAAAACATTTGACATGCAGCCCTGAGTAAATTAGAATTTCTCCCTCTCAGCCTCTTCTCTCTTTCCACCCACCCGCTCTGTCCTCCTACTACACACATCTCAAAATGATCAGTGAATCTTAGCTCATATACCCGTTACACTTGCATTCAGTCGCATTGCATATTTTCCCTCGCTGTAGCTCTCAGTCTTACACAAAAGCACACACACACACACACACACACACACACACACACACACACACACACAATGCTGGGTAATCTGGTGGTTGTATTCTGCTTTACAATTGAGAAAGCTGCCGGCAGGGTGATTTAAATGGTATGCTGGGCAGTTTGCACGGCGCGACTTAACCTTTTTTTCCCCTCACTTCTCCTTCCTTAAAATGTTGCGCATTTAGATGTTTACACATTTGCTATTCAAGTTGCTTGTATCATTTAACATTCAGATAAGATTGCTTCAGTTTGATCCCTCTGCTTATCGTTTTCCTTAAATGGTCATCATTTCTCTAGTGCGACGACAGCATCAGCAGAGTAAGATTTTCAAACCCAAGTAATTACTCTGTGTTTGGGTTCTATTTTTAATCTTTTTACAGCAGCTTTGACTTGAGCGTTCTCACGTCGGCGCTACAATCCTCTGGGCTCCGCTTTATGTCGGTTACACAAAGCACACAAGAGAAAATGAAAAAGAAACAAAGGAAAAACCCAGCCCCCTGTTAAACATATTAACCTGTCACTGTTTTAATTGAAACATCTCTCTTTTTTGGAGGAGGGGGGGGTGTGTGTAATTTCAAGGTAGGCTTGATGCAGTGAAGTTTCGCCATCATGCTCGGCTGTGGTTGTAAAACATCTCAGACCAATTAGACTGTGAAGCACAAACATGCCACATGAGGTAACCCTCAGCAGTTGCTGGCACTTCTGCAAGATATCAAGGCACTTTTTTCCCCTTTAGTCAAAAATCAAAGCAAATCCCCCACACCATGGTATTACAGAATATTTCAGCTTTTGTGTTTTGTTCTCCTTTTACCTTCCCAGAGTAATGAATATAACCCTACAACTGTTAATCTAAATTTTTAATACCAAACCCAACTTCAAGCAAATAATCTCATTTTGATTAGATTTGTGAAAAGAGAAATCCTTCTTATATCTGTATCAGCGAATGCACGAACAACAAACATTCACACTGAATGACGATCACAGAATCTGCTCCATTATGCAATGGACCACTGTAAAAAAAATGGTAAAAGAATGTTCTTTATGATTGAACAAACTGATAAAGAGGGCTGGTTTTGGAGATGATGCCAAGAAGAATATTGCAAACGCTGATCTGCATAATGGACAACAAGCATGTCCAGTCAGAGGTTGCTTCAGCTTCACTGCAACAAAGAACAATACAGAGGATTATTCCTGTATAGCAATAACTGTACGCAATTTTATAATTACTTATCATTAGTGACTATAACTGTTATTGTTTATTTATCCTGATCTTGTTTTTTAGGGGGTTCATTGAGACACACAAATATACACGTACTGTATCTGATAACCCAGACAAGAATAGGAAGCATGAAATATAAATTAATCAGAAGTTGTTCATTATGTATAATGTGGCCTACTTGTGCTAAAGCAAATATATGCTGCTGTGTGAGTTTGTTTGCGCTCCATTGTTAAAACTTTGCTTGTCTAAGACTAAATGAAGTCTTGCAATGTCATTCAGAACATCAACTTGTTTAGTTTAAACTTGCACATGGAAATTAAACAAGTCGAGAGGTGGAGAACTAATCTTTAAGGTAAAAGTCAACATTTTCTACAGAGTTAAAATAAATTAACCACCAAGATTGCATGTAACAGATATGATGGTCGACTTTTAACTATTTCTTGCTGTTTCCTTTTGAGATTAATAAATATTTTTTCATTTAATATCATATGTTTCATTGAATTTCTCTAAGTATGTTCATGCGATTATAAACAAAGTGTGTTATAACACTGTCTTATAAGGAAGACGGTGATTTCAACAGTGATCCTTTTTCTTTATTTTATGCACATTTTTCCTCCTCTAGCCTGCAGCCCCTCTCCTGTATTTTCAGCTTGTCCTGCATAAAATCTCCTGCTGTGAAGTGCTGCTGTGGAAGAAAACGTAGCCAAATTGTCTGCACATTCTTTTGAACATCTCAGGAGAATGTGACTGATGATGTCCTGTACCCAGTAAGGTGCGATAACCAAACCTGGATCAGTTAATAAGCAAACAGAGAGGTTCAGTGCAACAGCAAAGTCTGTGGGCCGAGAGCAAAAAGACAGATAACAGAGGTGAGTGTGAATGGAAAATGCAAAAACATGTTTTCATCTGTGAGTGGATCCACTAGCTTCAAGTGCAGCGCTGACTTTCTTCTTCTACGTGCCTTTAGGGCGTTATTTATCCCAAACAATGCTCTAGCACTTATCAAACAAAGCCGTGCAGTTTACCGTACTGCAGTTATAAAGCTCAGAGGGTTCTCACTTAACAGTTTTTTGTCCATTCAGAGACACCGTAGTAAAAATGGTGGCACAAATATGGCAGCTGTCGTGTATGTGGATCCAAGTCAAGGAGATATAAATGGCTCGTTCTAAGAGAATAAAAGCAAAACTGTTACTTTTGTAAAGTGATTAGAATAGAAAGGCTGTTTTCAATGATATATAAAAAAATGTTTTAATCATTGATATTTGATTTTGTTACATCCTGCACCGTTAAGTAGCCTGTGCAGTTGCATGTTTTTCATTTTTACAATTCCATGCAAAACATAATATCAATTATTTCTTTTAAAAAATCATAGGGTTTAGTATGACTGACTAATTGTAGTAGCGTATGTATACATACAGTACATGCACATATACTTATTTTTTGTGGAATATTTGATAAATTTGGCCAAATTACAAAAGATAGTAGTGAAGAGTCAAACCAAATGATCTGAGTTTCTGAAAAGACTCATCATGCCCCCACTGCACAGATTCAGTCGGGGCTTTGACCTGGAAGTAAAAGATTCAAGAATGAAAATAAGAAGCCATCAGTAGAATAACCAGAAGGCATAGCACACATCTAATCTGTGTAAAAAAAAGTAGGGGAAAAAAAAGAGTGTAAAAGGGTGTCCAGCTCCATGATTTGATATGGCCGTTTTGGTCAGTAGCAACATGAGATAAAGAGAAAAAAAGCCCAGTAGAGACAAAAGAAGGTGTATTGCTCGCAATTGCAAGACATACTCCAGTCAGTAAATTTGACTTCTGTGCCTCCATACTGGGAAAAGACCAGTCTAATTAATGGCCCAGGGAAAATATAACCACAGTTTGATTTAACTCTGTATCTAAATGTATTATTTTGGATTACCAGGCCTAATCTCCACCTCAATCTGCTTTACATCATGTCATACTGAATGTGTGTGAACACGAACTGTAGTTCAGACACTCATTGGAATGAACTTAACGCAACAAGTAAGGAAATGAGTGTTTGGTGGATTATTTCTTCATTGTAACAAAGTTTCTTGGCAATAAATCTTACATAATTGCAAAGCCTGTTTATTTCTCATTTAATTGTGCTACATTTGTAAGGAAAATGCAAAAGATGAGCATGTGAATTGTGCCAATGTACAAGGCAAGGCAGTTTATTTGTAAAGAACATTTCATGAACAAGATAACTCAAAGGGCTTTTCAACATTAAAAGCAAGGTGCAAAAGAAAAAAGTACATTAGAAATAGAAGAATCAAAACAAACTAAAAGGAATAAAAGAAATCAAATAGAACAAAGTTGAATAGAGACAAAAATACATCAGAATACATACACTGGGTTACATATGATCTAAATAGATATGAATGAGAAATACATCTTCATCATCGTCATCAAATATATTCAGAAATAAAAAAGAAAAGAAAAAAACCTTTTAAACCTTTAAATCAGAAAGTGGTGGCAGGTGTTCTGGTAGTTTGTTCCAGATATGAGGAGCATAAAAACTTAATGTTTAGTTTTGACTGTGTTTTCTGGTGTGATGTTTTTCCCTTTTTTTGGTCTTTGTGAGGCAAATCTTCTCTGCCCATGCTAAACAGCTTATTCTGCTACTGACTCTTGTGGGGTGTTTATCGGATTGAATGCTTAAAGTCTGAAGAAACAGTTGGATGTGGACGAATCATACACAGCCACAACATCCTGGTACCTTCTCCTCATGCTGGTGACCAGCTTTGTCCCATTCTTCAACCAGCATTTGTCACAAATCAGCCCAAGCTTACCCACAAAAGTTGATAGGGTTGAGGTCAGGACTGCAGGTATGCCATTTCATCCTCTCCACTCCCAAATTCTGAAGATAGTCTCTGATAAACCCACAAGCCTTCACATACCTTAGTATATAACCTTATAGCAATTAACAGCCAAATTAGAAAAAGCTACTGTTTCATGAATCTCTTGGGTACCCAGTCAAATCAAAGGAGAAAACAGACAATCACTGATTCTGAGTCAGTTTGGGACAAGAAACACTTTCAGCTTCATCTTTTTTTTAAAATTGTTGTTGTAATTTGGGCATTCTCATTAAACAAGAGCTTTTTTACTTTGTCTCAGAACGTGTGGCCTGTACAGAGAACACGGAGCATAAGCTTTTTCCAAAAAAACCTGCTGAACTGTCAGTTCGGCTTTGCAGTGTTTGTAGGAGCAAGTGGGTGGCTGTATGTGTGCTGACAGAACTCAGTGTGTGGGTGACGTGAGAGAGAAAGATTATTTCTGAGTGTCCACTGGCATTTGCCTTCCTCCACTTCTTTCCCATCCTCCGGTTTAACGGTGTTTTTCTATCCAGTGACAGAGACCACAGCTCTGCTTGCCAAATGGCCTAGGCTGGCTGCGTAATGCTGGAGGCAATCTCTACTTTTATTGGCATGTTTCTGACTTTCACACACACACACACATGCACACACACACACAAATGCACCATTACTCTACTCCTTTACAACCCTTATTTATTAACCGTATGATCACACTGAAGCTTGGGAATGGCAGAAATATCAGTTTGCACTTCTAGCAAGGATTTTCTTTTTAATTTAATAACCACATCACTTTAATCAAGAATGACCACTGAGCTTTTGAAACCATTAATAATTGGAAAAAGGCACACACATACTCACTAACCACTTTATTAAGTACACTTGTTCAATTGTTTATTAACACAAATATCTAATAAGCCAATCACAGGAAGCAGCTCAATGCATTTAGTCATGTAGACATAGTGAAGATGACTTGTTGAAGGTCAAACTGAGTATCAGAATGAGGAATAATAATATTGGGGTTACTTTCTTGGCACACTTTGGACCCCTTAGTACCAACTGAGCACCATTTAAAAACCACAGCCTACTTGAGTATTGCAGCTGACCATGTCCATCCCTTTATGACTGCAGTGTACCATCTTCTGGTGGCTACTTCCAGCAGGATTATGCACCATGTCAAAAAGGCAAGGCGAGTTTATTTGTATAGCACATTTCATGGAAAAGGGGCTTTACATAAAACATTAGCATTACAGCGGGGTGCAGAAGAAGCATTAAAAAGTACATTTAATGTACAAATGTGCAGCAAACGTGTGAAGCTATCATGTCAATATGGAGCATCTCTGAGGAATGTTTCCAACACCTTGTTGAATCTATGACACCAAGAATTAAGACAGTTCTGAAGACAAAGGGGGGTCCATCCAAGGTGGACCTAATAAAGAGGACGGTGAGTGTAAATGGCTGGTTGGTCATTTCAGCTGCTTCTGCCTTTTAATTCTATTTTGTTCAACACATCAACACCTTTCCAAAGAGCAATGTTAGAAATCCCATCAGAGTGGAGAGACAATAAGGAGTAGGAGGCGAAGCATCAGCTGGAACAGTCTTCATGCCTTGTTAACTCAGTTTGTTGTTGTGGTGGAGGTTTAAGTTTGTTTTTTTTCCCTTTCTCTACCCCAGAGATCTTCACGAGTTGTTAAGCATCTTAATCTGTTGTTTCACACCTCAGCCAAGCATTTGAAATTCCTCTCAGGCCTTTGTTTGTCTTGTGTTTCGTTTGGGACTGAGGACAGTCATGTTAAGAGACGGTTTACAAGAAACTTCACAGTTTCACTGCGAAGCGATCTATTTTTTTCTATGATTATTGCTTCCTTCTGAGGTCGAGAGAGACTGCATACGAGGAAGAAATAATCTGTTTTCTTCCGCTTGTGTTAGAAAATCACCCTCATCTCTATCTGGCTAATGTGTGAAGCAATTATAAACCACTTTCTGAAACTGTTAAAGAAGAGACACCACTGTTTTGATGATTGATAGCAGCTGCGTAATGGTGTGCTGTGGCAGAATGGGCAAAATGTTTTTTATGTAACGCCTACTTGTTCCAGTATTGCCTTCAAAATGAAATGCAGATGATTTAGACATTTATTTGGTGACATTTGTGTAAAAGTTAATGTGTAAAATACATAAAGTCAATTGAAAATAAAGCTGGTGAAATTAACTTTGTTTTTTTCCAGTGGCTTATTACTTGGAATGGTACAATGATGAGTCCTGGTGATAAACCAGCAGGAAACTAGAGGTGTTTACCAAGAAATTTATGTCTTTCTGCCCACAGTTTTACTTTTTTACTGAATCTCTGCTTCTGTTAACCTGCTACCAGCCCATTAAATGGACACATTCACTTGTTATAATTAGCATCGATAGAACCAGGCGGTGTCCTTTATTATTTTGTAAGGATAATCAGCATCCCAGACCACTGAGTGACATTTTTAGGCCATTATTTGGTCCAGTGTTACTAAGGCTGTGGATTTTTCAGTCATTCACACCACAGTCTTTACAAATACAGGACTCTAGGAGGAGCTGCTGATAATTAAGTGGTGCTTTACAATTATTATCACCCACAAAAATCATTTAAAAATGCAAGAAATAACGGTTTTAGAGCCATGGTGGCCCTGTTGTTGCAGCTCACATATTTAATAACCAAGCTCTTCATCAACTTATCCCCAAAGGCTTTGCTGTTTAGACTGAAAATCTTTAGTTTTGAACATGGTTCCTGTACACATTTTAAGAATAATTTCCAAAATCCTGCAACTCAATCATTGACAGATGTGAGTCACCTCACAGTTGAGAGGCTTAGGACTTCATTTGCTCAACAGGAATTCCCAGCGGGTTCGAAAATCACAAGAAGGGTTCAAATCAGGCTTTTCTGTGTAGAGTTTGAATGTTTTCCCTGTATGTGTAGGTTCTCTCTGGGTTCTTCCCACAGTGCAAAGACATGAATGTTTGGTTAACTGGCCATGTGATGGACTGGTGACCATTCCAGGGTGTAAGCGTAGCTGCCTCTCTGCTGCTGGTTACGCTGTGACCCTGCATTGGAATAAGTAGATACTGAAAATAGATAGATGGATACAAATGAATTCGCTGATGGAACTCAAATGACAATATGATTCAACATACCCCTGCTGCATTGTGAAGAAAGATCCTTAAGTTCAGATTCATATGAACATTTTTTTAAAGGCATTGATGATCCGATTTCTCATTCACTTTAAATGGAAATGTCTTGCATTAATGATTTCTGAACCCCATGGTTCCAATTGCCCCACTAAATGTGTGTCCAAAGTCATGATCAAGTGGCTACCTCTGGCTTAGAAATGTGAAGCCTATGCGAAATCTATTGACAGCATAAGATTTAGCTGCTTCTTTTTTTGACAACTTGGTGCAACTTTATTGCATCGAGATACAGAAACATTAACAAACTGGCAGTTTAAATGGAAAATGAGTTGAAATCTTACAGGGAGCATCATGAAGATTTTAAATAAGAGTCCAAACAAATAAAATCATACACAAGCAAAGGTTAATATTAACACGGGACTTGGCATAATAAAATAAGAAGAGCAGGGGACGCGACAATGATTAAAAGAGTTGAAGAAGAGGAGCAGGAGGACGAAGGAGGTGAGGGAACAGAACCTGTGTTGAGTGTTGTAACTTTTATCTCCTAACATTTATTTTATTAAGTCACAGTACATGTTTTCAGTTATAACTAAAAAGGTCTAATAATAATAAGAACAATAATAATAATAATTTTTACTATTACTACAACCTCCGCTAAGGTTGAGGTAGTAATAATGATAATAATAATAATAATAATCATAGCCTGATAATAACAACAACAACATTAATAATTATCATCAATATTATTACTACTACAACCTCTGCTAAGGTGGAGGTATTAACAATAGGCTGATAATATAATTAAAATTATGCAAAGGAGAATGGAGATTAACCTTGAACAGAAAAGTTAAGTGCAGCCAAATTCTGCTAACTCAACATTGTTATTTTCAGTTACACAAGACCATCTAAATTACAAAGACCACAACCCCTTATACCAATCTTTGCATAATGAAAATGCAGAACAACTGTGGTTTTTAGCCAGCTCACAGCACGCCTTTGCTTTAGCCAGCCTACCTCCATTAGCTGGTTAGTTCCCGTTAGCTCCGGGTTAGCTTTGTTAGCTCGTAGCTGCAGGCAGCTCAGAGTTTGATGGGTGTCAATCATCCGTCCTCTCAGCGCCTCCTCGTCGCCCATTTTTGGGTTTTCCGGGAGTCATGAGGCTCGTGATGCTGCCAAGATGGCAAAGGTAGGAACTGTTCAATGAGCCTCTTTTCAGCTATTCAGAAACCTATGGGTCAAGTGGTCTTTTCATCCATTTCTTCTACAGTCACTGGTCATGATGGATGCTTGCTCCAATTTAAGCAGGGAGACCAGCCTAACATTGAGATTTAAAGCATCACATCCAGGTAACTCCTACCTTTTTCACTTCACTTCCTTCATACACCAGTGACTGATACAACAGTCAGTATATTGAACTAAGCCAACATTTAATGGCAGTACATTCATTTATCTTTTTTTTAACAGAACTGCATTACTAATAAAACAAATAAGAAACAATAAATTGTAAAACTGCTGAAAATCAAACCATTTTAAAGTGAATAACAAATTTGGTGAGAAGTGTAAATTTGCTTGAAGTTTTATTTCACTGCAAAGTTTTCATTTAAGTCGAAAAAAAAGTGTTCATTATTTTTTCAAATTGTCACCAAGATTTGTTTTAATTAATCCAAGAAGGGAAAAAAAATTGAAGCATGGCACAAAAGTTTATTTAAGTAGTGCATCTTAATTTAGCACCGGTGCTACTGGAGGGAAGAGAAAACTTTTAAGTCCATACTTATTTAGTTTCAAAGATAAAAGTCCACCCACAAACAGACCACATCTATATACAGAATGTAGCATTGCCTGCTGGCACTGCACATGAATTAAGGATTTTGCAGTGTTTATTGCTTTGGGAAAGAAGCTGTTGTTAAATCTGTTTGTCTAGGTTTCCATTGTCCTGAACTTTCTGCCTGAGGGCAGCAGTTCAAGCAGAGTGTCCAGGATGTGATGGGTTTTTTATGATTTTGTGTGCCTTTTTTTTTTAAGGTAGTGGAAATTGTAGCGAGAGGCTGCAGCTAATGATCCTCTGGAAGACCTTCCTCTCAGCAAGAGTGCAGCTGGCAAGCCAAGAGATGGAGTATGTCAGTGCGTCCTCCATGTAGCAAGAGTAGAAGGATACCAGCATTTTTTGAATCAGAGAGTTCTCCCTGAGTGTGGGACCATTTTCACACATCCCGCTGATGAAAAGGAAGCTGAATCTCTACCTTTTTTCCCCCTAATGTCAGTGATCAGCTCTTTGGTCTTAGACGTGCTCAGGACCAGGCACCATGCACAGCTGTTCCACCCTATCCCAGGATATACACTCATCCTCTCCAGAGATAAGTCCCACCATGTTTACATGGAGACTTTTACCCCATTCAGTTTGAAATCTTCTCAGTTTAAGATTTCAGGGCAGCTGTTTACATGGGAACAAATCTATTCCGATCTGGTGTGTACATACGTTTAAGCAGAACAGTCCTGTCTGACATGAGCAGAAAGTTGTTTACATCACGTGATTTATCAAAGATGGAGAGATCTACAAACTGATCGTCACAGTTGTGGTTCTTTGCGGTATTTTCAAGCAACAGCTTGATACTCATGCACTGCTACAGTAAACAACGAAGAGGAAAAGGCACAGATATAGTTTGAATTAAAAACAAACTTTCTGCCGCTGTATAGTGAATTTGTTTGTTCGCCACTAGCTTCCAAAGTGAGGAAACGTAACTCGTTGCGTTTTTACGTTTAGTCAGAGCAACCTGCCAACATTCTGATTCGACATTTACATGATACCACGATCGGTTTGGGAAATGGAATATTCTACCCCTGTGAAACTGAATGTAAATCCTTTCGGTTTGGCACTTTTCATTCGGAATGACGTGTATACATGGGTCATTTTCATTCTAAAAGAGCTTCCACACAGATTGTAATCGGTATATTTGGGTCCATGTAAACGTAGCTACTGTCTGATTGGCAAGAAAGGCGCCGTTGCCAGAGAAGGTGAAGGTGCAGTTGTCGGTGTACAGAGGGAAGAGCAGGGAGCTCAGCACAAAGCCCTGGAGAGAGCCAGTACTTAGGCTGGAAGCTAAGGAGAGGTCCATCTTCAGATTGAGTGTGATTGTCCAGGTCTGACAGTTTAGACATCAATCTGTAAGTGAGGATGGTGTTGAAAGCAGAGGTGAAGTCGATAAAAGTAGCCTTGTGTAGCTCCCCTCCTGCTCCAGGTGGGTAAGAGCACTTCTCTTGACATCAGCAGTGTGTGATGTAAACCTCGGACAGCTGATGTATACTGCTCCAGGTCTCGGTGTTCAAAAACATCCCAACATCTTCACTCAAAGCAGTGGGGGGGGCACCCTCAGGCCATCTTTTAAAGGTTTTGAATGAGGTCAGAGCACTTTTCCTGAGGCTAGTGTATGCTGGTATTATAGGGAAACATGGACTGATTGGTCCAGGTGTGGTGATGGCTTAGGTGTGAAGCCCTGCTTGGTGGTAGAGTAGGCCTTATCCAGAGAGAAATCCCATAATAACAAGGAGTATCCCAGAAGAAAAGCTAATGTACCATTATTGCCTAAACTTTGCAAATGGTGACTGATTACAGAAGATGTTAAACCAACATGCTTCTAGAATGAAATGACAGTTCAATGTCATCCTGCAGGTGAACCAATTCATCTTCCCAGATTATGGGAACTACCACCGGAGCCTCCTGGGAAGTGAATATGTGAGCAATAGGAGTTCAAGTCATGTGGTCAAAACATCAGAATCAGCTGTCTGAATTTAAGTGTCAGCTAAGTGTGGAGAGTATGTGACCTGCAAAAGAAACAGCAGGTATACCAACAGATCATTTTGAATGCTGCTCATGGAAATGCAGTCCTGGCTCTGGGAGATAGTAACAGGCCGGGTGACTGATTGCTGTAGTCAGGCCCCGTCTATCAAATTAACTTTGACTTTATAAAAAAGGATAAATTCCAGTTCAATAATAAAATATTTGGCCCATATTGAAGACGATTACAGATACCAATCCACTCCAAAACAGAAACAATAAAAAGTATTTTCCTCTACCACTTGTGCCGACACTTAGAATTAGATCTTGCCGATAACAGCTGTGACCTGAGAGGTTCAACAGAAAATAGAACAATTTATTCATGAATAGCAGTCAGTCTTGTAATCTCAACCAATAATTACACTATAATTAATAGACAGCCTGTCTGAGGCTGAGTCTTGGTTAATCAAAATACCTAAACAGCAATATTATGAGACGTACATTAAGCACCATAGATCACATTTCACGCAGAGCGACAGATGTGCAGCTCAGCACAGATGCTTTCAGTATGCTTCTCCATCCCAGTTAAAGAGAAACCCTGATGGAAGATCAGCAACAAACATATGCAAGCACTAAACATAAGTTCATTTAAGAGAAAGGCTCCCAAAGCTCAACCAGATGTATCCTGTTTAATTTTGTGGCACTTACGTCGACTCTGTAAGACTTCAAGGAAACATCTGCGGCAGACAAAACCGACATACTGGGATTTACTACACTTTGTGAGGATGAGTCGGACTGAAGTTAATACAGCTGCAGATGATGTTTCTGGAAGCAAAGGAAGAGGGGACACATGCACAGTTGCTGTGGAGACCATCTTGGTCTTGTCACATGGCTGGAATCATCCAAGTGGGTGGAAGTGGTTGATTCTTGCAGCGTGTCACCTGATACATGTTCCGTCATGTTATTGTTGAACCACCTTCTTATGTCCATTGTGCAAAGGTATCAGTCTATACCAGTTGGTCCAACCCATTTTCCTTGAAGACCCCCTTCATACAACTACCAAAATCCATGCTTGGCTTTAGGCTATCTTCTTGGTGCATTCTGGCTGAGTCTTGTCCAGTCCTTTCATAAAACCAAAGTAAAGGTAATCAACATATATCCTTACTTTTTTCTTTTAATAGGGATGTATCAACTGCATTGTGGAGTTTCTTTGACATGTTTCATAAATCAAATGCTCCAGGTAAAAATCAAGGCTGCCAGGATAGACGTGAACTACTCCACTACAGCTCCACCTCACTAAACCACATAAATGACCAAAACTGATTGGATGCACAAGGTGTGGCCTACTAAGTATCTTTTTAATTTCCACAATCGCTCCCACCTGGCCCTGCAGCCAGCCACTTGCTCCGTATCTTATTCCATTAAGAGCTGTACTCATGCTTGTACCAGGCCGATGCAAGATGATCGCAGCCCAGGGTTGAGTTAGTGATGTTTTACTCGAGCATTGTTTCAATACGTTGCTTCAACATGCTAAAAGTCATGTGACCACACCAACTGAGGCCTCATTATGTCATCTGTGCATGCCGCTCTGCTCCCAGGAATGCTTTAAAACAGGTTTCAAATCACTTGTGCACCGTAGAGAGGTGGTTTAGCCAACGATAACTCATTTCATTTTGAAAACAGATTGGAGGAAAGCATCATATTAGAATGATCTTAGATTAAATCACACTTTATGATTTCTAAATACATTTTTATGTTCACACTTACTGACAAACACATAGGTTTATACTCAGACATACAAGTACACGACACTCAGACACACACATCTGTAGTTAGATAGGTATAAATTATCCTACTGATAGGTGTATAGAGTGATTGACAGGTTGAAAGAGACTGAGAGCCTCACAAGCCACCCCTTGAATTAATTCAGGAGGTTGACACCAGACGAAATTCCACATTTTTATGCTGCAGAGCCTACATGAGCTGTAGGCAGTATGCAACATGATACAATTATTGCATGCCCATTGGTTGTCGGTGCATTTAGCGACATAACTGTCATCCAAGGAGCTTGTCTTGGCATCAAAAGTAATTCTTCAATTCTTCATATGTTTCAGCGATCGTGACCCCCAAAAAATCCCACAGCCATTGAATTGACAACATCTGTAACACTTCCGGCATACAAGATGGCAAGCTGAAGATGTTCTTGTCCTGGCCAGAGCGACTAATCTCCATCCTCCATTCAAGACAAAAGCTTTGCAAAAAGCAAACTTTAAAAGTTGATTGTATAAACTGTATCAGGAAGCATCAGAGGAAACGTCAGGGTCTGCAGCTGCAGAGGAGCGCAACATCAGAGTTGAATAATATATCACATTTCATTTCAAAGGGGCCTTCAAGGGCTTTACTTTAATGCAACTTTATAAATACAATTACTATCCCTATCAGAGTTACATAAGCACTCTTTTTCTCATACTTTTCCCATTTAAAAACACAGAGTTTGACTTTTGACTGATTTAAACACTGACAGATGAAAACAGTAACTTTGGGATGAGAACATTTCCTTTATTAACCACTGCGTCAAAAACGAGACAAGGAGCTGCACGAGAGCAATGAGGTAATGAAGCCTTGCCATCGCTTCCCCTTAAATGCATTACTCACAGACACAATGAGTCGATCTCACGGCAGTCGCATCAAAATGACCTGGTGCTTCACGAGGCTCCGGCTTCACCTTCCCAGGTTGAGTTGCTGCGCCAACAGATTCAATATCGGCTGCTGTGCTTCAGGCTCTCAGACCTGCTACTGGGTCCTTGGTGGCGCACTCCAAACAAGGCCATCTCCATCCTGCCACTACTTTGGCTCCACTTATATCCTCCAGAGGGCTCACACCTGTCCTTACTTAGGCTGATTAGACTGAGGCCCAATCTCAATTCGTATATCGTTATATTATATAATGTTACTCAAGTATAATCAATTGAAACCTTTATGCAAATTACAACATCGCTACTTTTATTTCCGAAACATGCGTAGGACTGTCAAACGGCGCATTGTGCCGTCATGGGTAAAGATCTACTTTATCGTAAAGTTTTTGACAACAGTTAAACATTTTTAATGTTGTTTTTTACGAAAAGGCAACTTTTCTGTACAAGTCTTTTGCTGCCATGTTTGTATACTGCGTGAAAGCGTAAAACGGCTCCTACCCCTTTGTCGTGAAGTCTGCACCTGAAAAAGCTCTACTGTAAGGGGTATTCACCCCTTCTCCTTAGCCCTTCACCTCACCCCGAAAGAGAATCGAGACACCCCTTTGTCTCTCATGAATGCGCAAAACAGAGGGGAAGGGCTAAGGGGGAGAATTGAGATTGAGCCTGAGTCTGCTCTTGAGGCCTTCAAGGGGTGTAAGTAAAAAAGACACTTCACACTAAAACATTCAGAATGAAAAAGAAAATTTAAAAAAAATACTTTACCATGCACAAAAATAAACTTTAAAATCCACAAAATAAACAAGTTAATGCACTAAATAAATAAAAACATTTGTTTTCTGGTCTGTTTTAAGATGTTGTTGTACAGCAGATTTCAATAACCCCATTTATCAAGGTGGATATGTTTTCAGTTTGTTTGTTAGCAACATAACATAACTTTTAATGAAATTTTCAGGAAATCTCAGAAATGGAATAAGGAACAAGTGACTATTTTGGGGGTGATCTGAATCACCGCGTAGATCCAGAATTTTTAAAAGTAATCTTTACTATGGGGAGATAGGGATAATTTTGCCATTAGAGCTTATGACTCAAAAACAATGCCCACAATCATTGGCAAAAAAAATGATTACAATGGCTGCGCTCTCTAAGAGCTTCCTTTAGGACCAGATTTAAAAAAAAAATAAGAAATGTTTTCAGGCTTCCAAATTGCTGGTGTCATGTGAATGAATAGTCCAAATGATAAAAACAAAGTCAAGTGCATACATACTCAACTCTTCACTTGTCTCTGTGTGGACCTGGCCTTCATTTTAACAGTCACACAGGCTCAGTACAGTCAAGGCCTTGTGGACCCCCTATGGTCTTTGGAGACCCCCGAACCTTTGTACCAGTGGTTCTCAAAATCTTTAGCCAAGACCCCTAAGATAACGATCACAATGATTGGGTGGTTGATTGTGTGATATATCAAATGTGTCATCTTGTGGCCGTCTTCTAAATGTAAGACTTAAAACTATCAGAATCTTCATAAATAAGGAGGATAAAGTGGTTTTTGATGGAATGTGTTCACAGCTGTGACGAAGCACTCATTTGCCGAAATTCAGCTTTACACCAGTACACCAGTAATGCCAACACTGGAGGTAAGGAGGGTTAAGTGTCTTGCCGAAGGACACAACAATAGTTGACTGGGGGGCAGGATTTGAACTGCAAACCTTCCAATTATTGAATGACCTGCTCTACCACCTGAGCCACTGCTTTCCCTTACTCAATCTTATAATGATAATTAAGCACCAATATAAACACAACAGTTAAATCATTATAAATGAAAAGGATATTTAAAAGGTATAGGAATGAAAAAAAAAACTACTTCCTGTATGGGAGGGACTGATTTGTAAAAGGTTGGGCCTTGCTGTAATATATAACATGGGGCATTTTCAAGAACGTACCATTGCACGTTAAACATTCAAAAAGTTATCCAAGTCCCCAAAGCAAAAGTTGGAAAAGTTAAAACAGGTAAACTGATTTAAAAAACAAAAGCCTCTCCAAGGTTACAGGGACTAGCCAGGTGAACAAATTAGAGGAGAAGAAGAGAATTTTCTAGCAGATAGAGAAAATGGCAGGGAGACAGTCTGGAAAGTGCACAATCATGTGCATGTGTAAATAAGGAGTTTATTATTATGGAAAGCGGATGGATGCGAGAAGAGAGATTGGAAGGGTCAGGTGATAAACTGGGGAGGTGGACTGGAGATGGTGGGGGCTCCACCTGAAATAAGCAGGGAGTCAGTTTGTGGAAATGGTGCCAATCAGAAGATATAAATGACATGATAAGAAACATGCGACACATTTATCATATGTTGCCCAGTGCAGGTACACGGGATGTCAGACAGTTGGTTGTTGTCAGCTGGTATACCTCCATTAATTACGTCCAGGCAACTGTTTAGCAGCAGATTGTTCAGGAGGTTGCCAGTTTCTCTGCATCATGGATGTTCATGATCCAAGTGGTAATCAGTCACAGTCATTCTGCAGATGTGCTGACGATGCTAATAATGCCTCCTGAAGTTAAAGTTGTTTTTTAAATCTGATTTTCTATAGTCTACTCTTTACAAACATTAAAATGAAGCCGTGTTTGCAGTACTTCAGGTCCTGAACTCAATGAGCTGGAGATAATTTTACGAGGAGACGGTATGACTAAAGTTGGTATTGTCCCTCTACCCCAAAGCCTCTTTTTTAATGAGGCTGTTCACAGTTCACAGCATGACTTCATTTAAATATCTTCCCACATATGTCAACAGCTGTCTGTTTGTCTGGGAAGTTCATGTTTAATTGAAACTGACAACCTGAGACATTTATTAATCATCACTCAGACAAGGGGAAAAAAATCTGCACCTTCTGCGTAACACCTAAACTTTGTTCAGTTATTTTCAGTTTTATTTTATTATCTTTTTTACACATTTCTTTACCCCCTTTAAAAAAAAGATGCAAGAGCGCGACATGGTATAATTGGCTGCACAAAAGTAGGTCACCCACTGAGCTTTGAAGAGTCAATTTGTGGTGTTTTTGGGGCTCATGAGTAGTAGCATCTCTTCAACATTAACCTTCTAGATGTTCACCCACTCCCTTCTTTGGCTTTGATAAGGCTGTTTTGAAAGTATTCAGCCGTGTGCACGGCGTCAAAAAGATATCAAATGCAGAAGTCTCTCTGGAAATGGACTCCCTGCAAGAGGGATGCATATTAACATGAAAAAGGTTGTGGAGGAATAGAGTCTATGTCTTCTGTGTAAGGGTAACCTATTAGCGTCAATGATTTGCCAACATGTCTGGCTGGGAAAAAAAAAAAGGAGAAATAAATTATGTAATGGTGCAGTAGTCTAATCTAAATCTGTTCTCTCCCTCCCACAGGAAGGATTTGCCTAATAAGAGTTCCCAGTAAGATGAGGCAGAGAGAAATTTGACTCGGTACTATTTGTTGCCTCTTCGTGATATTCTGTTTTCCTTTAAAGGAGTAATCCTTTGTAATCGCTGGGATCATGATTGGACTTTTATGTGGTCCTTTATGTGTACTAAACACCAGCAGCCAAATCTGACTGTAGTTATTCTCTGATTTTGCAGCACTACAAAGAAAAAAAAAAGAAGAGGATAATGAAAAATAAAATAAAAAAACAGCTGCTGTGTCCTGCACCAGAGTTTGTTCAGAAAGATTATGCAGTGCACCTCTCTGGCACTTGACAGGGCTTTGTAGTCTCCCACACATTTCTGGATAATATGGCAGACTTACTAATCTGACACGGTGTACACCCCTGTCACCTGATCAGCAGCAGAATCCTCATAATAAAAAGACAGCCTTTCAGTGTGAGGGAGACAGACAGTGAAACAGAGACAATACATTTGAGAAGGGAGGGAAAAAAAAGTGGAATGAATCCCCAGACAGATGGTTCATGCATGATAGATGAGCAATGCAAGGCAATGCATTTTACACTTGGTGCAGGCTTAGACAGACTGAAACTTGTACTTTGCAGTCAAGGGATAAACCATATGTTTATTTTCATTTACACATACACATTATATACAACATGATATGCTCTGCAGTGCACAAAATGGAGATCTTACTCGTAAGATTGAGTCTTGAAAAGATGATTCATTAGTACATTTTAAGATGGGAGCAGTACATAAAAATTCAGTCTTTTCATTTTATTTGTTCCTGGAGACACTGAAATACAGTTCTGCTGTAGAGCAATATATTTGATTTTATGCTGCTTCTATGGCACCCCTGAAATTTTGTTGCAGGATTTTTTCATGAGCCATGCATTTGAATTACCTTTGATACAAATTACATCCTCTGATTCATTTAATTTCTATTAAGGAAGCTGAGATCCGTTAGCAGTTAGTACTTAGCTCAAGTTATGGGTGGAAGCTTAACCACCACTTAGACTCCTAGTAAATCACAGGTTGTAGCTATTGTTGTAATTCTTTCAAAGGCTCTGCGATGTTCAAACGGTTGTTACAATGGTGGCCATTTCAACTGGTTTATTTTAAGAAATGACGTGGTTAATTCCTTGGCTAATTTCACATCCAAGGCTTACAGCTATGACTCACACAGGTCAAAGCAGTGTAAGGCCAAGTTGCAAAAACGTGTGTGGCCTTGGCTTCTGTTATAACATAAAGCATGTGGCCAATACAGGTTGGAAAAGGGGCAAGAATGAAGTTTACTGAGACTGGCAGAAGCTATGTGCTTGTAGCAGGAGGCTACTTTTCTGCCAAATTCAGATGATTCAGCCTTAGATAAAGCAGCAATGGTAATTCAGTGTCTGGCTTTGGCAAATGAGAAGTTGACTACTTAGGCTGGTTGATGATTCATGTATGTAAGCAACTACTCATTTGCTCATCTACATATTGTGTCTGTGCATTAGCATGGGGAGGCTAACAACTAGCATTTTGCAGGTGACAAATTTGATTATTAAATACTTATTCTGCTGGGCATGAGCGGTTCTTGGCTAAAAAAAGATGTTGCTGAGGCTGAAAACCAAATTGTTTGTGGCCTTAGTTACTACTGTGGTGAAGGCAGTTGGAGTTGTTGTTAAGCTTGTTTGTTTTCTTTTCTGTGTAGCAGCAGACTGTGCCATGCTCTAAGGCAGGGGTGTTCAAAGTCAGTCCTCAAGGGCCGCTGTCCTGCAGGATTTCCATGATTCCTGCTTTAACACACCTGACTCAAATTAAAAGGATTCGACAGCCTATGAAGTTCTGAACAATTATTCATTAATTTGAATCAGGTGTGTTGGAGCAGAGACACATTGAAAACCTGCAGGAATGCAGTTACTGCTGTGGGGGGTGGGATGTGGTGTTGGGCTCTCTGGCACAGGGACTTTTC
>JBBBVU010000017.1:5336582-5348213 GCA_037177055.1 Atherinosoma microstoma
GCCCGAGAACAAAGACAGGAGAGGATCTCTTCTTTATCAAGTATTTATTCCATTCAGGTCACAGGTAAAGCAATGCATGAATTGATCCAATTCACTTGTCTTGGGAATGATCAACTTTATGCGAATCAACCCAATAATTTGTAACAATTTGAAATGACTTCACCAAAGTGAAAAGAATCACATCTAACCTTAGCAAATACGATGAATCAGCCCTCATACATCAAGTCAACTCAACCCACATATGCTAAGTTGAAACAACCAAAATTTGTAGCCCTTTATTGAAATACTTGGAAATTTATATTTTCGACTAAAGAAATAAGTGGTATTATAATTTTGGAAGATATCACAAGACTTTAAAACTTGGATACTTTCTTCTAAAATAGCTAAAGTTATTCAGTAGTAAGTGGTGGGTATAGTTTTTCATGGATTCACATGCAGAAGCATTTTGTATGTCTAATGAAGTGTACAAATATGGTTCTTCGCTCCATTTCCTTTTCATGCTTTTATGTTCATTCAACAACTTATTTTTGTGAGTGCATGTTTGTAAATGCTGCATGTAATCCTGTCATCGCCTCCTCAAAGGTAACACTTGAGAGAGATGTTAGCTGCGATGTGGAAACGCTCATACAGTATGACTCATATTCCCCTTCTGCTGAATTTACAGTAAATCAGAGCAGCCTCTCATCCAAGGAATGATTGTTTTGACTGGAAAACTTGTTTGAAAAAAAAATTGTTGACATAGCTGGGATTAATATAGCAATTAATTGAAATGAGCAATTTTTTTTAATGGATGACTACAAAGTTCTTATATTTATTGTAAAACTTTTGATATTTCACTGTCATGCATTGTTTAATATCTCAGAACAGAGAGACGAAATACGGGATGACAGACGGGGTGAAACTAAATAAAACTGCCAAGCCCTGATGTCACATTTTAACACAAGGTTGCCCCAGTTTGACCTTTAGATTTTTTTTTACCCCCTGGCTCCATCCAAACATTTTCTATACTTGCTTATTCCAGTATAGGGTTGTGGGGAGCTGGAACTATCCCAGCTGCCATCAGGCGAGAGGCAGAGTTCACCCGGACAGGTCGCCTGTCAGTCACAGAGAAACCCCCTGGCAAGTGTACAAAACAGGGGGAAAAGCTAAAATACCAGCTCCTCTGGTCCTTTTTTTATTTTCTTAACCCATCTTATAGATTAAAGAGTTTTTAAAGGAGTGAATCAGATCTATTTTTTTATCCAGAATTTCCTTTTTAGTTCATAAAACCATGGATGGAAGAGATTCACCATCCTGTTCAGGCTGAATGGCTGTTTGCCAACAAAGGGACAACCACCTCCGTGGAGTTATTCCATTCTGCCATGCAGGGAGCTCCAACAGTCATTGCACACATGTGAGCAAACATCAGCTGCTGCTTGACTGACTAGCCCTCAATCCCCCATGGGGCATCCGGGGTGGAACTGCTCCCGGTTCAACACCGGAAAGGGTGCACATGGAATAGGACCACCTTAGTATAAGGTCGTCCACCCTGATTCATAGGCCATGAGTCACATTTTCAGGATTTTTCAGATCAACCCTGATCTGTATGTGTGTTTGTGTGTGTGAGGCTGAATTGAAACAGCTTTAAGTGCTGCGGCGAAGCGTTAAACGTGCACTGACACGATTATTGTCACTTGATTTCTTCAAAGTGCAAAAATAGAAATGGACTGATTGCATACAGTCGAGCATGTGTTGTATGTCAGGGTAGATCCCATGATACCGTTATGACCTCTTTGTTTTCAACTATCCGAATGGATGTGGAAGATTTGAAATCAATATTCACCAAATACCTCTTAGTCTTGGTCTCAGGAGGTAACGCGCATAAAGATAGGAACAAAACATAAATATTGGGAGGAAAACCAAAAAAGAAAAACACCTGTAAGTTTTAGTTGTGAAATTACATTATATTTTCCTTTTCACATTTAATCAAATTGCAGACAGGATCGTGTTTTTCTGGGATAAATCTCGGGCAGCTTTGGAGACTCCAAATCAGCTGTGACTGTGGCGTGCGTCATTGCGCAGCGGCGCGTCCAGCCCATCTTGGTTAATGGGAATCCGCTGACGGAGCATAACCAGTTGTTTGTGCGGGTATATGTTTGCGCGGAGGAGCAGGTGCCGTCTTTAAAAAAATAAGAAGAAAAAAAGAGAAGAAGAACGTGAAAAGAAAGCTGAATGGAAGTCAACGTTGCATCAACATCAATCTAAGGGGAAACTCTTCCATTACGGAGTCTTATTTCCAGGATGCGCTGACACACGTATGTGACATGCTCGTGGCGATCGGCAGGATCAGGTAAAGTTACAACAACTTCATCAATCTTTAGGGGATTTTTTTCTTGTCTTAAAATAATGGGGTACACCTTTTGTGTTTGCCGCGCCTAATTTTTTTTACGCTTGTTGTGTTTCGTGCGCCCCCCCTCATCAGCGCGTGTTTGATGGAGTGCACCGTCTAACATCACTGCGCGCTGATTAATTAAACTTTGATGTGTAGAGAGGTTGATTTTCTTCACATATCTCCATCGGTGTTACTTGACCAAATGTGTTGATTCTGTGTGTGTCTCTGTGCGCGCCTTTATTATGCGTGTTTGCGTCTCTCTTCCTAAAATCTGCTGCTCCAAATTAATTCTCCCTGTACAACCGAGTGCAACGGTGCGTGCGATTCTCCTCCTTGATGTGAATGAGGGTTAGGAGGTTAACAAGTTTTCACTTGACCACATAAGCCTTTTAATCGTTGATTGATTTGTGTTATCAATTAATTATTAATATTATTTTTTTGGACATGATGCGTCCCCTTTGTTCCTCATTTATTCCAGCTGTGGTTAAACTCATGAACAAAGCAGCCTTAACTGGGCTTAAGGCTGATTTTAACATGACTATTATTAAAGTGACAAGAAGGTTGAGGTCAGGAATTGATTTAGTAGAGACCCTTAAGGAAATGTGGTATGTAAATATGATTATATATGAAAGTGGGTGTTACTGAAAGGGGCTACAAACATGATAAATATATCAAGGCTTTTCCTTTGGACACTCAAGACCATCTGACTATGTCAATTAGACAGTTTATATCAATGTTGATGTCTAATTTGGTCAGTCTCTCTCCTAGCAACCATACATCTGATAAAAAAGAAAAAAAAACAGTTAAGCTGTCAAGTCAACAGACAAATGCTCCTAGCAATGCTTGGATCTCATTGCGATTAAAACTGTAATTAAAATCGTGCTAATGCCCCACAAAGCCTTATAGTGAGTTTCCCTAAGCCTCTCATTTCTCTAACTATATTTACCACAATGATAATGCATGTAATCAGCAGAACAAGCACAGATTGTAAGGCACTTTTAATTGGTGAAGATTTTTCTCTCTTTTCTTTGTTTTTGTTCATTCGTCGGGTAGAAAACTCCCTGCTTCCTTTCAGATTCAGCTCTTCACTTTCAAAACAGCCATCACGAGAAAGAAGGGTGTGGAAGGAAGAGAGAACGAGATTTACATAAATAGAGTTGTGTGGAAATAATGGAAAGGCTACCTTTTATCATCAAAACTACAGAGCTGGGAGGGTTATTTTCTTATTTCAATCTGAATGGACAAAAAAGAAAAGAAAGAAGAGAAAATATCCACTTCAAACTAAAGGGTTGAAGTGGATTTGTCTCTTGGACATGCTCCTTTGGGTTTTTATTTTATTTTATTTTTTTACTTTTCTTACTCCGTATTGATCTTTTTTTTCTCCCCCAGCTTACGACTTTTTCTGCTTATTGACTGCGTTGTGTGCTATAGCAAGTTAAACTGAGTGATCTCCTGTGCCACAGGAAAGAGTGCCTATAGTGATCCATCTTACTGAGTTTATATTTGCACCTAATTGATTTTGGCTCTGAATTCAAAGAAACAGTTTAAATTGCACAGGTTCATTTGCAGCACAGGTGCATCATGGTAGCATCTGTGTCACTTTCTGGTTCCTGTCCTCTGGGACCTTACTTTGACTCAGTGGCACAGTGTCATATGTCATTATTAATGTAATGTGATGGCAGAAGTCCTTCTGGTGCTGTCCATTCATGTGCTGTCACATTTTCCTCATGTGTCTCCAGATCAACTCATTTCCCTACGGCTTCTCTTATTAAGCTTTACATTTGACAGAAATATGGCCAGAGACCAGAGGTGTGGTCTGGAAGGACCAGAAGCTCCCAGGCAATCACATGCAGCACATTTTTAGTAGATTTTATTTCTCTGATTTCTTGAATATATACCATACCTGTCTGATCTGCTTAACATCAAACTAATCTTATGTGGAAGCATCTGCATCTTGTGATACTGGCTTATTCTCAGAACAATTCATCCTTGAAAAACGTATCTATAGTGACTTATTAAAAGGATGAAGTGTAATGAAGTGTAATGAATGGGCGTGCTGGCATTTATATGTCTGAAAACACAACTTTGCACCTTAGAGCTTTTAGTGGGAGTGTATATAAGCTGCCTGTGCTTGGATGAGAAGCAGAATTCTGTTCATTTATATGTGTGATTATTCAATATAGACATGTGTAATTAAATCTTTTTAATAATGGCATATAAATGGGTATGCGATTATTTTTGTCCATGTACATGACTGATAATCAAATCAAATCAAACTTTATTTATAAAGCGCTTTTTTTTTAATGCCAGAGGCAACACAAATGTCACATAATGTCATTTAGTTAGCCATTTTTCCCCATTCTAACTAAAAGAACAAAGTTTGTTCAAATTACTGACCTCTAGTAATGTTGTTGGAGATAGCAGTTATCTGAAACGCTGTCAAACATACGATCCAGGGTTGTGAGATAAAAATGGTGTCTATGATGGTGCTAGTCCTGGTCAAGCTGTGAAATACATGTAATTTAGTCCAAATCAAGTTTCATTTTAACGTGCTGTGTTTATAGGTGAACATGGCAAACCATAAATAAGGCCTCCGTGAAGGTGGCTCTTGTAAAAAAGATATTTTAGTAAAACAACAACAGGTTTCTAGCAGTAACATACTGTAGGTGAAACAGGACTGCCTTGTTTGGCTGACACAGACCCAGCACCACTAAACACATCCCTCTAACCAGGTGCTGGAATTCATATAATTCAACAACATCAGCTTTTTGTGTATAAGGACACAGGGATTCAAGGCCGAATTGCCTCTGTACGGCGTATGTGAATTGTGAAAACAGCGGTGGGTTGAGGAGGAAGACTGAAGGTGCAACCAAGATGTGAAAATACCTTTAAAGACTTACCTCCTAACTTTTCAACCTTGAAACTCTGCGTCCCCGACTCATTTGATGGCACAGTGATGCAAGAAGATGAGAAACGCACAAAGACATTGGAAGAAGGGAGGAAAAGAAAGAGACAGGGACTGAACAAGAGAAAAGATAAGAGTCAAGGTAAGACTCTTACTGGCTTGAGAGAATTCACAGTACAGTTAGGATGCAAGATGGATGCCAAATTAGGCGTTGTTAGGGGGCGGATCACTGAGAATATTTGCCAAAGTTCTGTAGTCCGTCTTTTAAGTGCATACATTTGTGGACAAATCCAGTAAAAAAAAAAAAAAATTCACAACCTCCTCTTGTTTGGTGTGCTTTCACACTGTGCTTCACTACTTCAGACCAAATGTGCTGAACAATGCCATGCAGTTACAACAACTGCTCACTAAGGCTGATATTCCCTAAAGGACCGGGGATAAAAAAAAAAAAAAGCAGGATGAAGAAAAATACGTGGCTCATCATTGACCACAACCGGAAATAGATATCCTTCCCTTTCACCACCTCTTGTTGTGAATGAGGTGGTTGGGGTTTCTGTTTTTACTTTAGTGTTAAAACTTGATACAGTTTTCACAAAAGTCTGTCCAGTTTGACCAGCAGCTGGGGCAGAGTGCTATCTAAAATGTTGTCCTATGAATGTTTCACCCTACATCACTTCTTTTTAGTTCACTGGATGGTCCGTTTGCTTTCACACTGTAAACTAACCACACCAGAGTTCACTTTCAAGTGAACTGAGACTGTCCTGGTTTTCAAGAGTCCGATTCATGGTCCATACCAGAGTGCAAATGAGCATTTATACCACCCGAAATAAACCGTACCATCACTGAAAGCAGACCAGGATTCAAAAAGGCGCCAGTATGAATGCACCCCAAGACAAAGAAGGTACACAAACTTTGCCATAAGAGCTACTTTGAATTGGTTGTCACCTTTGTGTATGGGGAAAGAAGAGGGGCCAACAGGGTTGTGAAGGTTCCTGTGACTGCCATTATTCATCATTCATTTTCCAAGCTACCTTTACCTAATTCAATGTCCGTGGGGGCTAGAAGCAGGATGGACCTATGACCAATCACCAGTCTACTAAAGGGTTCAGCAGTATCTTTCTATCCATCCTTTGTCTGTATCCTCTGAATCCAGGTCAGGGTCTGGACCAAGCTGGAGCTTATCCCTGTGGCAATCAAGCTAGAGGCAAGGTTAGTCTGGACAGAGCACAGAGACAAACAACCCATTCACACTCCTAAGTTCATTTAGATCCACCAGTGAAGCTAACATAAATGTTTTTCTACTGTGGGAGGAAGATGGAATACCCAGAGAGATGCACAGAGATAAGAAGCAAACTCCACACAGGAAGGTCCCAACCAAGGTTAAACCAGGAACCATAAGTAGATTAGTACATGAATAGTCACAAACAAGTAAATCACCAGTTTGATCACAATACGCTATTATATGAGTTTAATCGATAGCGATTTTATGTTTGCCGATATCTCGAATTCAGTCACAGTCCAATTTCAATTTAATTAGATTTAAGATCCAACGATTGGCATGAAACGATATCACAGGTAATTGAACACAGTCATCTCCATTCATATAAAAATTTAAAAAAAGCAACTAGAATATAGTTTATTTATTCCTGAGCTTAGGTGTTGAAATTAACCAATTTAAATAAAAAAAACAATTTGTTCCTATGATAAAGACAGAGTAGTCATAAAAGGAAAATGACATGACAAATTCGAAATAAAAGTGCGTTTGATAAATGGTTATAGTATCGGTTTTTGAACAATGTTTGCATTATGGATCGATATCGATCAATATTGACCATATGATCGAAATATCAATGTAGATCGATGTTTTGTTGCACCCCTATAAACGATGTGCGGATCTGATAATGGTTGTTCTTCTTTGTCGACCTCTGAATAGCAAGCTTTTCTTCTTCTGTGTGCCTTTTCTTGATGTAATATGATTATTCTTGCAGTGGGAACATACATTACGTGGCTCATTCTCTGGTTATCAAAGCATTTATTGTTTTTATAAACATGACACATTTTTTATCATTTTTCTTCGCTGTTTTCACAATGATGTGTTCACAGTCATCACCTCCTTTCATTTTCCATCATTTCCCCGTGCTGCCTCATGCTGCCTCATCATCTTCACCAGTGTCATCACGGCTGTATTAGCAAGCCCTACATATTTCCTCCCCTATGGCGTAGCTTTAAGTAGCAATGTTGCTGGCTCAGCCTAATAGTAATGCAGAGTGAAGGACACTAGAGACCTGTGTGGTATGATGAGAAATTAAAAGTCAGTCAGATTCTCAAAGTTTCTAATCCCGCTGATGAAACAGGGGAGGAAGAGGTCTCCACCCAGATGAAGTCCACAGAACCCCTTGTGTTTCTCTGACACACCGCCTTGGTGTGTCTGAAAGAAAGAGACCGAATGAAAATGTGAATCAGAGAGTCTGTTGGGAGGGGGAGTTCACTTGCCCCTTTCATGCATGAGGTGTTGCTTAGACTCTGGCAAGAGCCTTAAAGACCATACAATGACACAACCACTGAGACAGCGATGACAGAGATGAAACTATTCTACCAATCAGTGATATGCCCCATTACTTTGTTCCATCACTCCACATTAGTGATTCTTTTAGAGCTATTTTATGTTTCAGTGTACTTGTGGAATATGAAGAAGTCTTACAGATCTAAAGAAAATGAGCGATGGACTGAAGTCTGAGTAGCGAGGACCGAGGCTACAATTCAGAGAGAAACACCATGAGACTTACTAGGCTTACTTTTTCATTCTTTTTGCCAGTCCTATATTTACATTTGACTCTGCATATTTTTGTTTTTAGCATGTCGTCATACTATAATATATTGCCCACAAAACAGCTTGCCATGCTATTAAAACCACAACTGATGCATTGAAGTACCTAAAGCTATGGCTACATCAAGACAGTTTCCTATGAGGACAAAACATTTTCATTTTGTGATGCACTCTCCTTTGTTTTGCACATTTTCTACCTCATTAGATACTTTAGGTTAGTGTTACTGTAAAAAATGGCACATCAGGATTGGTCTAGCTGTGGTTCCACCAACTGAAATAGTCAGCTTGGAAAAGCAAAAACGTTTTGATTCATGCTGACTTGTGACATTATAAATGTAAAGGACAGAAGGGTTTTATTTCAAAAGATGTAATAAAATCATTAGTCTACAAAACAAGTTGATCAGAATAAAGACTATTTCTTAAATGTCCAAACCAAACTGATTTGGTGAATGGTATAAGTTCCTAATGAACTTATGACATCTTATTAAGTAACAACATTGGCAAAGCTTAAATGACAACTGAGTGGAGTAACAGTAACACTCACCAACCACTTTAGTAGCTTGCTAGTACCGGGTTGGATGCTCTTTTTCCTTCAGAACTGCCTTCATTCTTGGCTTCATAGGCTGCGTTTACATGGAGCCCTTTTGATCCGATCGAACATCCAATCAAAATAAAAATGTGTCATATAAACACCTCAGCTGATCCGACCTCGATCGGAAAGAATTTCCGATCTGAACCACGTGGGGGTTACGTGACGTAACGAGTTTCAGGGAAGACTTGAACAATTGCAGCAGCAAAACAGAACGGGAATGTGGCAGATACTACGCTTTTGTTGAAAACTGAAAGAGTTTCAGGATTATTGAGCTTTTAGACATGATGACAATCTCCCGTTCCACCACATCTCAAAGGTGAAATATTGGATTGAGATCTGGTGACTGGGGAAGCCATTGGACTACAGTGAACTCAATGGCTCAATCCCAAACCGCGTCTACCCCTTCACAATGGAGTGTCACTCCAAATGAAGTCACACTCGCAGCCATGGAGGACAATTTAATTGGAGGAGGGGGACATAAAAAAAGATGATCAGGAATGGGATGCCCTCTTCCCCTCTAGAACATCATACATTCAGCAACCATCATAATGACAGGAGCTACTGTATGTGGAACTCGCATCTGAAGATTGTTTCCTCCATTTTGTCATTGCACCGTCTGCGAAGTGTGCATCGTTGCACTCGCTATCTGAAGACTGGACAGTCCACTTGCCCTCCACACTACGTGGCTTGGGACGGCCTTTAATATGGCGGAGCCTTTGCGAGAATATGCAAACGGAGGGTAAGTGCAGTGATTCTCAAACTTTTTGAGCCATGACCCCCAGGATAACATATGTTGGTGTTCGCGACCCCCCTCCCACGACGACAGTGATTAATTGTATGATATATTGGATGGGTGATCCTAAAACCATCAGAACTTCATGACTAAGGAGGATAATGGATTTGGTTCACCGCTGTGACAGGTCACCTACATGCCCAAACTCTGCACCGAGATAATACCAAATTCAGATTTTTAATATGGCACGTGTACTAACTTTGTTGTTTATGCATTAATGTGTTGAAAAATTAAGGTGCTAATTTTAGATTTATCTCTGCATTAAAGGTCAAGTTTTTACAGCCCTGATACAAATCCCAAATTTATTTGATAAATGATGATACATTTTTTATATATTTTTTATAATTTATAAAAAAAAGATTGATAAAAATCATTTAAAAAAAACTATTTCTTTTTTTATAATTATCTGGCGACCCCCCTGGAATGATCTTGTGACCCCCAGTTTGAGAACCCCTGGGTTAGTGTTTAGGGGGATTGAGCCATTTTCATGTTCAAGAAAGCAGTTGGAAAAGATTTGACCTTTGTGACATGGTGCATTATCCTGCTGGAAGTAGCTATTTCAAATGCTACACTGTGCTCATAAAGGGATGGACAGGGTCAGCAACAATCCTCAGGTTAAATGATGCTCAGCTGGAACTTTGTGTGCCCTAAGTGTGCAAAGTAAATATTCCCTACTCCATTCACTGCTACCAGCCTGAACTGATGATACAAGGCAGGTTGGGTCCATGCTTTTATGTTGTTTACACCAAATTCTGAGCCTACCATCTGAATGTAGCAGCTGAAATGGAGACTCATCAGACCAGGCAATGTTTATCCAACTTCTATGGTCCAGTTTTGGTGAGTCTGTGGTTTCCTGTTCTTAGCTGATGGGAATGACACCTGGTGTGGTCTTCTGCTGCTGTAGCCCATCTGCTTCAAGGTTATATGTGTTATGTGTTGTGGATCCATTTGAGTTCCTGTTGCTTTTCTATCATCTCCAGCCAGTCTGCCCATTCTCATCTGACCTCTGACATCAACAAGGCATTTTAGTCCAGACACCTGCTGCTCACTGGATATTATATTCGATTCAACTTTATTGTCATTACAAATGTATAAATACAGAGTAACGAAATGCGGTTTAGCATCTATTCAGAAGTGCAAAGAGCAGCAAGTGCAATATTTACAATATGAACAGTATGTACAGCAGTTATGAACAGTTAAATGCAGTAGAAGTAGGTTTAGTTAGCAGTAGCATGTAGAGAATGTACAGAAGTACTATGAATAAGTATAAGTTATCAATAGTATTCAGAAAATATTGAGATGTACTATGAACTAAATGGGCTTTACTAATATACACATGAGTAAGTATTTTCTGTAAACCCTTGAGATGGCTGTGAAAAATCTCTTCAGATCAAGAGTTTTTGGCACCAAAAACCATGCACTGTTCAAAGTCACTTAAACCCCTTTCCTTCCTCTTTTCAAATTCAATTCAATTCAGCTTTATTTGCATAGCGCCAATTCACGACAATGTCATCTCAGGGTGCTTCACAGACAATCGGTTTGAGCCAATCTGATTGTCATACATTGGTTCATACAAGCCAATATCTTTCTGATGCTCAGTTTGAACTTCAGTAAGCCATCTTTACCATGTCTACATGACTAAATACACAGAATTGCTGCCATGTGATTGGTTGATTGACAAAAAAACTTAACCAGTGTACCTAATAAAGTGACCGGTAAAGCTGATTGAGCAAGATTTTAAAGACTGAGATAGCTAGAATAGATTTTCTTTTTTTTTTTTCATCCAAGGGCTTCATTAAATAGTTTGTGATCATTTCAACTGTCTTTGTCACGATAAGCTGCACACTTTTGATACCACATTGTTCTCTGGCCATGTAAAAATAATCCTGATAGCATCTGAGGTTTTAAATCTGAGAGAAAGACATCACCGGATTTGTACTCTGCATCAGCAAGCCGCAAGAGTTAAGTTATTGGGGTCAATGAGTAAAAACAAACAAAAAAAAAAAAAAAGGATTCACGAATTGTAGAGTCACAGAAGATGAAAAATAAAAACAGGTGACCATACAACATTATCTATCTATCTATCTATCTATCTATCTATCTATCTATCTATCTATCTATCTATCTATCTATCTATCTATCT
>JBBBVU010000017.1:5350926-5368617 GCA_037177055.1 Atherinosoma microstoma
ATCGGTTATCGGTCTCCTTAAGCACCAATTATCGGTATCGGTATCGGCCCCAAAAAACCAATATCGGTCGATCCCTAGTTTCAATACCAAAAAAGCTGCTTGCTTGTGGATGACAGGAGCTGTTGGAAAATCTGCAGAATGTCCCGTGGATTTCCACTTAACCAGACGTGACGTAGGGGGGTCGCGTGACCAGTTCGTTTAAAGTAAACATGCCGCGGAATGATTATACAGAAAATCCAACTTCCGTCCTTGATAACAAACAACAGTGAAATGCTCCAAAACATAAAACTTTTTGTATTTCCATGCTCCTCAAAGTGGAGTCTCGCGGGATGGGATTTTACGCCAAGTATGGCTTATGCGCTAAACACCATTCAAAAGAAACTCTGGTGTACTTTGTTGAAATTTTAGAAATATCACTTTTATTTTGTGAAAAATTGTTAAGGAAACGCAGCTCCTGTCACTGATGAGTGCTTTGACGTCACCAATTCTGTTTATCGCTGGCCACAGTTACATGTTTTTAAATTCAGTATTAATTATTCAGAATTAAATAATTCAGAATTAAAGCATTATCCTTCGGGTTTACATGGAAATGATAATTCTGAATTGAGGTTTACATGGAAAATACGTTTAATCCCCTTTATTCATTTCTGCTTAAGATCTGGGGGTTGGGAAGGGCTCTGATTGGATGGGGCATAAGTGACACATTTACGTCAATCGGAAAAAAAACAAACTCCAGTTCCTCGTCTTTATTTTCGGCTATAACAAGGAAAAACACACAAGTACCATTTTCGCTTGATTTTGACTCCAGTTTTGAAGCGGCAGCTGGACACACTTTCATTTTAAATAGTCTCGGCTCGAGTCCAACGCTCACGGAATGTGTGCGTCACAGCAACAGAACGAGGGAACAAGCATGCACAGAATGACCAGAATTAGTTTAAAGCGGAATGAATGTATACATGATTGAGAAATTATTTAATTCGGATTTCAAATGAGAATAAACCAGCCAATTATTTCAGAATTAAGTTTAATTTGGAATTGTAATTTTAATTTAGAATTGGGTGTTTAAACGGTTGTTTTTCATCTCTTTAAAGCAGATTAGGTTTTACTTAGGCTTTGGCCCCAGAACTTTTATATTGAGGAACCAGAAGTGCAAGGTTAGGCGTCGGAAGAGGTCATAATCAGGCTTGAAATGCACTGCTGAAAAATTATGTTGGTAAATGAATCTGAATCTGATGTTCGCCCATCATGTTTGAATATAAGGAGACGTCAATTATTTCTTTGCAGTCACTGATACCCGAAATTTTCTGCTTTGATTTGTTAAACCAAGAGGTCTTGTAACATTGGAAGGACATACTGTACTTGTGTTCATTCATTGGAGGCTTATACAGGTACCAATGGCTCCTGTAAGGTGCAGCAGTGCAACTGAATAATAACAACTTCACATCTGTTTGTTTTGCTCTGAGTTTGTTTGTGGTCTGTAAAAGTGAAATGACTTGTTTGAGAGCTTTGTGTGTGTGTGTTTTTATTTTTTTTAAATCATCTGCCAAGAGATCAAAGACTCCATTGACTGAGACAGATGGATCCAATTCCAGCTGGTGGGAAACAAAAGACAAATTATCTCACCTCTTGCTCTATGACCTATCACATCCATTCCCCGAGTTTTTTGTGATGAAAAGCATGAACTTTGTCATGTTGGATACATCTCTTTGACATGTCTTTTTTTATTCTTTTTGTCTTCCCTGCTTATAAAGGGATTACAGGAGCTTAAGCAGTACACGGATTACAGGGGCACAAAAACCACAAAGTGAAAATGAAAAGTTAAGATGGATTTTATAGAGAATACATTTTTAAAGAATTTGTTGATTATTTTTGCTTACACAGCCATATATCTACAATTTATCATTCGCAAGCAGCATTATTAATTCACTTACAGTATCTTATTTGCTTATTATAGTGCTACAGGTAGCTACAGCTCCAAAGGACTGTAGCTAGATTAAGGATGCTCTAGATTAATGCCTATGCTGTCAATTTACAGACCTGGTTTGCAAATTAAGTTACTTTTTAAAAATGTTTTGTTTATTTGATTGGGACAATGAAAGTTAATGAACATCGATATAAAAAGGCATGATGTTAACATGCTGGATTATAGTAATTATGTCCATTTCCATCTGTAGTCCCAAGATGAGCAAGAAGACAACATAAAACGTGTTTCTATTAAATTTTTCATACCATATTTTATAATCTTTATGACAGAGACCACATATTTAAAATTCTGAAATTCTAAGCATCCTGATTTTACACGGACACTGCCTTTTTTATTTTCACTACAACTTGTAGGCCACTTTTTTAAAATTCAAATTACTTGTGAAACATTTGCATGTTTTTAGACTTCAGAGAATTACTGGGTGAAAACAGATTTGTGTGCATAACATCAGTGTTTGTGATTCATAGCTGAATGAGAGTCTGTACAGTTTTTGTACAAAACAATGCAGTGCTGAATTATTCCACAATGCTTTGATAGCAACACTGGACCTTCACAGTGAATGCTTGAATTGTGACATTTTTAATGCTCTACAATTTTGTGACTTATCTATTTGCCTTAATTGATCATGACGTCCTTTACATTTTGCAGTACATGAAACTAATAACCTAAATGCATGTGTAACCCGGAATGTGAAAGGGAAAACCAGTGGCATTAATATGTGGACTGTTATACTTGAGGTTCATTTGACCCAATATTTTCTTACATTTTATTTTGTTATAAAATCTAAACTTATCACAATAAGAAACATTTTATGTTTTGATATTTTCCCCATCGATGAGACCAATTGCAATTATACATCGTTGGAAAGCCTGATTATTCAAGGATTATCCATTTGTGTGATGAACAACACAGCTAAATAGTGAACCCTAAAAATGTGCCCAAGTCCCCTGCAATATTCTTCTATCTCAAATAAAATGTTTACTTCAATAAAATACCACAGGTAGCATTTTATAATTGATTCCTTACCGAGTTAAAGTATATAACAATACATTTTGCTAACAGTATAATAATACTTTTGTTTTTATCTGTAATAAGACTACAGTAAATGGCAGCTCATTATAATATTTGAACAGTTTTTATGAAAATGAAGGCACATTTTCTGTAAAACAGCTTTAAAAGGGCAGTTTTTAATTGTTTTGGAAATAACATTCATGGATAAATGTCAGTTCCCCAGTAGCTATTAAACAGCTGATGCTTTACTAAATGATGACTACACAAAAAGTGGGAACATGGGAAAATGGTTCCGTTGTCTCTGAGTAAAGTCGGTAAAATGTAGCTGACAACATCCCTAAAGCTTACTGATTCAAACAGTATTTGCTTCTCCAATGAGGAACCTTTTATATTTAATGGGCATAAATAAACGTAACCACAGTGATCAATCAGGGATTTCCACTGACTGGGAAATGCTCAACCTTGGCAAAATATCAGAAAATTATTCAAAACAAATATTCTGCAAATAAAATGTGAAAATATTCCTTAGAAAAAATATTTCGAAAATGAAAATAAAACAAAGAAAATGGACGAATCTCCATTTAAAAGATGGTTAAAACTTTTTCAAAGGTGATCAAATATGACTTTGAGCACGTTTTTTTGTTTTGTTTTTCATTTTAACTGAGTCACTTAAAAGTCATGAGCACGATGGCTCACACAGTCATTAGTGACAAACAAAAAAAATTTAATTAAATTCATCATACATAGTCAGGATCTTTATTTGTCCCATGTGTAATAAAAGGAAACTATAAGTGCAATATAAGCTTATAATAAAAACAATGAAAAAAGAACAGTAGATTAAAAAAAAGGTGAAATTACAATAGGCTGTGAGAAATCCAGTAAAGTGCTGTTTTTTATATAGTTGCTATGCAAATGTCATGCATGTTATCAGTGAAAATTGCACATTTACCTGCTACAGAATCATGTGTTGTGAGTAAATCCAAACCAAAAACCTTATGATACTACCAAGTAGGGATGGGCAATATCTAAATTTTTCTTGTTGATACGATACCATTAGGTTATGGTACTTTTTCATTGATACCAATACTTTTCTGCCCCTTGAAGGATAAGGTTTGAATATTAAATATTTTTAAAATCACAAAAATAATTCAATTTGTAATAATTTTAATGGAAAATAAAACACATAATAGTAATGTGATAAATATGATAAATCATAATGTGCAATAACCTGCATTGAACCAGTAAAATATCAAAACGAAACATCATCACTAACAGTAGCAGCATCATCATGACCTCTGATAGACTGTCATAATCGTGACATAGAACAAATAAACTGTGGCTTCACATGCAGTTTTGTTGCTTAAAACTCTCAGAATTGAAAATAAATGGCATGTTTTTATCAGCAGAGTGGTATCTCGATACTGAAAGTATTGATTCTGATACTTTGACTTGCTGGTATAGAAGTATTGCCTCCAAAGTATCAATACGCCCATCCCTACTACCAACAAGTCTAACATATTCCAAGCCTACACTCCCATGAAAGTCAGTGTAACACCACAGGACAAAAGTTTTCTTTCTACTTAACATTAAATATTTCCTTTTGCTAATCTTGCCATCCAAGGCTGCCGGGTCACTGCTTAAGTCATCCTGGCCTCTGAGGGTTTTCTGTCTGTTTTTACTTTCATCTTTAGAGGTAGAGAGGTGCAGAGGGGATAGAAGAAACGAGCAGTCTCTCAGAAGGAAACCGCTTTATTACTTTTCACCCAAGTCTCAAACTCAGCACCAGGGTTGCAGTTGGGGTGAAATCCTTAACGAGAGGTCACCATGCTGCTGAAAGAACATCCCAGAGGCAAATCAACGCTGTAACTTACTGCTGTTGGATTTTTTAAAGATGTCAGAAGGACTGTCCTACATTTTAATGCTTGTGAGAGTCTATGAAAGAGACACAAATGGCACAGAGAAACACCTGTTACCTGGGTGATGGGTATCCAAGAAGAAAAATATCCATTGAACTGTGAGCCATAAAGATATCAAAATAGAGCAATGGACACAGACCATCTGTGATTCCTGCTGGCTAAAAGGAAAGATCTAAAAGAGACTAGCACTGGCCAAGAATATCTTGCATCCCTGTTGAGATACATCCAAATATTTGGTTGTCAGGGAAAATAATGACCATATTTTTCTGAATGTAAAACATGCAGCCCCTTCAGTGACTGACTTTTGTGCACTGTCATTGCAGATAAACTCTACCAGGCGTCCTTTCTCCTTCAGCTATGGCTCACTCTGTCTCTGGAGGAACCGTTTTCGCCATCCTCATCATCTGCAGGTAGGACGATGAAAAAATATAACTACTAGAACGTGCAACCACAAAGCTACCCTAATGGAGCTGTTTGATTTTGATTTGTAATGATGACAGAGACTGCTATGCAGTGGAAGAGAGAGGGGGACTCAGTTGTATTATTTTCTTGTGAACCATCAATACTCTAGCAACTCCTCACGCATCACACAAGAAGCATTGAAATGCTGTTGCCACGTTTATGATGCCGCTGAGCAGAACTGATGAGGCAAGATCCAGCACCACATGCATCCGTCATTGCATACAATTGGTGTTATCATCCCTGCCGAGGTCAACATGGAGAGACTGATGGGGTGTTTTGGTGCACATTTGACTGTAACTGAGAGGAGAAGCCTCTCAAAAATCTTTTTTTCTTCAAAGTACATAGAACACTTTTCACATTTTTTACAAGGCAAAGCATCTAGGTCTTAATTATTCCTCCTGTAACGTATTTTCTGTACAGTGCAGTGCTTCTTTCTACGATGAGCTGTAGGATTATTGAGCTTTAGTTGGTTTCTTGCTGAACTCGTATGTTTCTGACGACATATATGCCACATGTGGAGTGTTGAAGCATAACTTTTATAAATCTTCGCATTAAAAACGCAGCGCATTAAAACCGTTTCCTTGCAAAATGGTTACACACGTATTGGGCAAAGTTATCATAATAGTAATACTGAAAAACCAAAACATGCTTAAAATGGTTTCAAAAGAAGTAATGAACGGTGGATGGTGGTTTTAGGCCATAAACTGTTGACCGCAGAGCCAAATGTTTTACTGTCATGTCTCTGTTGGTTGCATATTAAGATATTAATGATTATATGCAACTCAGATTTAACCATATCATTTTATAATATCTGGATTGAATATTCTGTAGAGAATGCAAACGGCACAGCCACCCAGCTGCTGTTTACGTCTACACTTTCAGGTTTCTCACTCGTAAACTTTGTTAAAAACATGTCTAAAACACGCTGAAATTAACATCCTTACTGTGATAAGCTCACAGAAGAGTTGTTACAATGCAGAAACACTAAGATTGTTAAAATCTGCTGAACAATGAATGATTTTCAGCTAAATAAAACGCCATACATTATTTAAAAAACCTTTTGATACAGACATTATGAAAATCTAAGCAGAACCAAAACCACACGATAAAACCCATTGACCAGCTTTCCCAGCAAATGTTAAACAACTCACCTTGGATACTGATCCAACAACTGATTGTGTCTTCCACTATAGCAAGAATATCTGAAGTGATGTTACACGGTGGCCCACAGTTACTGCTGAAGGTATCTTTTCTAGCAAGCTGAAGTTAATCAATTTTTAATATTAGTTAGGCCAGTGGTTCTCAAACTGGGGGTCGGGACCCCCATTGGGGTCACACGATCATTTCAGGGGGTTGCCAAATAATTGTAAGAAATAAATTTGGGATTTGTATCAGGGTTGTCAAAATTAAACCAATAATTCAGTTTTTAAAATATAAATTAAAACTCTCCATAATGCCAACTATAGGTATGTCCTAGAGCTCTGGATGGGTTGGCCAATTACTGCACACTATTCCATATGATGGACACATCATAGTTAAAGGACCTGCCATCAACACCATATTAATGGTGGAGTGACAACTTCTGGTATTTGCTCAGACTTCTTTATAAACAGCTACATTACTATCACAGTGATTATATCAGCTGTAATGGGAAAAATAATTATAATCTGTATGCCTGCATATCACAGACACCACAGCACTGGTGCTGCATGTCTTTACAAGAGGGATACACAATAAGTCGCAGCAGTCTATTTCAGTTATGTCTAATAATATACCTAAATAACCATGAAATAAAGCTTCAAGTTGGATAATCAGCAGAGACTGGTGGTTGGGTTAATCAATAATTATAATTAGAAATATTTAAATACAAATTTTGCACAAGTTTAGAGGACATGAACAACTGTATGGTTGATTATGTTGTAAAGACCTGGTGTTATAAAAGTGAAGGTGCAAACGGCAAGCTCCAAAAAAAAAAAATGTTTGTAAATGAAATGTAAACTCATTATTTTCAGTGTTTTTACTTGTAGAAGAGGGTTGCAGGGTTGATGTTTACCATCTTCGCATCCCAAGAAGAAAGTTCCAGGTTCTTGGATCAGGACTTTATGTTAGGAAATGATATGTGCTGCTTGCCTGCCTGGGTTTCCTCTGGATACTCGGGCTAGCCCCCACAGTAAAACAGAAATCATGCATCATGGTGAGTTTGAATTGACCATAGATATAATTGAGTTGAGAGCATGCAGGGGTTATCTCTGTGTTGGGCCTGTGATGGTCTGGCGACCTGCCTGATGACAGCTGGAATAGCCTCCAGAAACCTCCCCCACCCCAATCCTTTGATGCTGAACAAGATTAATTGGGTACAGGAAATAGATTAATGGGACACTGAAATCAGTACTTAAAAACTTTAAGATCTGCACACAAACACCTTTGATGAGAATGAAGCTCAGTATTATTATTTCACATAACTCCATCTTTTTAGATGGAACAGACTTAGTTGCATATATAGAAGTAAAATTAATCAATTATGCTTGAGTGTTTTAATAGGAATAATCAAATCCTGAGTTATTTTAGACATCAAAATTAACTTATGGTACATGTAAAAAATCTTTTCTTGCTTGTATGTTGTGTGTTTAAACCCTGGAAAGCTTATTTATCCTAATCCACAGACCACCAGGAAGCCATTTTGGTACTTGGCTCTGAAGCTTTGATAGCTGTAGTATGATAGAAAGACCACTTGGGCTTTGTGAGCTGAATACAGATGCACTGCAACCATTTATGGCCACACCAGCTTTATGGGGACAGTTAATGGATACTGAAATACTTTGACTCACCTTAAAGCAAACAAGTCAGTCATTACAGCTGACAGGTTGTGGCAATGGTAAACTTGTAAAGGTCTCTGAGTCTGACATTCGTTGCAGAGAGGGACCTCGGTAGTGAGAATGTGGAAAGACTGACTCATTTTATTTTTTGGATGCAGTAAACCACCCATGGAGCTCAACCATAAGAGATATGTTTGCAGATACTTCAGTCAGTCAAGCCTCAGATACCTTCATCTCATGTTTCTTTGCTCTCTGAAAACCCCAGCAGCACTAGTGATTCATTTTTCTCTGAGTAAAAAGAACAAAGGATGAAATTGAGGAGGACAGGCTGAGGATCACAGCGCTACAAAAAAAAATAAAAAATCAACTGTCATCAGGGATGGTCAGCCTTTGGGAGGGTCATTTAAAGTAATTACTGATTGCTTACTACTAAATATAACATGGCAATGGTGGGGACCACACATGTACTTGTAATCTCTAAAAGCACATTATTGTTTTGCACATTGTTGTAATTGATCTTTAACAATGATCATAAGGAAGCTGATGTCTTCTGTAATGAGGCTAGTCACCCACTGCTTGTTGCAGAGGGCTGTCAGGAAAAGCAGAATCCATAAGTCTTCGTAGGAATGTTTGACCTAATCTAATGAAGGCCAGATTTGATGGATGCGATCAGCTTAAGTCAGATTGGAAGAATTTGGATAAATGCATGGCTTTTTTTCAACAGACTGTGGGGTAAATTATATTTTCAAGCCTTTTTCTCACATATTTGTATTTGCCTTGGTTTGACATAGCTCTTCGGCTGAAATTCAACATCAGTATGGTGAAATGGTCCCTTTGTGTAGGAAGCTTGTCAACTCTTTCTCTCCTCTCTTTCAAATGGCTTTAAAAGAATAAATGTTGGCTGACTGCCTATTTGATCATATTGATCTTTTAAAGTCATATGTGGTGCTGTGGAATTCTGTTTTTACCTTGAAGGGGAGCAGAATTTACAAAATGAATATCAAGTTGTATTAAATATTTCACAAAAGTGACTTAAGAGATACTCATAACAAAAGACAGTAAATCAATTGGCAAAACAAAGCAAAGTGGTTTATGTATCACAATAACAGTGATTAAAAGATCTTCAGAGAGAAGTCAAAATGCATCAACAATACATAAAATATTAAAGTGCAGAGAAAAACAAAGACAAAACAGTCAAAACTACGCTGATGTTATGCTATTAACCAAAGTCCTTCCATTTCATTTCAGTCTAATGCACAGGCAAGCAAAGTGGTTTTAAAGCCGATTATCCCATTCAGGGTCACGTGAGGGCTAGAGTCTATAATGGCTACTATCAGCAGACAGTGGGGTACACCCCAAAATTGAGAAATATGGTTGTTATGCCAAAGACTTGACTGCCTACTTCTTTAGTTACAGTCGGCTCCCCCTGCTGGACAAGGAAAAACAAATTAGAACCCGACCGATATGAACTTTTTGGGGCCAATGGCGATATCGACATTGGGGGCTTTTAAAAGCCGATATCCGATATATCTGCCAATATATGAAATAAGAACATGAATATACACAGGATACATACTGTACATGAACACAAATACTTATAATACCCAGAATATGATTCAAGACTAAGAAACAGAACACTATAGAATTAATTTAAGGAACTTACAATGTAAATTAGGGATCAACTGATATGCCATTGGATGTGTTTTTATTTTTTTATCTGCATTATTCAACAAATATTAAAAGCAATGGAATCTTTTATTTTATTCATAAAATGGAATTATGGTTGTGAAATATCAAGTTTGGCATACCATGTGTCTTAAAAGTTGAAATTTAACTTCAGTGGGTTAAATGCATTTAATTATATCAGAGAATGTTCATAGGAGTCTCTAGAAGAGATCCACATCAACATTACAAATGCATGTTGTTTGATTTTAAAATGACTTGTTTTAATGTTATTTTGGGACAACTACTAAGAGGGCCTGCATTAAAGGGTCTATGAAAACAAACATGAAAATTAGCCCCTGAAAGAAGGGCTTTATTTTTAAATTTAGACTGCCATGGTATTCGTGCTTTTGCTGATGTCGGCGCTATCAACGATACCAGCCCTCGTATCGGCCGATGCTAATACCAGGGAGAAAAAAAAATATCGGCCCGATATATCGGCCGGCCGATAAGTCGGGCGGCCCTTTAAACAAATGCAGCTTAAGTCATTTCCACGTTGGTTTTAATTTTTAGATGGAGAGATTGTCTTTTATATGTCGTCTATGAGTGTGTCTCAATACGTAAGTGCACTGGAATGTAGTGCGCACTGAAGTACACACTTTCATGAGCAAGTGTTGACCCAACTTACTGGTTACACTTACTGGTAGTGACAGACCAGCATTTGACCACGATTCTCCAGCTCGTCAAAATATCTGTCAAATAAACATACACGAACTATAACCTTAATAATTTTTTTGTAACACGTATAACCTATTTACGTCTGCTAAATCAGCTAAAAACTGTTAACATTTACTGTCCTAACTCTACTGGGTCGTTATTAGTCCCTCCCCTTCCTCTACATTGGCAATATAGCGTCAGTTTAGTGCGAGTAGTGTCCATCGTTCAACACTAGATTTTTGGCTGTTATTAGGGCAGCATCTGGGTACTTTCAGGAGCAGAGTTTTAGCTTAAATTTTAGTGTGAATGCACTATGCACTTAAATATAGTGTTCGAAAGGGCTGAAGTCTGCTAATTGAGACACTAAGTATGTTTTTGCTTTAATAATTGATAAGTACTATTTGTGGCCAGGTGACTAAATCATCTTATTATCCCATTGCTGGTATTTACAACCACTGCAAGAAGACCAAATATGGAACCATAGCAGCCACATAAAAATAACCCATGGGGTAGAAATGGTTCAACATGTATGATTTGATTAAGAACAAAATGTCCTTTAACCAACATTTCTAACACATGTAATTGTGAATGTAGACTGCTGACAAACAACATATTTTTAACAAATGATAAACAAGTTTCCACAACAATTAGCATGAATTGCTGCAAAATAAGCTATGAGAACAAATTTAGAGACCTTTGCTGGCTTAAAATCAATTTTACAATCCACCTTATATGGAGACAGCTGTAGATACTAATGCACCATGTGTATATGCAGTTGGTAAATGTTGGAAAATCAAAACAAAGAAAAAACCTCTCCTTACAAACTCTCATTTCTTCATTGTTTTATAGATATCGTCCATTTTTCAAGGATATTCAATTGATATTTGAGTTACATAAACAAAACCTTTGGTTACTTAATCAGATTTTAATTGTTAAATTACATTAAAATGATTATTTTTGGTTTATTTTTTTACATTTGTTTTTAAATGGACTGTGCTTGTATAGCGCTTTTCTAGTCACATGACCACTCAAAGCGCTTTGACACTACATGTCACATTCACCCATTCACACACACACTCATATAGCACTTATAATGTATCATACTTAGTGCTTCTATACACATTCATTCCTCGATAGGCACATTGGGAGGCAATGTGGGGTTCAGTGTCTTGCCCAAGGACACTTCGACATGTAGTCATGGGAAGCCGGGAATCAAACCACCAACTTTCCAGTTGGCAGGCGACTGCGCTTCCTCCTGAGTTTCATTTATTTCCTAAGAAATAAATGAAGATGCATCACTGAGTAAACTTGGTCCTCAGGAGAGGGTGTGTTTAGTATTTTGTAACTACTTTGTGCTGCAAGTCATTTAACAACCTACATTCCATGTGCAGGCTGCAGCATCAAAGCAGTCATGCTCACTTAAGCTTTCTCAATAGAAGCTTAGTAATATAAAGAAACAGCATAATACTAGATATGGGCACCAATGCTTTGATAGAACTGTTAATAGAAAGCATGGATAGAATTTTGGTGAAGCCTATTACAGGCAGATTAACGGCTTAAATGATGCTTTTCTTGCTTTGCTGAAGAGACACGACTTACTCCTGTTTAGAAATCCATTTTATGTCAGCTTGTTTTAATTGTCACTGGAGAGATTAGTGTACAGCCAAGCTTGGATAATTACATAACTGAATTGTCTCAAACATGACAGGGAAGATGACGCAAAATGATTTGCTTTAGAAAACATTGTAAAGTGTTTTCATATGAAAAACATGTTTTTGTCTTTTTTATTAAATCACTTTTTAAAATGATCATAGTGTATGGAGAGTTAAAAAACAAACATTGAAAATGTGAAGGAATTTTACATGTTAGCTTTTCGGGAGATCTTAGAAAACACTGAGACTGGGCTTCAACGTGTGCTTTGGCATAATGATGTTGAAAGACTGATCCTCAGTTGTACTGATTCGGACAAGTTGATGCTTGAGGCTTCTTCTTGTGTTGTTTCATTGATGTCAAGGGTTACTAGCTAGAACAGTGATGCTGGATCTGATGTCAGGACCAATTTAAAGGTTGACTTGAAGTGTTTTGGAACTACAGTTGTTGAGGTTAGTTTAGTTCTAGCTGTTGTCATGCTATGCTCACCGAGCCACAACCTGTGTTCTTATGTCTACCATCTCATGAACAACCTTCTAACTTTCTTATTAGTGATTTTAAAGAAGGGCTCTAAAAACATTTTACTCACTGCTCAATGTGGCCTCTAGGTTCCTATAGTTACAAATCAGAACTCCCAGTAGCCAGGTTTATTTCAGGTATAAACCAGATTATCAGGGCAAATGAATGTATTTATTCATACATGTTTCTTTAAGTGTTTTCTTTTTTTTTTTTTTTTCCCCAAAAAAATTAGGGAGACAAGAATTCTTATTTTACCAGGACATGTCCTCTGTTTGAGAGCCATAAAATGCAGTTAGACCGAATTTCAAAATTGGCCGGGATTTTTCTCCATTTCAGCCTCAAATATGTGTCCATCAGACTTGTGTTGCGTTTCACTCGCCACACTCGCTTATTATTATACATTTTCGTCCTCATACCCCAGCATAGATGGAATGGAAGAGCGGTGAAGACAAAGTGCATGTTTTGGACACAGTGTCTCTCTTTATGTCCCTCCTTCTTGTATGGTCTCTGCCTGTAGAGAATTACCGTCATTAGCCAATCGCTTTCTCTCTTTAAACATTCGACTGGTTAGCACCATGAGGGGCAGTATGACTGCCCTCACTATGAGTTTCTCTGTGTACAACAGCACCACATCGCAGCTAGAAAATACAGAAACTTAAATGTATATTCATGGATGAACTACAAAAAAAGTAGACGTTCTCCTCTTGGTCGTGAAGCATGGGAAGGTCATTGCATGACATGTAAAGCCGGATGCCAACAATTTGGAAGTTCACATCAGTCTTGCATAAAGACACATTTTTATTTAATTTTTTGTAATTTTTGCTTTATAAAAAGACAAATATAGAACAGAAGAAATTAACATTTGGCCAAAAATGATCTTTGTATAGTAGATTATAGCACCAAAACAAAAGTTGACTGAAAGCCAAAAAGCCCTAAATTAAATGCCAAAGCAAGGATTTCTTTTTACACATTTTCTTTGGCCAAACTGTCCAGGTGACTTTGGGTCTTTCACAGTCTCCCCTTTTTTAAAAATTATTAAACTTTGAAGATGTTTTCTTGGTTGAAAACCAATGACCCAAAACCCCTGTTCCTCTCCTCTCCTCTACTTCCTTTCTTTTCTTTAAACCAGCCTTATTTTTATACACCTTCCAAAGGCCAGCACATTTTTGTTTTTGTAAGACACTTAAAATACTTTGTTTGAATTTCACTTCTCATTTAGCTGCACTTTGTTCAGGCAGTTGTGTGTAAATGACACTGTGCACGCTGAAGTATGTAGCCAGTTAATGTATGTCATGGAATAGTGATGGTGAAGACAATTAACTGACATGGTTTGATACATGTAACTCACCTACTCAGCTGGCCAGTAAGTTACATTTATATCCTTCTAAATGAATTTTAACACGTTTGCTGGGTTGGTGGGTGTTAATTTGGAGCCCTGACAGAAGTACGTTGTACAGAAAAAAACTCTTGTTTTCTTTTTAAACATGTTTTAACCCAAAGCTGGGTATGATTGCTTTGGATTTTTCTTCACTGAAGGTCCATCTGAAATTAGATCTATTATGGTGCTCAGAGTTCTGTAGTTATACTTTTGCTCTATTGTTATTCCAGTCCCCAGTTTCCTGCGAGTTAATGAGGCGAGTTGAGATTCTTGTTCATTTAAAAGTTCCCCTTCCTCAAATAGCTGCTGGTAATTGCTCTAAGTGTTTTTAAATCTATAATTTATCATGGGAAAATCTGACGGAAAATCACATTGTTTAATTGTAAGTTTCACAGAACTTATGTTGTACTGTTGTTGCTTCAACTTCCCTTCAGCAAAGATGTTTCTTTCCAAAGACCAGATGAAACTACAGTTAAATGACAGGGATGCATGTGTTCATTAGCCAGTTAGTTGCCAACTCGAACACTTGGGAGTAGTACAATGTAAAAGCACCATTAGATTTGTGAAACTGTGTGAAAGATTTCAGCATTATATTGGTTGTTTCCGCCAAAGAAACTTTCTCAAAGGAAGAAAAAAGTTTTGATGAGCAAAAGGCTGAACTAAGTTTTTCTTCTTGAGAGAGTTAAACATATCCTCTGATTTGGGGCTTTTTCAACGAAAGATTAATTTTTAAATTCCACGAGGAGTTGATTTCACTCAAGTGTAGATGTAAAAGTTGACAGATGTTTCCATGTAGAAGCTTGAATTTGAGACCCTATATATCAAGTCAAACTTTTTAGACATGGAAAAAAAAGTATTACAGTTTTATGTGTTTCAAATGCAGAGCTTGATTTTTATTATTCAGGATTTTTATTTTATTTTTGCCACTGACTGATTCTGCAGCTTTCTGACCTTCCCTCATGGTCATTTGTGTCTTGTCAATCCCTGCGTCCCCAGGGGTTCTGTTCATGGTGGACAATTCTGGATCTCACAGTTTATGCCAAAGCAAGAGCCAAGTAGTAGTGGTGGACAGGACGGTGTCTGGTTTGAGAGCCTAAGGGTTCCACCTCTGCTTTTTTGCAGATGATGTAGTTCTCTTGACCTCTATAAGCCATGACCTTCAGTTTGCCCTGGATCGGTTTGTAGCAGAGTGTGAAGCAGCCAACATGAAAATCAGCTCCTCCAGATCTCAGGCCATGGTTCTCAGTCAGAAAAGGTTGCAGCAGTCCTTTTGAATCAGGGAAGAGTCTCCGCCTTAAGTGGAGGAGTTTAAGTATCTTAGGATCTGGTTCATGAGTGATGTAAATTGAAGCAAGAAATCAACAGATTGGTGCTTTGTCAGCAGAAATGAGGGTGTTGCACTGATTGTTGTAGTAAAGAGAAAGCTGAGCTGAAAACTGAAGCTTTCAAATGACCATTCTGTCTGATTCCAACTCTCACCTGGGATCATGCGATTTGCGTAGGGATCGAAAGAATGAGATCATGGATATAAGCGGCTGAAACAAGTTTCCTTCTGAGTTTAAGGAGCTTGAGCATTTGGAGGGGAGTCAAGTCACTGCTTCTCCCCATGGAAATGAGTATGTTGAGGTGGTTGGACATATAAGAATGCCTCCTGGTTGCTTCCCTTTGGAGGTTTTTTAGCTCACCCAACTAGACCAAGACCCTGGGGAAGTCCCAGGACAGGCTGTAGGGAGCATATGCACGCCTTTAGGGTCCCCCAGCAGGAGTTGGAGTGTTGTCTGGGTTTCCTTCTTGAACCTGTTGACTCTGCGACCCGATCTTGGATAAACAGACCCAACTTGATGGATGGTGGCCAATTCATGTCCTGTTATAATTACTTAATGTCTTTTTTAAATTGACTACATATTCAGAGACGATTTAGCTTACAACACATAGTGAGATTATACTTAAGAGCCTATGAGGTTGTTCCCAGGTTGAGGTTTGAGTTTGATATGGATATTTCCCTCATACCGATCCAACTGCTGACTGGAAGGTCATAACTACTGTCTCAAAAAGTAAACTTAAAATTACTTACCCTTCCAGGCCAATGACTCATTATGCTGTGTGTGTGCGTGCATCATCTGTTTGCTTGTTTATTGTGTTGTGTACGTGTTTACATTTATTCATCTTGTTTATTGTGGTGGTATGTTCATTAGAGGTCTACATTATTGACTGATTCTGCATCTTACTTTAAAGTTGTCTGTCACTTATATTCTCATGTTTACAGAGAAAAAAGATCAATAATTTTCTTTTTCCTTTGCATGTTTTTGTGAACATTTCATCTTTATTTACCCAGAAAAAGAGTTGCTGTAGGCAAGATTAAGGAAGCAGCAGCAGAGTAAACACAGATGCGTGCACAAATTACATGCACAGCACAGTGAATCATAAAATCAGATGCATATATGAATTATATTAAAATTACAATATACTGAGGGCTCATTTAGAAATTAAAGGGCATTTGTCACAGGTCATTATCAATTTCTGTGTCAAAACAAATGAAAGATGTACACTACATTGCCTCTAAGTTGTGTAAAAGAGTTTTAAATTGATTTGTGATCAGCTTTATAATCAGTTTCAAGAAGTTTTAAAACTGATTTCAAGCAAGTTAGCAGTACACACCCTTGTTCAAGTTAAGATGTGCTTTTGTGATAGATACAGATCTGTAGAGATAAAGAAGCAAGCTGTTGGGAGACCACAGATCCAAGCTTTCATTTGTGGATTAAAACTGATATAGGCCCATTTATGTTCAAAGCAGATGATGGACGCACGTAATTGTCGCTTGCTGCAGCAAACGGAGCAATACCACCGGAAACTGCAGGGTCAGTGTTGAGCAGTACAGCTGACGCGTGACCAGCGAAAGGATCAAACCAGAGAAGAAGAAGAGGAACAGGAGGAAGAAGAAGAAGACAATGATGTCAAGGACAACAAATGTAGACATAGCAGAAGCTTTTAAAGAAAGGCTGTGAAAGTGTTTCGGGCATGTTGGGCGGTTGCAAACGACTTTATAGCGGTGTATTACCACCACCAACCGGTGTCTGAAACTGATGTCATAGCGTGGGAGTGAACTCCGAACTCAGCATTGGCAACTAGTGAATGAATTAATTTAAAAACCAATGCAACTTAAAAGACGCATGGAAGTATGAAGGGCGGCCACTTATGATAACGCTTGAAATGGAGGTATCTCTTACGTAAGGGAACATAAATGGGCCTTTACTGTGAAAGACAACAAACTGCCTTTCCAGGTAGCCACTGCCACCATGTTCCTCCAACCTCAGGCACGCAGCATTATGCTGGGAATTTTTGACTGGGAAGTTGAAAGTTTCAACTGGAACGGCCCCTGAGGTTGGATTTCCGACTCGGAAAGTCTGAGATTCCTCACAACCTCTGACTTCACGTTTAAAGATGGCCCAGTATTAGCAGTGTAGAAGTCCTTGTAATATTATTTTATTTGCACTTCTGACTGTGACGGGCGGGGTTTGGACCCAAACGCAGTACAACCACGACACAGAATCGATCGTCTTTAACAGTCTTTATTGA
>JBBBVU010000017.1:5368717-5389986 GCA_037177055.1 Atherinosoma microstoma
CTTTGACCAGAGCTGTTTCAGTGCTGTGATGGTGTCGGAAGCCTGACTGAAATTTATCATGATTTCCATGTTCATTTCTGCAAAAGAAAACTTTTTCATCTATTGGTTAATGCAGGAAGTTTTCTAGCTAAACCTCTAAATATGGAGCTGCATCAGATCCTAGTAATCTTGGGTTGATCATATTTCTATCAAAACATTTCCCAAATTCTTCCACATCTGACCGCGAGCCATTTCTCCCTCCCAGAACCGCCTATCATCCCACACGCACGTATGATATGGTAGTGTTTACCCACGAAGCCACACACTGAACCAACAATGCACTTTGTTTTGCAGTCCGCTTCCTGTATTTCGTCCGCTTGAAGCAAACTGAGACCTGCGTTTGTAGGCAGACCGAGTCCACTTGTTTGATTCAAATCAGAATTCGTTGCGCATTCCCAAAAGCTTAGTCTTCATATATTTCTGAGCCTTCTGCAAATAGTTGTGAGCATTGGTTGAGGGTGACCAGAATAACTATGCATAACTGCAAGCCTTAGGAGTATCCTGCATGGAGAGGTTCTTGGGATTCCGTAGATGCCAGCAGCTTCAACCTGCTTGTTGCTATACCTTTATCTGAACTAACTTGTTTGCTTTCTGAATGACAAGTGTTTGAAGAAATGCCAAAGGCATCACAGTAGTCCATGTTTTTCAGTTGTATAAAGATCCTTCATTTTCCCATACTGCACAGAAACGGTGACTTGCTTAATAATGTGGAAATACCTTAAGTAGTTTTTCCTTAATTTAGCTCATCTGGGAAACTAATTGGCAAACCTGAGGTTGTTATCAGTGATCTAGACAGACAGGACAAACAACACAAGCTAAATCTTCCATAGAAACTCAAAACTGAATGTCTGATTAGCTGAAATCTTACATGCAAAGCCATTTAGAACTCAGTTTAGTTAAGCCTGCTTAAAAAGTCATGATTAAAAACAACATAATTAACTTTCTGAGGGTAACTTTCAGTTGATAGCTCAAATAGAAACAGTCAAGTGGAATCAAGTCAGTTTGATTTATATAGTTGCGTGCCACAATTCTGCCTTAAAGGGTTTTACAATCTGTAAGATACTCTGTCCTTTACTTCATTACAAGGAATGATTACACATCTAAAAATAGAGGTATATGAGTACACATCAGAGCAGACGGGGTCATTTCATATGACATCTTTAATGTAACATTAATTTTGTTTGATCACTTTGTTGCTTCCTTCATGAACGCCAATCTAAACATTAAAGGAATATTTCTTATATTAATGGGCAGTAAAATTAGAAGTGAGTGGGATGTCCAGGGGATGAAAACCTCAGTTATCTGATATTTATCTAAAAACAACAAAAATGTGATAAAGTGTACCTTTATTGTAAATTGTTACCTTTTATTTTTGTATTTTTTTTATCTCAAGCACATTGTAAAGATGGGTTCTTTAGCATGTGTTATTTTATATAACAGCCAATGAGTTACTTGTGACCTGCAGGCTACCGCTCAAGTGTTTTTTTTTTTCATCATACTTTTTCCTTTTTTTAATTTAGATAAGAGTTTCAATTTCCAAGTAGAAAATTTTATGAACTAAGCCCACACTGTACATACTGTATGTGAGCAAAGCTCCATGGACCATCTTACATTACATGGCAACAAAGCTGGATCCACAGATAATATCCTTATTACCATGATAATGCTTTGTAGTGTCATTTTTAATTAGTACTTACTAGATATGGTATTTTGGCCTTCCTTTGAGTTCCTAAATCAGAGGTTACATAAGACAATATTTAATAAAGGCACACATGCTTGCCTTCAGAGGGGATGTCATTGCAACTGATGGCTTATCCGATCTGCTGAGACTCTAAAGTCAAGATCCGAGTTTTGCTTTTTTTCTGCCTCACCAACAGAAAGTTTTTCAGAGCTGCAAGCCTCATGAAATCTGATTACTCTGGTTGTCTCACACATTACAGTTTTACTGGCCGCATGTCCTGATGATCCCTGGATAATGTCCAAAACTATCCATATAGTTGTATCTTGATCTGAAGGTGCAGAAAGTTGAAGCTTATTTGCTTCAAAGTCTCTTTATGAATTTGATTGGAAACAATATGTTATTCCTTTCACAACACTGAACAATCAAAGCTGCAGTCTGCTCATCACATTACTCATTGAAGAGAATAGTTTCTAATCCCATTAGATTTAGCTCAAATGAGCATCCTCCCTGTTTAGCTTGTTTAAAACTTAAGTTTGAACTAGCAGTATTAATCAAAATTCTGTGTTTGTTAAATCAACTCTATCAGATATTTTTATAAAATTACATCAAAAAAGGGACAAAGAGTAACATGTACAGTTCCCGTGCTGATGAATCATCCGCTAAATCTGCAGCTGAAGCTTTTCATGGGCCTTCAGCTCCTAGTTTAGCTGTTGAGCTCACAGCTTTTCTTTATTTATCCACACTTCCTCCTCTCATGGTGACATTTTGGCTGCCAAAACTTGAGTTTGTTCTCAGAGAAATCTTTAAAATCCTGCTGTGTGTTTCTCTATGAGTACCAAAAGGGAGACAATTACAGAATAGCTGGAAAGCTCAGTGAAATTGAAGAGTCACTCATTTCACTTCGGAATTGGCAGAGACCTGAAACAAAGTCAAAAGAATATGACTTGTATTAAAAAAGTGGCTGTCGTCACAATACCAAAGTTAATTTGTGGTTTTGCAAATTAACATGTAGAATCCAACTTGCAAATGCCAGAGTTTTAAGTACATCCGGCATTGTTAGCATAAAGAAGTCACTTCATGTTACACCAATACAATTTTTACTGCAGTTACCCTGCAGGTCAAGTCGTGTATAAACTGTTTTTTCAGTCAATTTGGGTTCAAATCTTGCTACTAAATTCTGTTTTAGTCATTATTAAGGTATCTGAAACATGTCCATTTTAGTTTTAGTCAACTAATGATTTAGTCCATTTACTTTACAGTACATTTAGTCACTTCTTGATTGCATCGCAGGTTAATCAAATGTGCTTACATCTGCTCTTTTTTCCCCTCCTGGGTATTGACAATAAGGCCTATACATACACCAGAACCTTGAGGTTTGTCCTCTCTCAGGCCTGCGAGAAAAGAATTACGTAATATTTTTCTCGCAGCTTGTTCTCAACATAAAATCTGGGCAGAAATTTTCTCTTGTGTGGTGCCCGATAACTATTGTGTGATTGGTCAGAACTTTGGAGTGGCTGTGTTTAAGGCAGAAAAGCAGGAAGTGGAAATTTGCCATTTCAGCTTTCCTGCTGATGCAAAAGGTTTGACATGGTTAAATGGATAATGAGTGGTTCTCCACAAGCCTGTTAATGAGTCAGGAAGGGAAACTTTTAAAGCCTGCAGGACAGTAGCTCACAGCGACTGGATTTGGAGATTCCTGATTTAAGGTATATAAAAACATATTGGCCACAGACAAGGTTTTTCAAAGTATGAGATCTTCTTGTCAAAACAAACTTTTTGTTCTTGCCACCTCAAAAAAAGAACACATTTCTTTGTTCTTGCGGTGCACGTGCAGTGCTTATTTTGGTGAGGGTTTATTGTACCATCTGTTCAAGTGCTCAACAATACCTTCCTTCATGCCTTACATCAGTGGTGTCCGGCTCCGGGAGTACCGCAGTCCTGCAGGTTTTAGATGTTTCCCCCTCTAACAAACCTAATTCACATTAAATGGCTATCCTTAACAGCTTGTTGTCAAGTGCTGCCCAATCATATTGACCAATTAATCTGATTCAGGTGTGCTGCAGCAAGAAACATCCAAAATCAGCAGGACAGTGGTCGTCGAGGACCGACTTCGGACTCCCCTAATGCCAACTGGCGTGTATTATTTTCGTATACATGCACACGTAGTTCGGCAAGTTAAATCACTGTTATGTCCCCCTGTTATGGGCGTCACCATAGCAACTCGTAAATCAACTGGTTCAGATCAGCTGGCTTTTGACAGGTGAATGAGAGAAACGCGCTGTAGCATGGATTTTCTTGACAGCAAGTACATCAAGGCCAACATAAAATAGTTCCTATGCTTCAGCATATTTAGTAAGTTTTGTAAAAAAAAAAAAAAAAACATTTGTTATAAAATGTTTACTGTGTGTACATGGTATAAGTAAACTACTCAGACCAATCAGACTTCTGCTTTTCCACACAACTAAATGAATTCTGATTGGAATCTGTCTTTGCAATATAATTTAATTTTAGTTTTAATTGTTGATACATTTCATCACAGTGTTTGTCTTTGTGGTTATCATTTGGTTTCGGGTGAAAAAAACAGTTGTTGATGAAAACTTATAGTTGATGAATTTAGCTTTGATTTGTCAACATGAGATATAAACCTTCAAAGCAAAATATAAGAGCACTTTCAAGCCCGTTCTGAATTTTCAGCTACAAAGGCTGCAGCTTCTTTACTATAAAAAGAACAATAAGGGAACAAAAGTTCATTTTGTCAAGACTCATTTAATACTTTTATTTTTTTTTGCCTTTGACAGCAGAATATTCTATTTTTTCCAAAGCTTTCTCTTGTTGACCTCTCATTGTCTTATTTTCTTACCAGCAAACTATAGTCTTCCCTTTTGTTTCTTAGGTCAGCAGTCTGTATGACACATCTGTCCTAAACTGAATATAAATTTGGCTTTCTATGTTGGAGACAGTGTTTTTTTAAATGAGCTGATCTGCTGGAACTGGCCTCTGGAAATAAAATTGGACTTTAGGTCATATGCTTGGACCTATGGATGTGTTCTGCCAGGTTTTGATGAATGCTGTTGCCCTTTAGTAGGAAGCCACGAAAAGTCCATCCTGATCAAACTGATACTAATGATCCACACTTTCCAGCTCATTTACCAAAACTTTACAGTGACCTGGTATGCTCTTTTGCTCTCTGCCTTTTGGGCCAGACTATTTCATTTTATCACTGACAGCATTTTGCAGCTCCAAAGTCAGTGCTCTTCTTCAAAGGTTCTTTCTCTCAAAACAAATGATTCACTTTTAGCTGAGAATTTGTACTTTGTGATGTGGTTGGAGACGGCTTCTAGTACAGCATGTACTGTAATCTCTAGGATAAATCCATTAAAACTACATAAAGATACTGTATTTATAGAAAATGCATTTTGAAAGCCTTGAAGTTGAAAAATGATCTGCATTGTAAGTGGGCTAAATCTTAGTGCACTTTCCTTATTCCTTACCTAATGTAACAAAGGAACCGTTTGAAAATTCCATAAAGTGCTGCTTCACTTATGTAAACTGCAGATCTGGTGCATATAAAAAGATTTCATACATATAATATGACATCTGTATGTAGTGAAGGTGATTTCTGGCCTGGACAGGCGTGGATATATTCTGTGTGTGGTTGGTCTTGAAATGTTTCCGCTCAGCAACAGAAATCAGTTGCTTTGAAACACACTTACTCTAGAAAATCTTTGCTCTTATATGATGCAGAATTGAATAAAATTCTAGTTTGTTCCATAATTCTGGCAAAACCTTTCTTATATTCATTAATATCCATGTACATTGGACCATTTTAATACTCACATGAAAACCAAGAATTCTGAAGTTCTCACATCTTATTCAGACTTATAAAAAACTAAACATGTGGTTAACAGTGACGCTATTGTTACGTGCACAACATCATTTCAGCAAATTCGCTTGGCTCTCGTTTTATGTGCAGGCATGTTCGATAGAAGCATTCATTAGCATGCCTGTTACTCTGTTATCTGCTGTTGAAAAGAAAACACAGCTAATTATCCTGCTGATGAGATTTTTCTGGATGGTCACATTTCATCATAACTAATCACTCTTTCCTTGAAATGGAAAAGAAAAAAAATTAGAGTAATTAGAGATTACCCATAGAAGCGTAAAATTTATCTTTGATATCATCCCCTGATGAAAAGTCAACTTTTTTACTCCAGTATTTGCAGGTTGGTGACTGGACATTCTGTCAATATAATTTAACATCTCAGTGCATGACAATCTGCTCATTAAACAGGTTAATCTGTTTAAACGGATTAGCGTTTGGATGAAATCAAACCACAAAGCCTGTATAGCTTCATAACTAAAACTGTGTACACCCAAGGACAGAAATTTATGAATCATTGTGCAGAACCTCATCAGATACTGAATACATTTCATATGAGTCAGGAGTGTTGAAGCAGGGAAACATTGAAAACCTGCAGGACAGCGGCCCTTGAGGACCAAATTTGGACACCGCTGCTGTAGATGGTGGGATCTTTAACGTCTTAACAATTTTACATTGACGAACATTTTTTTGGAAAACACTGCTTCTCTGAAATGCTGCTTTTATACTGATTCCTGTTACTGACCTGATGCCTAATTAATAGTCAAATGCTCCTCCAGTTTTCCTTGATTTGAGCCAATCGCTCTTCCAGCCTGTTGTTTCAAGTTTTTGAGGCGTGTTGCTGCCGTCAAATTCAAACTGAGCTATTATTTCCATGAAATGGTAAAATTTCTCATGTTCATCATTTGATGTGTTGTTTATGTTAAGTTTGTAATTAGATGGTTTCTGAGGTTTGCAAATAATTGCCTGCTGTTTTTATTTACATTTTATATAGCATTTTATATTTTCAGAATTTGGGTTGTATATGCAAATGGAGAAACATGATTTCCACCACATTTAAGCCACCAGTGGATCCTATAGAGCAGTGGTTCCCAAACTTTTTGTGCCCCAACCCCCAAGATAACATACATTAGTGTTTGCGACCCCCCCGCGACGACAATGATTAATTGTATTATATCAGATGGTTCATCCTGCAGGATCCTCTAAATATAAGGCTTGAAAACTGTCAGTCTTCATAAATAAGGAGGATTAATATGGATATATGCATTAATGTATCAAAAATTATGCTAATTTTAGATTTATCTCTGCATTAATGGTTTCATTTTGACAGCCATGATAAAAAAAGTCGCAAATTTTTGATAAATGTTGGTTTTATATTTTTCAAAATTATCTGGCGACCCCCTGAAATGATCTCACGACCCCCATGTGGGTCCCGACCACCAGTTTGGGAACCACTTCTATAGAGCAACCACAATTGAATTAAAATGTATCATTTTCTTTTCTTCAAGAAAATACTAAGTAAAATTTTGCCATCTTCTCATTTCCGTGTATGGTTTCTTTTTATGTGTTGTTTTCCCTTTTTGGATCCTCCACTCCGGGAGCTACGTCTGCTTGGTCTGCAGGGACACTGCTGCTGTTGGTGGCGTCCTGCACTACATCCTAATGGTTGTGGTGCGGGACCTGGCCGGCCATGGGCTGGGTGTGTCCTGTGTTTGCGACCTCTGTCGTCGGGTGGTGGTTCCCCCCGGGGTGAACGGATCCCAAATCCCAAAGACATTGCTTCATCGCAGCAGCATTAGCATTAGATTGTTTTGGTTTTTGGCTGTTATGTAAAGCTCTTTGTGATGCTAACTGTATGAAAAGTGCTATACAAACAAAATTTTGATTGATTGATTTTGTTTTATTTATTTATGCGTCTGACCCCAGATCTGATATTGTTCATTAGGAAAACCAGACTACATTGCAGGAGCTAAGCTTCCAAAAAAACATCTAAGAATTAAACCATCATAAAAAAGCCTTCATCATGTACTATACAATCATTTAGCAGATGCTTTTATCCAAAGCGACTTACAATTGAGCACACCAGTGATGCCAACACTGGTGGCAAAGAGGATAAAGGGTCTTGCCCAAGGACACAACAACAACTAACTGGGGCGGGAGCAGGATTTGAGCCACCAACCTTCAGGTTATTGGACAATTTTCTCTACCACCTGAGCCGCTGCCGCCTACTCAGATGGGAAGTTCTCATTTTGAAGCTTGTTGAGTTGATGTGCTTGGTTATGTGAAGGCAAATTTGTAATCTTTGATTTGTTTTGGTTTTTGGCTGTTATGTAAAGCACTTTGTGATGCTAACTGTATGAAAAGTGCTATACAAACAAAATTTTGATTGATTGATTTTGTTTTATTTATTTATGCGTCTGACCCCAGATCTGATATTGTTCATTAGGAAAACCAGACTACATTGCAGGAGCTAAGCTTCCAAAAAAACATCTAAGAATTAAACCATCATAAAAAAGCCTTCATCATGTACTATACAATCATTTAGCAGATGCTTTTATCCAAAGCGACTTACAATTGAGCACACCAGTGATGCCAACACTGGTGGCAAAGAGGATAAAGGGTCTTGCCCAAGGACACAACAACAACTAACTGGGGCGGGAGCAGGATTTGAGCCACCAACCTTCAGGTTATTGGACAATTTTCTCTACCACCTGAGCCGCTGCCGCCTACTCAGATGGGAAGTTCTCATTTTGAAGCATGCTCTGAAAGGCTTTAACATTCTCAGAAAACTAGCAGTCAATATAATTTCCCCCTCTCCGTCTGAGTTGTCAAACTGATGCCAAAGTCTATCCTAGTCATGTCTGTGTCCACTCACACTTATGATTACTGCTTTGCCAAACGGAATCATACAACTGTCTCACTCCAGGATCTGAAATATCATTATTGAGCCATAGTGCAAAATGTAACTGAGAGTAAAGACTCAAAAATGATCAAATCTCTCCACTCTGTGCAACTAAATTCGTATATGCTTGGGGTGTAACAGTACCTGTATTTACATGGATTCAATGATCTTCAAACCAGGAGCATCAAGTCACAATAGAAATATACATCAGACATTCATTACTTTTAAGACACTTTTTTGTACATGTATGTGGATCTGTCTGTACTACCTTTGCACTACCATGGCCAAGACTGGCTATACCTGGAAAAAATCATTAACATCAGTTTCATTATCTGGAGATAACAAGTTGACTGTTACAGTTTCTCCAGATAACAAGGATGATGCAAACATTTGTCATATATACAGTACCAGTCAAAAATATTCAAGTTCAGTTTAGAGTATGGCACTTTGTCTATTTTTGTTTAAAGAACACATTGTTTTTATTCAAATGTGTGATTGAACTCATGAATGTGTCAAACTATATTTCAGTTGCTTTTATGATTTGATATGAATGAGAGTGATGGGGTTAAATCGGTGCATGATATTGTCTTAAATATATTGCTGGCTCCTGAATCAAATCAAATCAGAAACATGTTCGCAGAAATTGTGATTTTGGCAAACATTGTATCAATATCCATTGACACCTATTAGGGGGAATTATAGCCTAGTGGTAACAGAGATGAGCTTTAGTCTGGAAAACCTTCGGTTTGAGTCCCCAGTGTGCCAACACAAAAGAAACTGTGTGCCTTTGAGCAAGGCCTTTGACCCTTCCCACTGTTCTATAGTACCTCTTGAGATGGGTCAAATGCATAGCTGAAAAAATGTTATTACTATAATAAAATGCCCACTTCAATTTTGTTCTAAAACTGCTCGGTTTTTAACTGTGTAAAAGTGTATATTTGTAACTATAGCAATATGTTCAAAATCATTACAAATAGGTAGGAGGTAAATGCCAGCGGCCTTTTTCAGCCAAGTTTGACTATTGCACTACAACTTATTTTCCTAATTGTTTTACTGTTTTGGTAGAGTTGAGTATACAAAAATAAACAAAAATGGCTGGTGTTGGATATTAACAATAAAAACATGGTTATATGGTTGCATTACATCACTACCCCAATGCAAATCAATAATGTAAAACCCTACCATCTCACAATTTTCTGTTTTGTTGCTGTAGTACTTTCTGGAAATGTGAGCAAATATACTTATTACATATTTTCTTGTCAGACCAGCCAGTGCCATTTCTTTCGTTTGGTCACAGTCACGAGTTGCAGCAAAAATTTGAATCCCCCAATTAGACACAGTGACCATCTAAGTGACAAGGATATCCAACAAATACATCCACAAGTAATGTTGTCCCGTGGCTGCACTGTATAACCATATTCAGAAGGCTTTCCTCATCTTATCATGGTCGGAGACAACCCAGATGGTTTTCAGGCAGAATTTTCCAACATCACTCTTAGAAGTCAGGTTTCTTTATCTTTGTTTAACCTTTTTCCTAAGAGGTGTTTAGATTTGCATCAGTGTTTTGCAGTCAGAGGAAATTGCGTTATCTCGCTGCACTGGACATGATTTTCTTCAGTATTAAAGAAAGGAGTGAGAGACCCCTTGCCTGTGTGACTACCAGCAACCCACCAGGGTTGAGTTCACTCGGGAGAAGGTGCTCAAATTCAATCAATTACTCATGGGTGATTTTCAGACTGCTTGCTGGCAAGAGCAGAAGTTAGCAAGAGTTGGATCTGTGAGCAACGGACTGAGGGCTTGCCGTCAGTGCTCCCCACAGCCTGCTGGATTTGTCCCACAGCAGGAGCACACAATTTGTGTTTAATCACTCTGAAAAAACTCACTGAAGAATAATAACTTTTTGCTTAATATCCACTGCATGAAATCATGCACATTGTATGGCTTAGATAACCTTAAGTGTCTGTATTTGCACTTTCAAAGATGCAGTAAACCACCACAGTGAGACATCCTGGCTTACACACACATGAACTCAGAGGTTTTCCAGTACCACTCCAACAGCTTCTTTTGGGAAAGATAGCCCCTGTCTTCTGTCTAAAAGCTGCAACTTCGACACCATGTGAACACAATGTAAAACAAACCTTTCAGTTAATTTACTGTATAATTCAAGATATCACCAATTTCAGATCGTTATGTTGCTATAATTGATTGAATGCTGTGTCTATAAAAGGGAGCGTGACAAGATGATAGTAAAGTGAGCCATACTTTGATTTAATTGGCTGGGGGCAAGGCAACATTGAGAAATCTTGCTCAGCCCCTTCAATAATCAGCAGAGCAAGGCCTGCATGTATTAAAAATGAAAACGTGCTCAGAATAATAAACTTGAATGGAGAAAGAGCCATACATCAGTGTATGTGATAACACACTAATCTAACATGCAGACCTATAAGGATTGTTAAGCATGTGAAGCCTTCTGACCCAATAAGAATTCCTTCCATTAAGTTGTTAATTAGAAGCAATATGCTTTTATAATCTTACAGTACAACAGTGCTTGTCTTTAAGGTTTGAGGTATGACAGGCCAAAAAAAGAGTGCAAATGTCTAAAAGAGCATCCCAGAGAGGCTAGAAGTAAAGATGAAGAGGGGTTCAATATACTGTGAAAGTTTACTTGAAATTTTTTCCTCCTTTTTTTTCATTTTATTTTTCTAATCATCTACTGTAGACAATACAGAGACTTGAATAATCCAGATAAATCTGTGTATGAAGGGAGAAGGGACTAAGACCGAAAACATATTTTCATCTGCAGATGCCACAAATAATAAAAAAAGAACATTTATTAAAGACAGGATTTTCAAGTGGAAATTGCTGGATGTGCTTAGGAATACTGAAAACTGTCATCAATGACATCACTGCATTTAAGTTAAAACTTGACCATGTAAAGAAAAAAACAGAATACAAAAAAGATTCATAAACAATCATGTCTTTTCTGGGCCTAAGCTCATTAAAGACGGATGGAGGAAAATTGAAAATCTGGTCGACGGCCTGATGAAACACAATATGTTTTTTTTTTTCTAGGAATGGTGGACCAGGCTGTCCTCTAGATTAAATCGAGCAAGTCATAAAAAAGGATTTTAAGAAATAGTTGCAAAAGTCCCAAACTTGTATCAAATGTGAGACATAATTTGTTACATTTATTGTATGAAAATTGCTATATAAATAAAGTTTGATAGGGTCTATGTCTCCATATTCATTGAAGATTTAGCTTATTTCAGCAGTGCAATGCCAAACGACATCCATCAATTCTTAGAATAGCACAGGTCTTTAGAGATGGAAATACCAGAAATGCTAAAAATATTTAGCACATTATACAAAGAGCATTGCCACTCTAAAGAGCTCACCAACCTTTCCTTATTTTAGTTGAAAACTCAGCAGTGAATAAACGTCACAGAGGAATGGCTGTTCCAGTGATGTTGGAGGAATTCTTTTTTGAGAGATTGATTGAGAGAGATTGAGACAGAGACTGACTGAAACCCATTGAGACCATAATCTTTCACAAGGGTGGCCTGCAGCATGAGTCGGTATAAAAACCAAAAAGTCAAACTTTCAAATTTGATACACAGACATATACAATCAGGAGATTAGAATAACAAGTTAAAAATGAAAAACGTGAGCATTTCCCAAAGCTCTCACATTGTTCTTTTTGTAGATCACACAACTTGTAGAACTTAGATTCCTGGCTTCCTGTCTATCAAAGAATTGACTTCAAAATCCTGCTGTTAGTTTACAAAGCACTGAATGGTTTAGGGGCAAAATAAATTAAGAAACTTCTGGTTCGTGAGGTTTAAAAACCAACCACATCCCTCAGGTCATCAGGGTCCATTCTATTTGAAATGTGCCTACAAATAAACTTGCCTTGCAGTGTTTCTCAATCCTGGTTCTCGGGGACCACACCTGCACGTTTTAGTTCTTACCAACTCCAGCACACGTGATGCAGATCAACTGAACTGCTCGTTCTCTAAAACATGCAGGGCAGTGGTCCCCAAGGACAAGGACTGAGGAACATAGATTACCAAATAATTTTTTTTTTTTCATTTTACTGGTCATTGCAAGCTGCTTCTTTTTCTGTTTACATTGCTATGCCTAATAACTTGAGGTGTTAACTGCTTTATAAATGTGATGAAACAAAGGTGTATATTTCTGCCTTTACTCTTTGACTTATGAATCTATGCTGAGTTTTATGCATCTAGCCTCTGAACTGAAATGAAGTCACAGGTTTCTTATGTCATATTTCTTTCTGAGACTCTCCTGACTTCAGTCGGCTTATGAAGACGGCAAATGTTCTGTATTTGGCAGAGAGGGAGTTCTTCTATTCTCCCATGTGGAGGGGCTTAGGGAGCTGCCTGGGATAGCATGAAAGGGAGAAACAGCTGCTTTTATCCACACAAGCCTGCAAGACGAACTCAGGAGGACTTCTTGTTGTGGAGCCTGGTTCTTTGCCTCTGCATCTCTGAGTATGGGATGGCTGAGGGGTCTGAGGAAGCCTTGAAAGTCCCTGATGAGCGAGAGAATAATCTCTGTATATGAGAGCAGCAGCGACTTTTCTCAAATCCCATTTCACAGCAGCAAAAGAAAGAGAATATTTTCTGCAATAGAAGAAAAGGAGACATTTAATGCAACTTGACAGGCAAAGTATCCACTATGAGTCTAACATTTCTAGCACACCTGGAGGATTGAGCTAATGCTGTATGTTTTACCTGTTACCCCCAGCAGTCTCACAAAACACAATGGATGCCTCCTCTCACTTCAGCCTACTGTCAAAGAAATCACAAGTGTGCTCTGCACTTGAGATCTGGAGGCAGTTAGACTTTAGCCCCACATGGAGAGAAAATGAGCCAGTTACTGTGGTGTCCTAATAGATCCACTGCTCAGAATGAAGTTACACATGCCATCAATGTGAATATGAATAGGTTTTAATCTTGGACCTTGAAGGTCAGCTTGTCTCATTTCAGTGTGCTGAATAAGTAATCTCCATACATATATGATGATGCTATAATCCACACAATTTGGAGCAATCCTCCAAAGGGCATATGTGTCATTTAGCACAAAATATAAGTATAATTAAATGAGTTACAGTGATTAATTGTCCTAGAAGGACACTGGTAGAATGCAGTTCTCTGCAAAGTCTCAGGCTGTTCAGTATCAAAGAAAGTGAAACCCCTTTAAGTTTAATTGATTTCAGTCAGGACGTTTGTACTTGGTCCTGTTAAACAGAATCAAATGGCATTGAAAACATCCTGGTAATCAACCTTGGTTTGGGTATCTTTGACACAGTACCTCATTACTTGAAAATCAGTGAAGAGATTCCATATAGTTCTATTAACATTGGTAAAACATAAAACAAGCTAATTTCTGACTTCTGAGCACAATTCAAAGGGTTTAGGTGGCACTCAGTTGTGCCTCTGCAGGATGAGTCTGCAGTGATATTTTTTTGTCCATTGGGTCCGAACAGCATTTATTTACTAGGGTAAAAGAATTCATGGTTACCAGCGTGATTTGCATTAGCACTGCACTGTAATGTTGTGGTGAATTTACTCTAATCACGCTGATACCAATTATCGGTATGACGTTGGACCTACTGTAACTGTTGTGCTCTTTTTGGCTTCTTAAAACTTTTTTTATTTTAACTTTTCCAAATTTGTTTCTGTGCGTGCCCAACATTCAACTATGCCAGCTTGTCAGCTTTTCTTCTATACTCTCTGTTGTTTGGAGTTACCAACTCGAGGTTGCAATGAATATCGAGGAAGACAAATGTGTTCAAAAGATCCTGGACCTCGTCATCCATCCACTTCTCTTAGCTGTGTTTTTGAAACAAACTATCAAGACGCTGCATTAAGTCTGTAGAAGTAAGATAATCATGTTTGCAGCCACAAGCTTAGATATTAGGGATTTGAATCTGACATCAACTCACGATTCAATTCGATTCCGATTCTTGGGTTGATGATTCGATTCTGTATCGATTCTCGATTCAAACCGATCTTGATTCACAAAAAAATATTTTAGTAACAAAGGGTGCCAATTCCGGGATTAACTCCATTCTTCTATAAGCTAAAAGGAGGTTTTCAAGGATGATCAAAAATTGAAAATACACAGAACTAATCTTTTGATGAAGAGGTGACATTTATATTTTGCTTACCTTCCAAATTTGAATATTTCTTTGTCACCTAACAATTGTTTTGAAAGTAGTCTGTCAAACACTTTTGAAGTCTTAAGGTATGAAGTCTTAAGATTCTTGGAAATTTTGGATCGAGGTTGAAACTACATAAATTAAAAATGGTTCCAGGAAAAGGAGCTGTAGATGAAAACACAGCATTGGAATGCAAATCCTAACTTCTGCTGTGGCTGCTGCACTCTGTGTTGCAGGAGTGTGAGCAGTCAGCGTTTTCTAATGTTTATTGACCTGTAGCATCACAAATTGTGGCCATACACAGCCTGTAGGATACAGTGTAACACCAAGCTTTCATTGAAGATTTCCACCAACATCACTGTTCTTATCTCATCATGCCTCCTAAGTTTAAACATATTCAGCATGGCTGCTGCCACCAGTCAAGAGACAGGTGGGCAAACCGAGTGTGCTCTCCACAGGGATCTGAGCAATCTATTGAAGAATTTGTGTACCATGACATTAACATCTGGCCAGAAACTGGTTTTCTTTTTATTTGTACTTCATTTCTATGCAGGAAAGTTTCACAAAGGAAAGCCTGATGGCATCTGGATGCGTGGATGGACTTTGAAGAAGGCTTTACAATCAAAATGAAATTAACAAAGACCCCAAGGTTGTTAATTACAGAGCCTGTCTGGTGACATTGATGAAAAATAACTTTATTTAGATATTAATGCGTGGCCATGAGACATTCAACTATCTCGTTCCCACACAAGTTATCTTTTTTTCCGTGGATGTCAGCAGTTCCATAGTTGATATATTCATACCAAAAGTTATCTTTTACTCCTCCTCAGTTTATAACATCGGGGAACCAACTTATTAACCCCTGGATCAGAATTACAATGTCCAGCTTTGATTTAATCATCCATCAAAATATATCTCATCTGAATTTGAATTTTATTTGCAGCAAACTTTAAAGTTAGGTCAAAATGCACCAGTTGGTTGACATGAGCTGACATATAGCCCTCATCTTCAATGCAGACCAAAAGGAATGTTGCTAATATTTTCTTGAGGTTAGGAAAAACGTACTGACCATAAATGGGCAGCTCTAACTAGCCTGTTAAGGCTTGTAAGAATATTGAACAGTAAGGATGTTTTACCCAAAACAAACTGGTGTCAAAGTGTTGATTGCAAATCCATTGTCCACACCTTGATTCCAGTTGTCTTTATCAAATCCAGAAATCCATTTAACTATTCTCTATTCACCTTTTTAGAAGTCCATAAAAAGATAGGCCTACTGGTCTTATTGCTCAGTCTGTTTGTACAGTCAGTCACTGAACAGCTATTCCCCATTTTAGATGTGCATTGTGTGTATTCCTTGCAGTCCACTGTAATAGAGTAAGCTGTCTTCTTAACACTCAGTGGGTGTAACCTGCGTAAAGTTACATCTGATCACATTATTGTAGTTTAACGGCAGGATCCCTGGGAAGAACCTGCCAAATCCCTGGGATTTGTTTTGATAGTAGCAATGGCATATGTTCAATGTTCAGTGTATAAGTGGGTGTATCCAAACTTTAAACAACCGAACAGACAGAAATAAGTTTGGAGATTATCTGTACTTTTCCTTCAAGGGAATTTTCAGCCAATTTGCTACCTGCGCCAATACAAACCCAACAACATTTTGTGGGACTTTAACATATAAGCATGCAGATGTCCTCAGGGATTTCGGCGTTACAAGGGGGGGCTGAGGGAGCCTGGGGAGTGACGAAATGACAGGACTTAAAGAAAGAGTGATAAGAGTCGAGTGCACTGCTGAGTGGGCGGAAGAATGGCAGAAGGAGGGAGAAAAGGGTCCACTGAGAGCGTTACTCAGCTCTCTGCAGGGGTTATGCTCAACTGAATTAATCTGTTGTGAAATGTGCGAGTGTTGCCTGGACCCATGCCTTGTGAGCATTGGAGATTGGGGGTAAGAGAAAGCGGATGGGGAGGCTGATCTGTGGGGAGGCTAAGTCATGAAACAGAATCTGAAAAGGCAAATTTTGCCACAGGGTTCAAGTCCCTGTTTCCTAGCTACCCTTCCACCCTCTATCTGAACCCACTACTCCACACATTCACATCAAAAAACAAAACATATTAGCATTGCCCTTAGCCCACACAATGTATATGAGCAAATAAGCCATGGTAGCAAAGGTCACTCATGCATACAGCTGCTAGGATGATCTAAGTCCTTTGTCTGACACACTTATACCATTGTGAGAAGTTACGAACACATGTAGATAGCTTGATAAATGTTATGTTAAAGTTAAATTAGTATGAAATTTTTAATTTCATGTGTTGATGATGACGACTACGAGATGAGATGCAGTATGAGGCTCATTTGGATATAATTCTGTCTTCAAAGCCTTGTTAGCCATGAATGCTCAATAGTTTGGTTGTGGGCAGCATTGCATTTTCTAACAAGACAATGATATGTAACATAAAGCCAAAGTGCTCAAGGAATCAACAGAAAAAAAGTGCTGTATTGCTAGGTGGTTGTATCATTTTTTGCTAATTATCTGCATCATGGTGCAGTTAGGCAGCTCAAACATCGACATATTTACACGAGAGAAAGAAAGAGACACAGGAAGAAGCAGGAAAGAGGAGGACAGAAATTCCAAAAAGATCAAGAAATGTGAGTGAGGAGCTAAACAGAGCAGAAGTATCTAAAGGGCTCATTACTGAGTGGAAGATTTTGATCGTGACAAACTAGGACAGAATGAACATTGCTTCCTGTTCTCGCTTCCTTTTCTATCAAGTTCAGAGGGCCTAGAAATAATTGTTGTGACTGGCTCATTTGCACATTAGAAGGTGTTGTTTAGTTGTCATTTGTCTGTGGTGATGTTTCTTCTTCCAACGTCATGACAGATGAAGCCCTCAGAAATGAAGTGGTGGATTGCAGCACTGATGCTCATGTTGACACCCAGCTGTTCAGCCAGTACACTGTCTTGTTGAAACTCAAAAGGGCAGAAGGTCTTCCCTAAATGTAAATTTTTTGGTGGCCCCCAATACATTCAATTAATTGTATTTCAGAGAGATAGCTGCTTTGTGTGTGTAATTTAACTAAACGGATGGGACTTGGCTGCCAGAAATCCAGGAAAAGAATAATATATGATCCATATTAATGGTGTCTGTTTTAAAGCAAGCATGGTTTTCTGTCATCCTTTACCCTAGTTATTAATGACAAACCTTAACCAGTTATATTGTAATTAGGGGTGGGACTCAACAAATTTAATCTAATTGATTAGAGGATTTGTATTAAATTAATCTTGATTAATTATATTATAATTGCATAACAATAGTTGCCTTTGGTTGACTGAATCAAATAAGACATTAACATTGTAAAATCAAGCTCTAGTAATGTCTGGAAAAATGCATTTAATTGCCTTTCAATTCAAAACTGTAGAAAAAGAAATAGAAAAAAATATCCCTGGCCAAAATTGAACAAACTTAAAGTTAGAGGACCATTTTAAGTACTTTAGCTAACAGCTCCAGTCGCCTCTAATTAAGAGTCTACAACATGTCACCGTGCTTTTAACTTTCTGAATGTTTTTGTCCACACTCTTTGTTAATAATATTAATCTTCACTCGACGTTGTTGTGGTGACAGCTGGTAGTCATGTGATCTGTGGCGGGGAGAAAGTAGTGAGCTTCGTGTCCGAATCGCCAACAGAATGAGAGTATTATATAGTCTGCTATATAGTGCAGACCTATGTAGTGAATGAGGGGTTAGGGAACAGGGTGGACATTGCGACACAGCCTGAAAGTTTACTATGTAACTTTCTGACCTTTAAAAATGTTTTTTTGACTCATTCATTATGGCACACTGGCATTGATGATGTACATTCCTGGATAGGATTGGTTACTGAGCAAGCAGAGGTCTTTCTGCATGAAATGGTCTGAACTTTTCCATGAATTTTCATTTTATGAACATTATACTTTTTTTTTTAACTTGACTATGAATTTCTCACAGGGCTGTTTTCAACTAGTATATAATTATCAAATCCATGAACTTGAATAAAAATATTATAGCAGGTGGATTGCCTATGAAAAAAACACATGGGTTAACGTTAGCTAGATATTTTCATTTGGTTTGACCCACCGTTTCAGGTCGAGTATAACTTGTTAGCTGCCTCATCGTTGACATAAGACCTATTTTATTGTTTTGCTTACCGGATTTGAATCGGGTTGTGGTGCTAAGCTGAGGGTTGGAGCCGGAGGGCAGGAGCCGGAGAAAGAGGCAGCAGAGGGAGACAGAGGCAGCAGAGGAAGGCCGGCACAGCGTGTCAAAAACGGGGCACTTTGCACACAATGAACCCGGAGTGGTTTGATCATGTCTGTCGCTCACCCTCGCGTGCATGATATATTTTTTACAAGTGTTGCAACGAGCCGACTTGTCGTTAAATTTATTAGCACAAACAGTCCCGGCTGATTCTTCTTAATGGTGTTCGGTGGACTCTTTCTTTGTTGGTGTTTGGAGGACTGGGCATCGAAACTAGGAATCAAAGTTTAAAAAAATTTACAGATTCCGGGAGAATCGGAAAGTTAGTCCCGTTTCCCATCGATGCTCGTTTCTTGATGCCCAACCCTATTCCAGGAGCCAAAAATTGTTTCCTTATCTGTGCAGCAATCTCCGCGTCTTTTTCACATTTGCCCTACAACCTGACTGCCGTTGGCAGAATTGGACTTATTACTAAACCTGCCTTCACATGTCCAGCTTCCTGTACACATGTCACTAGTACCATATTGGAATGGTACGAGGGTTCACTCCAAATAAAGCCGCAACTTGGTTTTGCATAGTACCAGCTTGAAGTTGCCCTAAGGCATGGGCTGTAACCAGATAAAACAAGTCATGCTTGGAGTGGACACAAGTTAATCACTGTAGCAGGGCTTATGCTCACAGGCGCTGACAATCATGTAGCAATGAGGTGCCTGATTATCAGTACCTAGGATATCAGAAGCTCAAAACTACAATAGCAGAATATGTTGTTTGGGCCATCCCACAAATTAATTTTACTCATTACCACTTGAAAGGCTAATAAACAGGCTTTTCAACAGTTTAAGACTTATTGCCAAAAACAGTCATTACAACAAAGTTCTTCACCAAATACAAATTTCCTTTGTGCTAAGCAGAGTTACACACCACACATTTTTGGATATCAGCATTTTCCTTTTGGTAATTAGAGCAGCAAATGGAAACAATTCCACATCTTATTTTCTTACAGGTGATCACCGTATCAATGTTTGATCAATATTTTTAATCTAGATTGATGTTATAGACACAAACACTGTAAGGAGGGTTTCTTTGGTCAGTTGTTCTGATGTCATAAATTAGACAATGAGGCTGGCTGGAGACAAATCTCTTTAAGGAGAAGCAAGTACTTTGTTCTTGTTCTTGAGGCCACGAAAACAAAATAACGTCAATTTGTTCTCGCCGGACGTGTTTGAGGACAGTTCTTGACGCATCAGGCTGGCAGAACTTTCTTCTTGTGGGGTTCAGAGAAGTATTGTGTGATTTGTCGGACATTTGGGGTGGGCGTAGATAACGTGGGAAAGCATGAAGTGCAACATAGTCACTTCTGCATTTCCACTGATGCATGGATGAATGGACAGCTCTAATCAACAGCTGATTGAGGTGGTGAGAAAGTACAAAAATGTATCCAACACACATGGTAAATAAAGACACAGATTCCACATGTGCTCAATCCTGCACTGTCATGGACAAAGTTTAATGTGAAATATAAAATAACCAGGTCAATTGCTCATTGCACAAAAAGACAGACGACTCCCCCCCCCGCAGTAACCATCTTGGAAAAAGCTTCTCGTGGAGTATGAAATGACCCGAACAAAGCAAACTTTTTTCTTGTTCTTGCGGCCTCAAGAACAAGAACAAAGTTCTCGCTTCTCTTAGAGTATGTAAGAGGCTTAAGTAGAACAGTAACCTTTAAATACTGTGTAAACGAGGTCTTACAGCTTGCACACCAGATGTAAGACAAAGCCAGTGTCCTTAAATATTACCAAGTACATTCAAAACGTCATGTTTCTGGTGCTGGAAAGAACATATGGACTTCAGATGTTCTGGTGCTTTATTGACATTGAGATAAACAAGTAAGTATCTCAGTGTAATGCTTTGCCAATGTGAAAAGTATTAATCAGGCCTGGCTTCACAAAACATCATCCTATCAATCACTGAATCGATGTATCCATGTAGTATTTTCACACCTCAAGAAGACTTTGCAACTTAAAAATGTATTTCTAGGTTTTTGAAATTGTGTCAAAGCAAAACAAAAACCTCTTGTGTAAAATGGCCGGGGCTCTCCTCTGCTCAGTTGTAGGCATTGAGTGTGTCGTCTTGTTATTCTTGATTGGTGGGCAGGTGTGTTGGGTCTGTCAGCACGCATTCAGAGAAAATGTGCTCTCCACACACCGTGCTTTCATCTGGGGAGAGAGGGACCCCCCAGCACATAGATATGACTGATGTTTGTTTGTGGGTGCATGCATGAATGGGTGTGTGTGTGTGTGTGTGTGTGTGTGTGTGTGTGTGTGTGTGTGTGTGTGTGTGTGTGTGTGTGTGT
>JBBBVU010000017.1:5390086-5401332 GCA_037177055.1 Atherinosoma microstoma
TGTGTGTGTGTGTGTGTGTGTGTGTGTGTGTGTGTGTGTGTGTGTGTGTGTGTGTGTGTGTGTGTGTGTAGAGAGAGCAGCTTCTGGTTGTTGGCACTGCAGCACACTGACTTTTGTCCTCATGACCATGCCGTCTTGTAAATCAAATTTGTTGGTAGTATTAGTATTCATTGTGATTCTTGGAGTATTTTAAAGATCTGCATTTCTGCCCCCCCCCACCCCACCCCCACTGTCAGGGCTCAGTGGTTAGCAAGTGTTTGGCAGGTTGGAGAGCTCAGGTCTCATCCCTGCCGGCAGGTGAAGGTTTAGACAGCTAAAAGTTAGAGTCTGGGGATTTGCGGAGATGGATAGGATGAGAGGAGAGGGGAGCTCTTTGTATATATTCTGCTGTAAAACCTGCATGACACCTTGAGACAGCCTCAATGATGAATGGGCTTGTCTATATTATTGGAAATCAAATGCTTGATATACGACACCTGTACTTATTTTGTCCGTGTTTTCCTTATTTTGATTTAATTAAATTATTGAATTTTCTCTCTCCCTGCCTTCTCAGTCTCGATGTGTTTTTTGCTGCAAATTTTTGCTTTTGTGCAGAAATGTTCACCATACCCAGACACACCTGCTTGCATTCATGCAAAACCATCTGTGTAGGTAATCAGGGGTCACACAGGGTGACCCACATTGATAATGCAGCATGCCAGAAGCAGAGAGCTGTCAGCCCCATTACTAACATGGCTCTGCTATCCATAGCTGTTGCCAACTGAAACAACAGGCTGCGAGCCATGTGAGTGAGACTCTATGCAGCATAGCAACAGTCTGCTGGCAGGGAGCGGCACCCCACTGTCTAAGCTGATTTGCCACAGTCAGGTGAAACAAGCTGAGATTTCTGGAAGAGTTTTTTTATTTTAGATGCTGGTCTGGTTTAGAAGTGGGATTCTGAGGTCTTGTGGATTCAAGTGGATTGTATAAAAAGGAGAGAGCCCAGCAGGACATTTCTTACAAAGTGAGTAATAAACATAATAAACATATTGATATTTAAGGTGTGAAATAAACACTCCACCTTTAAAAGTGCTGGTGGCAGCATCACAATGAATTTCGTCTTTTTTTTCCATTCCTCTTTGTCAGCTGGCATGACTGTGTAATTATGGAATTTAGGCGAAGATCCAGATGGAGGATGGAAAAACTTAAAAAAGTAAATACAGGATGCAGCAGGAAACAGGTGCAAAATAAACCATTTTATTATCAAGGGAACTTAAATCACAGGAAAGCAAACAGCTAACTGAACAAGCTGACAGGTAGACTGATTAAAATGAGGGACTATATTTATACACACACACCCACACACACAGAGGATGATGAGACAGAATTAATTAGGATAGACCAATTACAGTGGTGGGAAAAGAAAAGAAGCACAATTTGCGTAAGGGTCAAGGCCCAAGACCTTTATTGGATGCCCGTGGTCTTGGGGCCCTCAGATGACATGCAGACGACGTGCATCACTCATAGGCACAATTGTCTCTGACCTTAGTAAATGGGCCCAGGAATACTTCCAGAAACCACTGTGGGTAACACAATCCTCAGTACAGTCTGCAGATGCAACCCATGCTCTATCATCCAAAACAGAAGCCATATTGGAACCTGGACAAGTAGCACTGTCTTGTTCTGTGGACCAAGACTCATCTGAGATGGACTGTTTCAGAGTGGGAAAGTGAATCCTATCAATCAGTCAATTGTTGCCATCTCATATTAATCTCATCTGTAGTGCTAACATGACAGCTGTGGCATCTTAAAGTCTGCAGGCTTGCAACGCGCCTATAGCTCATGATACAGCGTTGCCGTTAACATGCTTAGTTTGCATGGATTTTATGATTGTATGTGTGTAAATGAGTTGCATCTTCACCAGTGAAAGTTGCTTTACACAGTTTACAAATCATCTTGTTTAGCTTTTCATCAAATGTGAATGTGTCCATGTGTCTGCTTTTCTTTCTCCCAGGAGTTGACATTTCTTTTAATTTCTTTCAAGAAAACATCAGAGCTAATTGCAACATCTTCTTGGGGTTAAAACAAATGTGTGTGTACAAGTCTGGATTACTTCCCTTTCAAATATTTCTTTCATTTTTATTCATTGACCAATAGTTGTTGATTATTAACTATTAGTTGATGAAATTAACACTGGATCATGAGGTTACATTTATAGCACGCTATCTGCCGTTAAAAAGTTTTATTGGACACCTGATAAAAAAAGTTCCGGTCAAATGGCCTGATTGTTCTAAATTATTGCGCTGGCTCAAACGTTAGTTGGTAACCGTGGCAACAGAAAGCCAAAACATACAGCAACGTCACTTTATGATCCTTCAGTGTCGGCTCTTGTTAAATATGAACCAGAATTCCCCAAGCGTTGGATTGTTCACCCACTAATGGGGAACGTGAGCTGGGTTTAGACCGTCGTGAGATTATTTCACAGTTTGTCTAGACAAAACATGAGTGATTTTATAGTTTCCGTTTGGTGAATTTGGAGACACGCCGCTGTGACTGGGTATCGCTGTGAAAGCAGCCTGAAGGCTTATTGGGCTCCATTAGTCCAGGAAAGACGAGAATGGAGGAACATTTTGTCGTCCCAACCAGCAGTGGTCAGGGTCCACAAATGTTAAATCTCCGTCCTTCAGATGCCACTATGATGGACATGTCAGTATCTTATCACATTTCACCATCAACAGTGATTTTTTGCAATGATATAAACGCTTCAGCCGACCGAGTTGCCGGTTACCTTGGCAGCGTTTCACAACGAGAGATATCAAATAGTCCATTTAGCCGCTTTTGTGAAAAACTTATGATTTTGACGGTAAAACACAACATTAACGTATTGTTTCTTTTCAGCTAGTCTTTTTTTTTTCTCTTGCTGTTATTGTTGTTGTTGTTGTTGTTGTTAATGATAATAATAATAATGACGATGGTGGTGGTGATGGTAATAATAATAATAATATTATTATCGTTATTATAAATTATTTATTTATTAATCTTTTGCCTCATTGCAAAAGCATGGAATATCATCGGTCATGTGTATGCATTTGCGTAGTGTGCTGTTTGTAGTCCAGTTGGATTACTGGATGGATTGCATTGTTGTCTGTATGGTGGGTTTTTTTGTTTTTTTTTCTCCACCCCCACTTCTCTTTTTTCTCTGTTCTTTTTTTCTCTCTTTCTGTTCCCTCCGGTCGGGTCCAGCAATAAGGTGCAGATTCAAAATAAAAACTAAAATAAAGATTTTTTTCAAGAGTGACTTTATATATATGAAGCTTTACTTGACAAAGTAAATTTGCTCGGCACAAAACAGCAGCCAGACAATCATTCTGCTGCTACAATGCTGGACAAGACAGGTGTAAAAAAAAAGAAAACGAAATGATTCAGTTTCACCGGGCTCATGAAGAGAGCTTGAAAACAAACCTGAAAATGCTGAAGCTTTAGTTTGTGAAGCACTACTTTCAACTACAGAATCAGCACGTCATAGGTCACAGAGGAAAAAAAGAGTACAATTTTCACATATTTAGTGTCTCATTTAATGAAATCACACACAATCCCAATTCTGGCCATCTTCCTGCTAATATTGTCTCCAGCGGGATCACGTTTAGTTTCAGTTACTGAAGGCTCGGTCATCGTTTTGCTCACTGATTTCGTCTTTTTAATTAGAAATCGGTCAATGTTTGGAGCCTATGATGAATAGCCAAGCTAACATTAAACACTAAAACCAAACCTAAGAAATGGATTAAAAATAATCCAACTTGCACACATGATTGACAAGTCTACTCTTTTATTATACCTTTTAATATGCTTTTTTTCATATCACCAAGTACTTTGATATTACATTAATTATTCATTTATCTTTATTTTTTTTCTATTGTAAAGTATGTACTGAATGTTTACCTACCAAGGGACTTGTGTTTGCTAACCTGTACATTTACATTTTAAATCTATATTGAAATGTTGATTAATGTGCACTGTCCCTTTTTAAATAAATGGAATCAATAAAAAGGATGCAATAGCCAAACACTGCAATTATCCAACTAAGCAGCAATGCCAAGTTGGTAAAAGTTGAATAAAAAGTACTTTATGTTAATTATCTTGCAGTTTTCTCATCTCCTTATTTTATCCACACCAGCCTGCTGATTATTTACGTGTTAAAAAGCTAAATTGGGATGGTGTTCCTTCAAATCTGGCAACGTTGAGCAGTCCATAATAGTTCTGTTTTTGTAACTTATCCTGCAATCTGAGTTTGAACAGTGTGCTTGTTTGAAATAGTTTTTTTAATGAGAATAATTGCCATTACTTTCATAAAATCCTTCACTGCTATGAGCCTATAAGTTGCACTGGTTTATTGGCTTGTTAGTTGATTAACACCCTGCTTTGTTCTCACCATTCACACCTAGTTGAAATCTCTTATTGCTCACTCTACAGTGTGCTTCCTGCTTTGTTTTCAGTCACATCTTTGCCTTGTGTTTGTTCCTGCTGCTTCCCGAACTTTGTTCCTTATGTTGTTTGGATTTTGTGTCTTTGGGACTTTGTTGGATTTTTATCCAAGCAAGTTTTTTTCAATTCTTGTTGTCACTGGTGACTCATCAAACCCAAATGTTCCCTGTTCTGTTATTGGATTTCTATTTTCAGGGTTTATTTAGTATTATGAACATATCCTTGTCCTTTTACCTTATAAGTCTTCACAGGGGTCCTCTTCTACACCTCAACCATGACAGTAAGAGGCGATTTAATGAAGAAACAACACACAGCACTTAGACACCCCAAATTACATGGAGATTTAGAAAGTAAAAGGCATCCTTTAGTTTAAACTTGCAGCATGTTTAGTTAAATTCCAATGAGAAATGATAGATGATCTCTATGAAAAATGCTTGTGAGCGTAGTCCAGGGATGGAGGCATTAGCCATCCACCAAGGTCTAGACTGAAATATTTACATAGAAATTGGATGGATTGCAATGAATTTTGATACAAATCTTTTTAAATCCCTATTTCCTTTCTACCGTTATCACCTGAAATCATTTGTGTTTTTATGTGAAATGTCTCAACAAATACCGAATGGAATTGGACTAAATTTAATGTGGATAGAAAATCAATCTTAATCTCCACTCTAGTAACTTTGCATAACTGTTGCTCCAGGAAAACTACCTCGAGGGGTACACGATTGGACTGATTACTTAGCTGATACATCCATTTATGTTTAGCACAATACAATGCAATTTGCAATGAGGTTATTACCAAGGAGAGGCCACATCCCTGAAAGTGTGATGAAGCTAAAAAAGCTGTTGCTTTACTTCACAGCCCTGAGAAGTTGCTAAATGACAAAACAGAAACATGTCCTTTATTTACAGCACATATTCAGGTGGTAAAATTGTGACAAATGATCATGTTTGATCATGTTATTTCCTTTACAGACAGTAGCAACAGTTGTATCATATGCTACTGACGCTGTCAGTAATTTCACAGACGTATAACAATTAATTTGCAAGATTACTGATGATTTAAAAGAGGCAGCATTTTCACTGTAATGGAGGTTTTAATAATAGTGGGTTTAAAAAAATTGTTACTCATTTTTGCTTCACTGTTCTTGTTCTCCTGACATATTTGATTTCTGTGTCGCACGAGTGACAAGGGGGACTGCTGCCAGTGTATTGAGATGAATGTTTTTCTGCCTCTGCACATGGGCTGATCTGCCTTGCTTCAGCCTCTCTTACATCATGGCACGTGCCTCAGGGCTTTCTCTACAGAGCAGCCTTTCTGTATTTAGAGCCTGATTTATACACAAACACATACAGCAGGGAAGACACAATAAGTGCTTTTCCCCCCCGCCACAATGGCTAGCTATAATCATCTTCCTACACTTAAATGTGCCTTTAAGGATAGCATTCAGATGGACAGGGGGAAAAGAAACCTTCAGAAAGCAAGCAGCAATTTCTAAGGCAAAAAAATATAAAACTGAAAGATGGATGGTTTTAAGTCTTCTGGACCAGGTCAATTCAAAGTTACATAATGATGAAAAGAAGCCTCTTTTTTTTTGTCCTCCTCAGCTCATCTTCGAGTTCCTGGTTACCATTTCAATCTCATGCCTTTTCTTCCACTCAGCACGCCCTGTAAGATCTGCAGCGAAGCTCAATCGACACCCTGCGGATTCTGTGACTAGTGAAGAAGAATCTACGAGGTAACGGGGGGAGAAACGGAAAATAACTCTTACTTCAGCTTTTCTCTTTCTCTGTCTTTGTTCTCAGGTTGTTAGAGAGCTCGTTGCTCCATGCAGAAATGAAGGAAGGAGAGATCCTGCCTCCTACCATTCAGCGGCTGATGAAAGGATACAACAAGTACCTTAGGCCTTTCTTTGAGAGTAAGGAAATTGCAGAGACATGGGAATGACAGAGCACACGGGGTGGGGGGGCCTGTGCATTAGACAGAAAACAGGAGGGGGTTCATATTGCAAATTTGCACTTACATGTGTGAGTATTAGTAAACTGGCAAATATTCATGTAACTGTGATTAAATAAAATTTAAAGTTTCTGTGCTCCATTTCAGCAAAAAGAAAGTGTCAGCTTCCCTATGAGACCAGCATTGAGGTCTATAAATGCATAAATGACCTAAATACTAATATAAATCTAAAATGATGTGATCTAAGACACATCATGATTTGCCCTCCTAAATTCCACCTGGCGGTTTTATATGCTTAAAGGACGCCTGTCTGGGCATACACTTTTACAAACAATGTTATGTCATCCCCAGCAAATCCTTTGCTACTGTTATTCTTCTGGGCTCTGAAAAACCGTCACAATATGATTATGGTTTGTTTACTACTTGTGAGTCACAGTAACACCCTGGACTTTACCAAGGCAAACCGTGTTTAGCACAATCACCTGCATTGCTGCCTTAAAACACGAGGCAAACAGTGGTGGTGAAAGTACCTGCATACATAAATGTGTTTGCCATTGCAGAACTAATCATTTCTGCCACAAAACTAACCTCACAAGAATTATCCTGCAGTTTATTCACATTCTTGCCTACGGTAGCCAAAGAAGATGCCACTCTATATTTGTCGCCCTAAAATTAAACTCCAGCAGATGTTTAATGCAAAACACTTACTTATGCAACAGTGGACACACGTATTTGCAAGTTAATAAAAAGGCTCATTAAATCGCTTTCAGACTTATAAAGACTGGTCAGTGTGAAGGAAAAAGAACAAGACGATCATTCATAGAAGTGTAGAAAAGTCTTACCCCCTTTTTTGATGGTGATTCATGGAGAACTAATCCTCTTGAGGAGGTTCACACTCCAAATGCTGCAGCTGTTGAGACATGTGGGGTGGCTTTGGCATTTTTAACTAAGCTGTCCACTTCTCAACAAAAAAAAAAAACACTATTTTTTTTTAATAAATTTTTTCTATTGTATAAACCTGCTTACTACTGTACGTATTAGTATTAATTAGACCAGGGATGTCCAATTTCTGTCCTCAAGGGCCATGTCCTGCAGGTTTTAGATGTTTTCCTGCTTCAACACACATAATTACAATGAATGGATGAATATCAGGCTTGTAGTTGACAAGCTGCTGGAAGGATCCATTTGCTTTGAATCAGGTTTGTTGGAGCAGTTAGACATCTAAAACCTGCAGGATAGTAGCCCTTGCAGACTGGAATTTAACATCAGAGTTACTGACGGCTGACAGAATCAGACTGTCATGAACATGCACATTAAAACTGTGCCAGCCACAGTGTGTAATAAAATCGGGTAGGTTTAGTGACTGATCTTTTTCTTGTCTGCAGACGGTCCTGTAACAGTTGGTATGAGCCTGGATATTGCCAGCATTGACACCATCTCGGAGATCAACATGGTAAGACTTGCTCCATGGATTTGTGTGCTTTGTTTTAACTAAAAGCTCAAAGCTGATCAGGAGCAACAACTAAACCTAAAGTCTAATCCTGACCCTTTTCAGGCTGTCTGGTTACCACATCTTATGTGAAATACTGCAAAAGTCTTATGAATAGGTGAAGCAACTGTGTTTTTGTTGAATTTTCTACAGAAGTCATTCTGATATGTATTTAATGTGCTCCTACGTAGTTTGCTGGTGATCACTGACCTGACCTGACAATTCATTAATACAGAGCCTTCAGAACTTCTTTGTACGAATTGAGCATTGTTTAAGTTTCACTGCTTAAATTCTCAACATGTTTATCAAAACATTACGAAGAGCGAGAAGCATGAAAAAAACTACACTAGAAGCATAAAATTTGTTTTGAAACAAAAGCAACAAAATCTAGTTTTTTATTCAAAAGAAAAAAATGGAAGCAAGCAGATAAATAGTCCCAGATACTGTGAACTCTATCAGCCTTCAACTAAAAAAAAAGATATGCAATTTATGAGATAAATGCAGTGAATGCTGTTTTAGTATTTGAATGAACTAAAAACTTTCAGAAGAGAAAAACTCAAAAGCTGTCTCCCATGCTTAGTTTTAATACACACAAGTGTAATGTTCTTCATTTAGTGTATGTAATAAGAATGTAATAAAATCATTATTCTGGACAAGCTGCGGCTGTTTGAGTCCCATAAAGTAGCATCCCAACAATGCATGTTACATAAAACCTCAAAAAGCTTTCCTTTACCTAGCTAGGAACAAAATACTTTGATTCTAGTTGTTTTGTAATATATCTGTTAACTGTATTCACATGGATTTAAAGTGGACACTGAGCTCTAATCTTACTTCTCATTTATGTTTTTTCTGTATTTCTGTAAAATGCTTGCATATTTATTCATTACTTTTCCTAACACCCTTATTTAACATCTGCAGAGGGGCTAAAGTCATGCTGTGATGCTGTTATGGAAAGTTATGTGGCATCTGCATGAGTGTAGTGATGTTACAATGACCCGTTACCCATGTGGAACTCCACATGTTTTCCTTTTTCTTTCTTTACTTACTCATTTTAAAAAAGACTTCAATTTAAATAGTTAAATCAATCTTCATCTATGGTAAAATTCAGGTACATGCAGCTAAACTTCCTTTTTTTTGTTATTGTTCATGTTTAGATTATTTAGATATCTAATCATGGTAAAACATCATTTTAAGAACGTGCAGCAACCCCTTATATTAACTTAATGAAAAAGAAAACAAACACAAAAACCCCAAGAAAACCAAACCGAACTGGGAAAACTTTTCACCACTTCTCTGTCGTGTGGAAGAAACATGAAATACAGATCACCTCCAAATCCATTTAATAAAAAGGATCAGCATTTGTTTTTAATTGGCTTTGTCTTTAATTTGTTAGAACTGATTTAAAATGTGTCTTGGGGTGGTGCACTTGGTGTTGTTTATCTGTGCATAACCCTCTAAACGATTGTGATCTCAGCTTACATAGAGCTTTCTTACATTAAATCTAACAGAGTTGCTGACCTGACAGCTGCATACATCTATCAATCACTGATTTCTTGATTTAAATTACGAGAATAACCTCTTTCCACCTTTGTTTATATAGTTTTGCTAAGATAGACTTTAAATAGCACAGAGTAAATACACAGAAAGACAGGCTGCACGGCAGGTTTTATTACATGGAAAAACGTGTAAATACCAGTGTTTGCACAGAGTAAACAGATTTTGTACTTCTTGAACAAATCAATTATTCAAGCACTAACCAGTCCACTCTTTGAGTTTTGTATGGACCCCAATCATTTACAAGTTCCATCCTCTCCAAATACCAGTCTTTGAAATCCTTTGACAACTTGTTATAATATAAAAACATTTTTTTCTCTCATTTCCTTCCAATAAAATGGGTTTGCGTTGGACTTCACTTACCAGAAAACCCAAGGGAGTCTTGTTGCGTTTTGTTGTCACACCACACAATACACTGCTTAATACTCCCACATGATGTAACAACAGAACTTTAAAAATGAATGTACTGCAGAAAAATATGTTCAGTGCTCCAAAAACCCTGAGCAGACTTGCTGACTTGAAGCAATGCTGATGATTATTGTTGCCAGCTTAAAAAAGGGAAAGAATGAAAAAATAAATAGAATAAAGTCTCCCAAGCTGACTAATGTAAGTCACGTGAAAGTGCGTTGTGAAAACCTATCAGCATATTATTGACATGCCTGCTCTAAAAGTCTTTTTGATGTAAACTCTGGGCCCCTAATCTTGCAGGACTACACCGCCACCATATTTCTCCGCCAGCGCTGGACGGACGAGCGTCTGGTGTTTGAGGGCAACAAGAGCCTGAGCCTCGACGGGCGGTTGGTGGAGCTCCTCTGGGTCCCAGATACATTCATTGTGGACTCCAAGAAATCATTCCTCCATGATATCACCGTGGAGAACAGGCTGATCCGCATCTTCCCCAATGGGACTGTGCTTTATGCACTGAGGTGGGACAACAAATGACCATTGTTGGTTACACTTTTTAAGATCTTTTATAAAGTGGGTTAAATGAATTATTTGATTGCAGTGCTGGGTTTTTCACGCAGTTACTCGACTATTGGATTGTACAAGGAGCATGTGAACTGTCAGTACAGAGCTGTGAGCATCATAAGTCTCATTAGGAGTCAGGAAACCGATATATTGTTTTTGCAAACTTATCAGAAATGCCTTTTCTTGCCACATTTGTGTGTTGAAAGAGCTGTCCGTGGTTCTGATCTGATTTCACCCACTCAACCCAAACTGGGATCTAGCTTAGTAGCAGTTGCACATATTATGGTTACACACAGATTAAATGCAACACTTGACACATTTCTTAGTCTGAATATGCCTTTGTGCCTCCTCATCTTCATGGACCATTGCTTTTACACAGGGAGCTGAACCCTTTTGTCCTTGTTTTGAAAGAGGAAATATTTACGAGAATAGGGCTCAACAGTCAGAGAGCAAGACTACTGAGAATGAAACAAGACAAAAACAACAGTCAGGAGAGGTATGGCCACCTCAGGGAATCGGGGCTGTGAAAAAGGGCAGAGTGCAGTGAGAAATATGAGGTGATGAAGGAAAAGGCTGTGGTAAATGTTTCAATGCTGTTCCCGGGGGGTGGGGGTGGTGGTGGTGGGGGGGGGGGGGATTCCCTCGCTTAACACAAATGAAACAGCAACATCCTGGGAGAGTGTCACCATTCATCCGGTCCTCGATGGGAGTGTCTGACACGCTACGCTCGCTGACTCTGAACACTCGGCTGCCCCTTCGCCTCGCTCCGTCTCGCTCCCCTCCTGCCTTGACCTCCCGGGTCCGCGACTGGTGTCC
>JBBBVU010000017.1:5402305-5413440 GCA_037177055.1 Atherinosoma microstoma
CCAGGTTTCTTGAGGATGGGGATGACGACAGCCAGTTTGAGAGAATCAGGGACAGTGGAGGAGGTAATGGAGGAGTTTACAATTTTAATGGTTAGTGCAGAGATGGTGGAGATGCAGCGTTTAACAAGGGAGGGTGGGATGGGATCTTGAGTGCAGGTAGAGGAATTCATGGTGGTAATAATTTTGGCGAGACCAACTGGGGAGATGGTTGATAAATTAGAGAGAGGAGAGGTGATAAGAAGAGTGGAGCAGAGGGGGGACATGGGAGGGGAAGTGGATAGGGAGGTATAGATGGATGTAATTTTGATTGGAAGAACGAGAGGAAGGAATTTGTCAGCGTTGAATGAGTTTGAGTTTGAGTTGTTATCACTGAGATTGAGGAGTTTGATAGTGGAGCTTTTTGGTTCTTGGAGCCAGTGTGGTCCATATAAGCTTGATGATGAGTCCAGTTTCCTTATATAGCCTTTCAGCTTGCGTTTTTGTGATTTCAGATGGTGGAGCTCAGTGGTGAACCAGGGGGCTGAGTGTGTAAAAGTGTGTCTAAGAATTTATGTATCATGACATAATGGGGAAAAAAATCTGTTGTCCTTACCAGGTTTTAAATTGGTGTGAATATGAGCAACAATAGAAAAAAATGTAAAAAAAATTCCAAAATGCGGAAACTGTTTAAAAAGATTAGAACTCCCAACCAACACCCAGGTGTTGTTCAGGAAATGCACTTGATCAATTGATCATCATCAAGGTGAACACCTCGATAAAAGCAGATGTTTAGATAGTGTGCTGCCCTGGAGCATTCAGGTGTGTATTTACACAATGTCAAGGAGGAGAGACATCAGAAATTATCTTAGAAAAGCAATTGTTAATGCCCATTAATCTGGGAAGGGTTACCATTTCTTCCCATGATGAAAGATTATTCACAAAATGTAAACATATTCAAGATAGTTGCTAGGAATGGATGTCCCAGCAAGTTCAACCAAGATGTATAACAAGAGTATGAGCAAGAATGAAGGAAAGGTGTACAAGATGAGACCACCGTTTGAAGACAGTGTTTGCATTTCCATTACCCCTAGAATTGCAAAACCAAATATCGCAATAAAAATCTGGTAATGGAAACACCTACATTTAAAAAAAACTCTCAAATATCGCAAAAAGTTTTTATGCTCTCTGGAGGTGGTTTTCAGACGAGATTTTACTTGAACACCATTCAATGGAAACACCGGCATATAGAAATTGTACTTAGTCAAAATTTCAGAAATATCGCTTTTATTTTGCAAAAAGCTGTAATGGAAACGTAGCTAGTGATTCTGAGGAAAAGACAGCAATCAGTACTGGAGGTAGCACATATTAAAATGTTGGTTCTTATGGATGGATAGGTTAGATGGATGATAGATCAGAGGGACAGCACATGTTAGATGATTTTGAGGCAAAGTCACAGTGGTCAGACTAAGATGGTTTGGGGATGTACAAAAGAGGAATAGTAAATATATTGGAAAGATGCTGAGGTTTGAACAACCAGTCACAAGTTAGTTGGTGTAAGAGAAGAGGATGCAAAGGATAGGGTTTGATGGAGGCAAAGGATTCAACCAAACACCTCACATCATCTGCTAACCGCAGTGAAGGAGGGGTGATGGTTTGGGCCTGTTTTGCAGACTCATCTTGCAGTAATTTTGTTGACCATGAACTCCTCTGTATGCCAACATGTTCTAGAGTCAAAGGTGGAGATCATCTTTCTTACAGCTAAAGCTTGGCTAAAATTGGGTCAAATGACAGGACAGTAGTGATCCCAAAATAATGATAAAATAATGATCCCTGTAAAAAGAAAGAATCAATATGTTGTAATATCCCAGTGAAACACGACTGAAGCATTGTGGCTGCACCTTTAGAGAGCTGTATCTAAATGAATGCCTGCAAACCTCAATGAACATAACCAAGATTCAACCAAAATTCCTCGACAATGATGTGATGGACTGATAACCTCATACAGATAATGATTCTTTTAATTCAATGTTGTAGCCACAAGCTATTGAATCATGGAGTATAGTATTTACTAATTATCTACATCTTGGTATAGTTTTTGTAATGTATCATGTGCTGTTGTTTGAGTTTCTAAGTACTCATTTTGACACCTGATGAGGACCAGCTGATCTTTTGAAATCATGTCTAGCGATATGAAATATGGAACTGACGGAAGTGTACTTTCTCCTACTATTAAGTACCTGTTTTAGGAAAGTTTTATATTACATAGTAAGTGTGGGGATATACAGTATTTGTTTATTTCAACTTGTCAGCAACAAGGCTCCACCTGGCAGATTTACAAGCGCTCATATCAAATATAATGAGATCAAATTTAACATTGAGACCAACTCTAAATGCATTTTCATGAAATTCTGCTTTAATGACAACATTGATTTTATTCTTTAGGATTACCACCACCGTGGCTTGCAACATGGACCTGACGAAGTATCCCATGGACAAGCAGACATGCACGCTACAACTGGAGAGCTGTAAGGATAATTCTTTCCTTATAAAGAAAATCTGAACTGTCGTGCTTGAAGCAGTGGCAGAGAGTAGCTGGATGGGTGTGATTTCAAGTGAATCTGATCAGACTGAAGGATCAAACACATTGCTTCCTCTCATCTTTTGCATTAATAGTACGTGTGTGTGTGTGTGTGTGTGTGTGTGCGCGTGTATGTGTGTGTGTGTGTGTGTACTGGACTGTCACTCAGTAGACATAAGCTGGGGCATTTGGGGTCATGATGTAACAGTCTGTGTGGTTGTCAGTCATGAAGTATTCAACTACTGTCATGAAAATGAACACAAAGGTAAAAATAAGGCCATTTTTACAGTTTAAGGTATCCAGAAATATTCCAATTTTACACTATTATGATGTAAATTAAAATTGATGAAATAAGTTTTTCTCATTTCAAAACACCTTTAATTTCAAAGTTTGCAGAAGCCTCTCAAGTGTTAGTTACAGCTTTCAGTCCTATTGGGCAAATCTCCACTAGCTTTGCACATTTAAGCTGTTAATCTCAGTTTTCCTGGCAGATCTTCTTCTCTCCATCAGAGTGGGTGGGAAGCTTCTCTGAGCTCTCCATGTTTAGGGCTTTCTACAGATGTATTGTTGGGTTTAAGGCAATTCTGTATGTTAGAGCTGTGTATTGGACTGTTTTTTCTTTCTTTTTTTATGCTTTCAATGGATTTCTGACCATTACCACCTACTCCTGTGATGCAGATTCTAGGACCAGAAGCACTTTTACTTGCAAGAGTGGCACATAAAGACAAACAGCTATTGATATTTTCTTTTGATGTCACTGAAATCCACATTAACAAAGCAACTATAACTTAGTTCAAATTCAAAATCACAAGCAAGTAAGAACAATCCATAACAAATAAGTACAACATAAACTAGCAGTAACTTCTAACTTATTTTAATGAATTCACATCAAGATGAGGAAAAACTGTAATAAACACATCAAGTGTTTTGCCAACTGCCACGGACAAAGAAGAAAAAGGCGTCACATGTGATCAAACCACTCTCAAATTTTTGTTCTGCTCTTCTAAATTCACTTTTTTACGAAAAGGTTTGCTCAAACTTTGTTCTGAGTACTCGGCTAGCTACCAAGCTTTTGTCACTGCAACCATTGAATAAGATGTCTTCATGTTGAGACATTATTTCTCTAAATGCTGCAGAATTCACTCTCACAAAACTGGCATGAAAACAATCTAGATTCAGATCAGCCTTAGCATTTTCTGAAATTGTCACTCATTGTTTATCAGGTGACGTAGCAGTGGATATAATACATTCATTTTATTTGAAAAGCAACTCATCTATATTTCAATAAGGAGACATCAAACGAAAAGCTGCTACCAAAATGTACTGACCAGCAAGTGTTGAATTAAAAGCAATTTTGTGTCTATTAGATGCAGATTCTTCATCGTGGTGGAGAAGTGACATGCATGAAGGAAGGGGTGAGATGGGATCCAAGAAACAGTGGTGGATGAGCAGAGACAGGAGGTGGTAGATGCTTTTTATAAGGCTCCTCTGGCATTAGGAAGATGGGGAGGAGGCAGATAATGGCAGCCATTGGAGTAAAAGTTCATTGGAGCAGAGATCTGATGACAGAAATGAAGAATGAGGCGAGTTTGATAGTGTAGTACATGTCAAACATTTGCAGGATGACAAAGCCAAACACCAGATGAGTGCAGATGTGAAGGAGCAGATCTTCCTCATTGAACTTTTGCATAAGTTTGTGTGCAAAAATTTTCCAAAAAGATTTAAGAGCAAACATGATAAAGCAAAAAACATTTCAGCAAACACTTTCTTACAATATCCTTGTTCCTAACTTCACCAGCTTGGATCAGCGAATCTCATCAGAGCATTATCGATCAGAACAGCAGGGCTACATATTTTATAAGGAGAACCATCACAATGACAGAGGCAGGATATTTCTATGTTCTCCTCCACCCACCTCTTTTATTCCCTGTTTATGCTTTTTTTTTCTTGTCAACACACAAAAAATGAAGGGAAGTGATGTTAAGAAACTCCTCTAAATTCAGAGTGTGTAGGGATTTATAGGGCTGACTGGGGCGCCTTGCCTGTATATGCATGAGCATGCAAGTCCTGTTCGTCGGTATAGTTTTGTCTGTGAATAAAAGCCACTTTGTGCTCTTTTACATTTTAAGACAAACATCAAACCTGCAGGTCATGGTAAGATGTTAGGATGAATTGTGTGATGTGTGATGCAAATGTTTTTCAAAGAAGAAAACCCTGAACTCATTCAGCAGGAGAAAATAACCCCATGTTGTTCACACTTTGGCTTTTGTAACTTCACAGACCTTTAACATGGAAAAAAAAAGGGGGGAAAACACATTATGTAACAAACTAAAGGTGAGGGAAGAACCCAAAAGCAGAATATGACCTCTTTAATATCTTTACAATGCAAACCTGCAAAACCAGACTCATGAAATTAAAGTTTTGAAAATATCTTGACATTTTCCTGATATAAGCGGACGGGGGATTTACATGTTGTTAACATATTTCTTTTAGTTTTAAGATGATATGCAGTGGCAGTGTTTTTAGTTACAGAAAATTATGAAGACTAATTCACATGAGATATATTTTTTTTGCAGTGGAAGTGATGGAAGGAGGAAGAAGCCCTCCTCCCCTCTTTTCTCTCCTCTAACTCTCAGCTTGCTTTTGCTCAGTGCTTTTAAATGAAAGCCAGCCAGGCTGAGCTAAGCTTGATCCCTGCCAGAAGTCCACCAGGACCCTACTACCAAATAAATAAGTAAATAAATAAAAAAAAATAATTCAGCTTGAGCTTCACTGCCACTTATAAGACAAAATGACATGTGGAATTTAAAGTTGGATGCCAGAGAGGAAGACGGATGTTTCAATAATTCCAGACTAAATATCCGCATTTCATTCCCTCCCTCCAGTTTGTCTCCTTTCCGCCCTCCTTTATAATCTTTCTCATCCTGCTGCTCTATTTCTGCTTCTTCCTCTGTCTCTATCCGTCCCTGTCCTCCTCTCCTTCAATCTCCATCTCTCTCCTGCTCTGTCCCTGTGTCTCTTTATGAAGATGTATATTTAAGGATTTATTTCTTTTAATCGTGTGCCAAAAGTGGATCCTCTGCACAGGAAGAAGCTTTAAAGAAAGCCTTGTCGTGGGAGTGTGTGGGCTGTTTAAATTGGGATTGGAGTAAAATATTTAGTAAATTCTGACAGTAAAAGAGTGAAATGTAGGTGTCATTCACTTAGACATTGCCATGTGCTTTCAGAGGGTCACGTGGCACAAGAGGCTTAATATACCCATATTTCATGCTAACCTGTCAACACCCATCTATTTTGACATGTTAGCTTGATGCTAGAGAAAAAAAAACAATCCTTAGGATGTTTCAGCATCAAAATCACCAGAGTATTGCATTTGGAAATTTTGTTCCAAGTATCATGGCTCTGGTCAGTAATCCGTGACTCCATGTGGGTTTAAACAGGGATTGCAATAGCAAATTAATAAGGATGACAGGAAATTACAGGGGTGTATTCCATCTTTAGCCAGCAGCTCATCATTGGGATTTTCTTATTCTCTTACTCCCTCTGCAGATACATTAGGAAAATGCACATAAGCAGTGCAAGATTGTTAATCACATCTTTTATCCCTTAATAAATTGTAAGATGAGAACCTGACTAGTTATTACCATTTATTATTACACACTGTCAGATCGCTCTATCAAAGGATTAACAGTGGTATCTTTGATAATGTTAATTTTTTCATGACTTCTCACAGTATTCCAAGATTTATAGGGTTATTTGGGTTCTCCAGGGCCCAGTGCATTATGTATAATTAGTTTGTTATGGTACAAGGAGAGAGTTGCACCTCACCAGGACTTCTTTTCATGCTGTTATTATTCTCTTTACTTTAATGAAGACTAGAAATGCATTCAGTAATCCCTGATGGATCTCTGTCACACTGTGTTAAAGTGAATGAAGAAATATCCAGATTATGTACATGCAAGGCATTATTTTTTAAAGAGAAGTTGTTGTTTTGGTTTACCATGTCACATTCATTTATTGTCGCAAATGTACATACAGACTGGGTAGACCTAATGCAATTACTTCTCTGGGGTAACATGAGGTCTTAAACTAGCTGTTGTTTTAACATTCCTTTTGATTCTTGCCAAATGTCTCTCTCTTGCTGATTTTCTCTCTCTCTCTTTTTTAAGCATTTATGGGAATTTACCTCCCACAACGAGCTGCAGTCCCATACAAGTCAGCTTTAACAGGATCAGAGCATAGCATAGCTTTCAGCAATTAACAGCCTTTCTGCTGCAGCCGCCATGGCGTGATTTAGTAGAAAAAACAAAAAATATATGTTTTTCTATGAAATCAAATACCATGGTGGTGATGTGCACATAGATGTAGGTTGTTACGTTGGCCATTTCAAAAGGAGATTGTTAGATTTGTGTGCATTTGTAAAGGATTATATCAGCCACACAGGACTGCCTGAAATGTCTTGTTTTGAGTCCAGGCTTCACTTTGTTTACCAAAGAACATCACCATTTAACACGTTTTCATACAGCCTGCCTACTGGCTGATTTAACAGGTCACAGGCCGCCTACTTCCTGTCAGATTGGAATGGATGGGACCTTAAAGAGCCATGTACTAGAATGAACATTTGTGACAGAAGCTGACAAAACATCTTGCAGCGATGAACAATATGATGGAAAAATACAAATAGTTGATATATAATAAATAATAATTGAATAAATATCTAATAATGAATTAATATTTCAAAATGCATCCACTTTAGAATTTAGATTTAAAATGTGTAATCACAAAACACTTTTCAATCTGATTCCTTTTTGTATAATTTAATTGTTGGATTTGAAATTCTATTCAGCTATCTATATTTTATTTCACAATTAATCACTCATCATGAAATCAGGAATAAGAATAAGGAATAAGGGAAACAAATGACCAGTTAGAAATTTATCAATGTTTAAAGGCCCTTCCTGAAAGTACTGGGTACTCTCAAAAGTACTTTTTATTGTCACTTGCTGAAGTAAAATGTTCACCCTCATGTCATCTGACTTTTCATCTCTTTCTTCTTTTCCAGGGGGCTACAACATCAATGATGTCATGTTCTACTGGACCAGAGGAAATGAGTCTGTCAGCGGTTTAGATACTCTTCAGCTGGCTCAGTACACCGTAGAGGACCACTATACATCCGTCTCAGAGGCCATCTATGAAACTGGTAACAATCATACTCAAAACAATTTTAATGTCGCTTCCTGGATTATACTCATGTCTGAACAGCAGTGATTTACATGAAATACCCACTCATTGTTGTCTAACAGAGTTTTGTTCCTTCCCTCCAAAGGTCAGTACCCCAGGCTGGTCTTCCACTTTCAGTTGAAGAGGAGCATTCTGTACTTTATCCTCGAAACGTATGTTCCCTCAAGCCTACTGGTGGTCCTGTCATGGGTGTCCTTCTGGATTTCCCTATCCTCTGTTCCTGCACGTATTTGTATAGGTATGTATCTGCTCACTCATTTGGGAAATCATATTCCTTTGGAGAAATGTCACGTCATCACCTTGAAAACTCTGTACTTTTTATTCATTTTACCTATTAAATGTTTGATTATATATGAAAGTACGAAGATGTCAGTACGACAAAAAACATAATTAGATTTTTTTTTACTAATTTACCTACTAAAACTGTAATATTTTTCTGTTGTAAAGTCAATATTTTTTTGCTCTTATGGCGCCTTTAGAAACATAAATAATTTTGCCCATGCTTGATGAAATTTTTGGCAAATACTAAATAAATACTATATTTCTTCCTATAAAACAACACATTTCCAGTGGAATTCCATATGGAAACAATTCGACTGATCTGATCAGCTAAAAACTCTGACTGATGGCCTCACATTATCTTCATGTGATCTTTGATGTGATGCAAAATTCATAAAGCAATGAATGCAAGCTGTATGCTTACATAATGAAGAGAACACCTAGTCCTCAAAGTCAGAAGTTTATTGGATCGGTTTGGCAAATATTGATCTATCCATTCTGTTTTCTTTTTTCTAGCAATGAAAATAACTACATAATGTCAGTTTTGTTTGTTTAAGTATATCCCTTTTATCTGAGGACAGCCTTTGAAGGAGGATAACAAATCCATAGAATCTGCTTACTAATTCCTGACTTTAGGTATTGTTGCCTCTGATGTTATGAGAATGTGCCCTAAATTCATATTTCTTTCGTATTTGTTTACTGTTTTTGATGCAAGAAGCTGTGCTCCCCTGCAGAGAGCTCAAGTGTTGGATTAGGTTTGATTTTAAAGAGTGAGCTGCTCTGATATCGGTATTATGGTGTGAATATCCAAACATAGAAATCCGGCTGGTTTATATCCATCACACCTCCAAGGAGCTTTACAATAAGTTTTCAAAGCAAAAACAGTTTATTCCTTTTCATGGCACATCATGCATTTTGATGAAGTCAGTGTATGAACTTGGTTTCTTTTGCTGGTTTTTCATCTTATCTAACAGTAAACACTACAAAGTGATTATGCCAAGTTTGAAGGCCACATGAGAAAATGGAAGCAGAGCTGCATCATTTTCTGGTTTTATTCAGTGCACAAGGTAACAAGCAGGGCTGTGGGATGAAAGACCAAAATGGATTATGAATATAGAGTGCTACAATATAGAAATGATCCAACAACAACGCTGGCTGATTATCTGCCATCTGAGCTAAGTGATCATGGCTTGTATTGGATCCCACTCTTTCAGTTTTTTGCATCACATGCTGTCATTGGACAGAACGGTCACATTGTAATTGTGAGTTTATGTTAAAACAAATCCTGCACATAGATAATTAATCCTGTCCTTCAACATGAACAACAGAGCTTGGAATCACATAATGTAGAAAAGAAAGGTATGATCATCTGAGGACTGAAATGAATGGTTAGCATGCTAACTTTAGTAATGCCATAGCTTTTGTTATTCACGTTCAGTGTATCTTTATAGTCAGAGCTCTTATAAATTGCCCTCTTAAACACATTTGCATAAAATATAACATCTTCACTCTCCATCTGTCATCTATGGGACTTTTAACCTGTCCAGTAATGCAGGGTCATTGGGTGACGGGTGGGAAACGGATCACTAGTTCATCACATGAGTTCATAAAGGTGTCAACAAATTGCCTAAAAGGTTTCCTCCCATTTCAGCATAAACTGTAACCTCTTCATCAGAAAAGATGCCAAGAGAAGTGTCGGTTTCCATAGACTATACTTATCCAAATATAAGCTAAACGGCTTATTGTGCCTTTTACTTTTAAGAGTTACACAAATTGAGGAGAAATTTGATGAAAGTTTAATCTCCATTGGAAGTTTTTTCAGCAGAACAGCGACACGCAACATAAAGTGTTCATTGTTGATCAGTATCTGTGTGTGTGTGCTTTCTGTGCCAGGAGTGACCACAGTACTGACCATGACCACTCTGATGATGGGTGCTCGAACTTCGCTGCCCAATGCTAATTGCTTCATCAAAGCCATTGACGTCTACTTGGGAATCTGTTTTAGCTTCATCTTTGGAGCGCTCATTGAGTATGCTGTGGCCCACTTCTGCATCCTATCCCACTGTGATGCTCACATGCTCATGGTGAGACCCTCCCACTTATACACTACCACATTATTTATTATTATCATCATCATTGTTGTTGTGTTCATCGTATTCGTTGTGGTGTTCGGTGTTGTCATCGCAATCATCGTCAGTCTGTCATCTAGCACTTTTAGGTAAGTTCAGCAAATTCTTTAAGTTTTCTTGTTTATACGTTTCATGTTTTTGTTTCCAATCAACCATTATTCTTGCCCCCCTCCTCCTACCTTTACAGTACGGGCACCCGATGCACGACATGGACGACGACATCAACGGTATTGTCACCACAATTTCCACCCATTGCAGAGCAAAGAGACGCAAGGACCCTGCAGTCACTCCTCCCCCAGCTCCCGCATCGACAGAACTCGCTGTCAGACCCTCCAGCCCCTCGGGAAGTGAGCCCAAGCCTGAGGCGCCACCTCCAGAACCCACCAACTGGTGCCTCACTATTTTGGCCACCCTGCGCAAAATTCTCCGCACTATAAACTGTTGTCATGTGGAGAACCCCCACCACATAGACAACTACTCCAGAGTCACCTTCCCCCTGTCTTTCGTTATGGTTAACCTACTCTACTGGATATATTACCTGTACTTCTAGTGTTTGCTTGGGTGCAGCATGTGTCCTGGAGAGTGTGAGAGTGTATTTACACAAGATGTGTATTTTACTGTATGTATGTACAGGACGTGTTAATTAGGTGTGTTCTGAGATGGATTTGTACAATTTCTACTTTGGGTTCAGGAGCTAAAAAGCATACTTATATTGTTTTGGTGAAGAATTAATGCTCGTGTTTTTATGTTCTCCTACTCCTGTTTAAAATTTCACACAGTAGGTTTCATGGAAAAATTGCCTGACAAGGTGGGAAAGGTTGGATTGGATCGTACATGTTGTGATGAGACAAAAAATTGATTCTGAAGAAGACAAAATAGCCAATGCATCTTTTTGAGTTAAAGTTCAGTCATAAGTTCAAAATCTTATA
>JBBBVU010000017.1:5413540-5428691 GCA_037177055.1 Atherinosoma microstoma
ATATATGTGTGTTATATATATATATATATATATATGTTATAACTTATTAGGTAAATACAACTTCGGATGAAGAATAACACATGAAATAATACACTGTGCCATCATGTATTTAACAAAAACTGAGTCAAATTGAAGAAGCTCTTCATGATTCAGTATCTCGTAGAGACACTTTTAGTGGCAATAACTTAGACTAATAAGCAGAAGATTACTTCATGTCACGATTACTATCATGTCATTTAGGAGGAATTTTGTCTCTACTTTAAAATATTGTTTCCTTTCATTTAGAGTTTGTTTGGACTTTGATCATCGCAACACCTTCACTTGTTGATGTTTATGATCATTGTCTGGTTGCATCAGCTACTTTAAGCCAAGCTTTAGCTGTCAGATAAATGACCTCACATTTAACTCGAGTACTTTGGTATAAAGAGGAATTCATGGTTGACTCGATGACTGCAAGGTACCCAAGTCCTTTGGCTGCAAAACAAGCTCAGATTGTCAGCCTTTTGAATGTGCTTCAGAGACAAGGATTTCCACTTTGGCAATGGCAATTTCTTTATATAACACATTTCATTATATGTAAACACAATGTGCTTTACATAAAAAGAAATATAAATACACTAGTATATGCATATGTACATATTCCTTGACTTACATTTACACACACACACACACACACACACACAAGTATAAGAATACAAATAATAACCAATAATATTTGTGCATATCAGCAAACATAGACACAACAGTATTAAGGAAAAGCCTGAGAGAATAGTGAGGTTTTAAGTTTGGTTTTAAATGTGGACAAAGTAGAAATTGACTTCAGGTCAGCAGGCAGCTTATTCCAGAGAACAGGACCACAGTAGCTGAAAGCACCTTCCGCTGCCTTGGATCTGATTCTTGGAACAACTAGAAAACCTGCATCTGCTGACCTGAGGGACCTGATGGGGTCATATACAGTGAGCAAGTCAGAAATATACGGAGGGGCTGAGCCATTTAGTGCTTTACGAACCAGTAAGAGGATTTTGAATGTGATTCTATATTGAACTGGCAGTCAATGAAAGGATTTCAGTACACGGGCGATGTGTCCAAATTTTGGTGTCCTTGTCAGAATTCTTGCTGCTGCATTTTGAATAAATTGTTGTCGTCCAGTTGATTGTTTGGATAATCCTGCAAATAGAGCGTTACAATAATCCAATCGGCTTGATATGAATGCATGAAACAGTTTCTCGGAGTCTGATTGGAATATGAATTTTCTAATTTTGGATAAGTTTTTCAGATGGTAGAAAGCAGTTCTGGTGATGTTTGAAATGTGACTGTCAAAACTGAGATCACTGTTTATAGTAACATCAAGGTTTCTGACTTGCTCACTGTGTTTAAGAGAAATAGAAGACAAGTAGGTACATACTTTGGTCTCATCTATTCAAACGACATTGCTCTAGAAGACATTGCTCTTGTGATTTGCTCAGATGCAACTTTGCAAACCCAAACTGTGTGTCATGGTTTTTTTTTTTTTTTGAGAAAAACTTATTCCAAATACAGCTGGCAACTACTTGGAAATGTTTTTTTTCCAGTCATGTGTAATCTTCTTCATTGTAAAATTATGGACTCTAGTTTGGAAATGACCTCATAACCTTTTACTGATGTCTTCCCTCCTTGGCATTGTGTTTACACACCTGAATGCTCCAGACCAGCAGACTGACAAAAACTTTACTTTTATAGAGGTGCTCATCTGCTAATGTTCAGTTAATCCAGAGCAACAGCACCTGCTGGCTACTTCTTATGGAGGTATGCTTCTGCACATTGGATTAGTTTTTAATGGCAAAATGACATAATGTAATATGTAACTTGTTATCTCAACTGAAGTTTTATTTACTTAATTTTGAGACCTAAAAACCGGATTAATCATGTCCTGATACCTAAAACCTTAGAAGTGAAAGAGGCCATACTTTTTTTTTCACATGACTGTATATTCATTTTTAAATGGAACTGTAATTTAAGGCTTTATGGCAGATTTAAATGCATGGTTAAGAGCGAGCAAATTGCTATTTCATTTTAATTCTTCATTGTTTGATCATTTATATTTTAAAATATCATCTTCCATTTGTGCCAGCAGGTACAACGTTTAGAGGAAAGGCGGGAAAGACGATGTTTTAAAAAAAAATACTTGCAATATCTATAAAGTAAACCCATAACTATACCTGGGAAAGAAAATCAGTCCTTGCCAGCTGTAGAGATGTTTTTTTTTCTCTATGTTCACTCTCTATTTTTTTCTTTCCACAGAGCAGTACATCTTTCTTTTCATGAGGATCTTTTTTCAACGATACAAATTTACTTAAATTTACAAATATTTATATATTTCTTTAAATGTTGGTTACTTATTACTTTTTTTTATAAGTGTAGTGGCCATTTTTCCCTTCACTTGTCTTCTGGAAGTCTGGCCACAGTGAACACAGTTTACGTGCATTATTTATTTCATACAAGTCAGTTTCATGACACTCATCATGTCGCTGATATCCAGATGTCCAAACGGGACGATTATATATAAAAAGAATATTTCTTTATGAAATTAATACGTTCATGTTATTAAATAGAAATAATAAATTATTTGAAACATAACCTCTTTTTTCAAAACTTAATATCCAGTGTAGAGGATATACAAAGATTTAGTGGCATAGATGGTGAGTTGGAACTTAATAACTCCCCTCCCTTACAATCAGTAAGATATATTCAATTATCAATTAGTTAATTGTCATATTTTATGTAAATCACTCGGGTCTCCATGCTGAGAGGGCAAGCATAACACAGGACTGCAACACCCGAAGAAGTGACAGTCATGTTTTAGTTATATATACATAGTATATGCAGTATATGTAAGTTCATGGCCTCTGGTTGTGTTTCTCATTGTGCTTTTGTATTACATACAGCAGTAGCCAGCACTTGATGTGTTAGACATTGTAGAATGATTTGAGTATGAATGAAATGACCAAAATGTTTCAAGGCGGTGTCGTCATCTGTGCATTATTCAAATGAAAAAACGTCTGAAAATGCTAATTCTTTGGGTATGACTATATCCTCAGTTTTTTCTTCTTATTATGTTGTTAACCTTCTGCTTTTCCAGTATTGAGTGTCTCAGTTTGGGTGTAACAGTGCAGTCACTTCCACTGATAAGAACCAAAGAATTGAATTTAACTTTAACTTTTGGTTTTTATTAAGCTCCTTGGAGATTTTAAGTGCATTTTTTTTCAGTGTCTACAAAATGCTTATTACTATAATCATAGGAGAAATCTGAAATAGCATGCAGTCAGTGAGCAGATGAACATGACTCTATATTTCAGACTGAAAACAGGATTCAGATGAACAACAGAGATGCATGTTTATTTATTGCTATATTCAATATTGCTGTTACATAACCTTATTTAAGTGAAAGCAGCATTTACAAGTTTCACAGGTTCCATTTTTGATAAATGGCCTTCACTGTGTCATGACAAGCTATGTCAATATACAATATATTTATGCTTCACTGACTTACTTTAGCTTAACAACTTCTCATGTTTGGGTCTATTTTCGAATATGCCATCTACTTAGAATCATTTTGATTGTTCTCTTTGCTTGTTGCTATAATAAAAGGAGGACTTTCTTTAGTTTATGTTCTTCCTGCATGATTATCAAGTGTATCTTTTGTTCCTTCTGCTTTCTTTAAGTCAGATTTTGGTTTTTACATGATGGAGTATGATCATCATGAAACATTAACATGAGGCTAATGAAAGGATTAGCTGCATATTTTTTTAATTTGGATTGTCACTTTAATCCCAAAGTGCAGGATAATCCACCCTCTGTTCTCATTTTCAGTTATCTGAACTTTGGAAGAATGAACGATCAGTGACTGTGTTCATTTGCCTCTGACTAAGTTGCATATTCGCCGTGGATGTGTGTGTGACCACTAACCTATTGAAAAGATTAATGTGATTAAAAAAAACACACTGGATTTTTTTAAACTTTTTTTTTCTATTTAAACGACACAATACAGTTGATAGTCACTTATCAGTGTGCCGTAGAAGCAGTGAAGGCCAAAATGGAGCCAAAGAACCACAAAATGCAACCACTACAGCTTCCTGTCAGATTGGACACGTATAGAACGACACACTCAAGATTCTTATTGTCCTACAATATAACTCAATGATTGCAACCACATTATTTTTGTGATTGCTGTGATTGGACAGTGTTTTGGATGCTTACAAATACTCAAAGTTGTGTACGTGACATTGCCAGGACATATTCAAAGTAACTTTTCAGCTACTTTTGGCAACAGAAAAAAAGGAGAAATTACTCTTGAGGGTTGGACCTTTTCTTCCTCGTAATGGGATGTGTCAAGCTTCCAAGCTGGCGTCATGTGAAATGCATTTATACGCTATAGTCATGTTAATATAGGCATCAGTTTGCTTAACCTGCTGTAAATAATTAACACTATGCATGTTTATTTCGTGTATGAATATGAATGATAGCAATAAAATAAGGTTTAATGTGTTTGTTGTTGACACTCTGCACATTTTGTTCATTGTGTATTGAAGTGTTGAACAATTTCTGGAAAACTTAAAAGGCCCAAAGAGTGCTTTTGTCATGTTTTCTTTGGTGTTAAAACAATGTACTATCACTTTAAACATCACTCAAAGCTTAAAAATGCATGTTTGAGATTTTCTTATGCATAAGGATCTTAGTTTATCCAATAGTATCAACATTTCACCCTTGAGGCTTTTTTTTCTTATAAAAATGTATCTTCACCACCAGACTGAAATGAACAAAATTAAGATTAAAAGTGCAGAAGTTTAGATTGGTTTGCCTACTAGTATTCAGCTGTGTGGGTTCGTGTGTTGCTGTTTGGACAGGAGTGTCCCAGTGGGGTGAGTGGTGGTTATTTAATTCTCTGCAGCCCTGAGTCAGCAGCATACAACGTTAGGAAATGCAATCGGATCAGGAATATAAAAATGCACACAAACAAGCCCATTACTTTTAATGTGTGAATTGCTTTAATTTAAAGACACATTACGCCACTTTGCTCTTTCAAGTGCAAGAGCAAAGAATGTTTTAATGATTTTATTACCCAGAGGTAGAGCTAAACTATGCAAAAAAAAAAACGTAACATTAAAATGATTAAAACATTTTTTCTTGATCTGACTCCAGCTCTGTAAGAACATTGTGTAGCCGCTTATGTTCAGTCTGATTTACATACAAGCTCTCTTTCCTGCATCCATTATTGCATACCTTATGCATCGTCACAACTAAACAAGAAGTTTCCTTAAATATTCATTTACACAAATGTAGACATTATGAATAAATTATGGCTGTACTAACAGAAAATATGCATAATATGTTAAAAATATAAACGAGATTCACAGAGTAGACAAAAAGACTTTTCTGCCATGGCATTAGAATAACTGCCTGGACAAGTTTATTTAAACCCTTGCAGAAACACAAGTCATGAAATAAAGCATGACCATATTTTGCATATTTGACTGAGGATCAGAAGCCAGATGGTGTAACCCCGAGTCAATACCTTTGTGCCTCCAGCCTAAGACGAGCCTCCTCAGTTGAATCAGTCTCTCTGAATCCAGAAATCCTTTTAAAAAGACATCATGAATGGGTCGAGGCACATATCAAAGGTGCAAATTCTAACCCTCTCAAGGACCCTCCTTTCCAAATACTTTATGTTCAGTTACTTTGATGAAAATGGGCTTATCAATGGTGAGACAGGCTTTAAGGTTTTTGATCATACCCACCCAACAGATGCAGAAGTGTTACTGTAGTTCTGGCAAGAAATTACACAAGAAGCAGGCTCATCTCTGAGATGAGCTCTGTTTTTCAATTTGTCTGAAAATGGTATATTTTATACAGGAAAGACATTTGTAACCATGAATATCCCAATCCACTTTACAACATTTAAAAGTAAGATGGAAACATTTGTTCTCCAATAATGTTCCTACCTGGTCACATATTTAGATGTAGAGAGGTAATAATGGAATCATTTGCAGATCACCTGTGCTCAAAACAGTGAAAGGGTATCAGATGACAAACATGATATTAATCAGTTATTATTTTATTGCTTCTAGGTGAAACAAATAGCTGAAAAGAATTTGTTCTACAATAGCTATTTTCTTTTCAGAATCCAGTTTATTTCTTTTTATCGTTACTATTATTTTTTCCATACAAATGTTGATTGAAATCGGTCTCAGGATTTACCAAAGGCATATTGAATAATTAATACTTAACAGCAAAAATCACTTTGTTGTCATGAAAATGTATTCATATATAGGATATTAATTATGCATTTGCCAAATAAATCATGAAGCACAACACTCCCATAACTCAGCTTGAAAGTACATAAGCAGCTTTTATAATGAAAAAGTTTTGACATCAACGTCGACATCAGTGATATTTGATGTTAAGTTTTACAACATTGCATGCCACACACATGACATGCCTGCCACAAGGAGTAGCCTGTAAAAATAAAAATAGGACTATGCCAGTGACAGAAGGTAGTCTTCTACCTATAGATTTCTGAGATTAAATGATGGTCTCATGTAAAGAATGTGATGTTGTAATATAAAGATTTCTCTGGAGAGCCATATAATATATGACAGGGTGATTCTAGGGTCAGATCTTCAGGGGTCCTTTGCCCCTAAAACGAATATTATTTGCAACCTGAACCTGATCTGCATCTTGACTGTTGCCATTTCATTGAGCTCTCGGAACTAATAGAAATATTAGCTTCATTTAAACCTTCGTCTTGTTTTCTAGACCCCATTCCTTCTAGATTATATAAAGGGGCAAAAAACAAAATCAGTTCAATGTTTGCTGCTGTGCACCACCTGTAGACCAAAACAAAATGTGTCATGAGCCACGCCTCCCTCTACCTCTGCTCCCCACCGAATGTGCAAAGTGCAAACACACTGAGCAAAACAATATCACCATTTTGTGGAACATACCCAAGTAACTTATTACGTTTATGTTGTTACTTGCCTGTCCAGGAGAAGAAGAGCTAGCTCCTAGTCAAATAGTAGCCCCTTTAGCTTTAGCACTTTGAAGTGTACTGCCAATGTTAATCCCTGTAATCACACCTCTAGTTCTTCACATATCCATTTTTTTAATTCCTTCAATCTAGAAATGATGAATTTCCGCTTATTGCCCCTCTTAGGAGATTGTATCCTTAATTTGCAGTCCCTTATTGAATGTTATCAATCTATCCCTATCAAATGGCTATGTGCCCCAGGCTTTCAAGGTTGCTTTAATTAAACCTCTTCTTAAAAAACCTTGCCTTGATCCAGGAGTCTTGGCAAATTACAGACCTATATCCCATCTTCCTTTAATCTCCAAAATACTCAAAAAACCTGTTGCCAATCAATTATTTAACCATTTTTGTGGAAATGATCTGTTTGAAAAGTTTCAGTCTGGATTTAGGTCCCATCATAGCACTGAAACTACACCGGTTAAATTGAACAATGATATTCTGATGGCCTCTGACGGTGGACTTCTGTCGATACTTGTTCTATGAGACCTTAGTGCCGCATTCAACACAATAGACCACGACATTCTACTGCAAAGGCTAGAGCATGTAATTATAATTAAAGAAACCCCATTAGCCCGGTTTAAATCTTGCCTATCTGATAGGCTCCAGTATGTTCCTGATAAATCGCTCTCTTAAACTAGAGTCAAGAATGGTATTCCACAAGGTTCAGTTCTTGGTCCACTGCTGTTAACTCTATATGTAGTATATATGTGGCAGGGACAAGGAGGGCCCGGGTGGGGTCTTGAACCCAAAACCTCCTGGGTTAGAGTCATGCACGCTGACCAGTCAGCCAAAGGAATGTCCCTGTGGCCAAGTATCCAGGGCACATGATCAATCGGAGGCATAGTGACAGGACCACATTGTCACATATACATGGCATCAACTTTCATTGTTATGCAAATGACTCTCAGTTATAGCTTTCCATGAAGCCAGACGAGAGTAACAAGTTAATTAAACTACAAGGTTACCTCAGTAACATAAAGAGCTGGACGACAAGAAACTTCCTGCTATTAAACTCTGACAAAACTGACGTTGCAGTCCTTGGAACCTCAGAAACAGATCAAGCAATCTATTTTCTGTGGATGGTCTTACATTGACTTCTAGAAAAACTGTGGAAAAACCTTGGTGTTTTTTTTTATTAGAACTTCTCCTTTGACCCACTTTTAAAACAGATTACTAAAACTGCCTCAGAAACATCGCAAAAATTAGGAAGATTTTGCCTCTCAGTGATGCAGAAAAATTGATTTATACATTTGTCACCTCCAGGTTACACTACTGTAATTCTTTGTTTGCCCTAAAACTTCCCTAAACTCATCCAAAATCCTTCAGCTAGAATTCTAATGGGGATTGACAGCAGAGAACACCTTTCCCCATCCTAGCTTCTCTTGATTGGCTTCCTGTGACATCTAGGATCGAATTTAAAGTGTTAGTTCTTTCATATCAACCTTGCTACATCTTATTGCAAAGATCTCATTGTTCCACACTGTCCAAAAAGAACACTCCATTCACAAACTACAGGCCAACTTTTGGTTCCCTGTGTTTCTAGAAGTAGATGGGGAGGCAGAGCCTTCAGCTATTAGGCTCCTCTCCCGTGGAACCAGCTCCCTTTCAGTGTCCAGGATGCTGACTCTTGTCTATAATTTTGAGATAAGGCTTAAAACTTTCCTTTTTAAGAAAGTTTATAACTTAGCTTAGCTATAGCAAGTCGGCTATAGCAGCATTTTGTGATCAGTTAGTTTTATTCTCTCAATATTTCTACTTTTCCTCTCTAAAAGCATTGTAACTTAATGAATTGTTTTACTTTGTTTCCTAATTTATTTTATTGTATTTATTAACTGCTCATTGTTTTAAACTATTTTTCTTTTTTCTTTGATGACAAGCACTTTGACTCGCAGCTGTGCTTGAAAGGTACTAAAAAAGTTTTACTTACTTACTGATTACACACAGTGTCCTGGAAAACCCTTCACCTTCCCAGTTGAATTAAACATGACAAAGAATAAGAATCTATAAAGTGTTTATAAGCAGTACTTCATTTACAGCTCAAATATTTCCAGTAAATTACAAATAATTTCTAAATGTCTAGAAAATGTTTGCAAAGCCATTTCATTCTTTTATCACTTATCAGATGATAAGAAAAAAATCCAGATGGTCAGTCTGCAAATTATAATATTCTTAAATTAATCTGCCAAATATTGAAAATTCAAACTCTAATTTCATTGTGCAGAACGAGCACAGGGCATTACTTGTGTTCCCCAGTCCTATAATATATACATTTCCAATTGTGCTGAAGCCATGTTTACTTATGAAGAGTCTTTGCTGAGAGAAATTTCAACCACAAGTTAATTCAGCTTGAAGATCAAACTGCATATGCCGATGTTCCCGATATCCACACTTGTGTGCAAAATCTAATCAAGTATGAAACATCACCAGCCTTGAACGTTGAATCCACGCTGATGTCTGACAGTAAAACCAAAATGAAACCGCTTACAACTGATGTTGAACAAACATTGATTTTTCCATCTACATCTGACATTCATTCACCAATCATAGAAAGTCATTTTGAGCTCCATTTCAGTTTATTTGACACTGAAACAATGATTGTGAAATAACGTTAAATCATGTAAAAAGGTATTTTACTGTTTATCTGTAGGTAAACAAGGTTTTTGTAACACTTTTAGTGTTCCATTCACTGGCCACTTTATTAGGTACACATGTTAAATTGCTTGTTAACACTTGTAATCAGCAAATCACATAACATCAACTCAATGCATTTGGGTGAACATGGTCAGGATGACTTGCTGATGTTCAAACTGAACATCACAATGTAGAAGAAAGCAGCAGCAGCAGCAGGACACCCCCGCCGGCTGTCACTCCTGTCAGCTAAGGAAAGAAAACTGAGGCTACAATTCACACAGACTCACCAAAACTGGACAATAGAAGATTGAAACTTATTGCCTGGTCTGATGAGTCTCCATTTCAGCTGCAACATTCAGATGGTAGGATCAGGAAGCATGGATCCATCCTGCCTTGTATGAACAGTTCATGCAGCTTCTGCTGGTGGTGTAATGGTTTGGGGGATATTTTCTTATTTCACAACCCTTGCCAAATGACGTTATGTTCCATCAGCAGGACATGACGTCATTTTACAAATAAATGTATAATAAATGTACAACATAATGTATTTCACCCAGTGTCCATCCCAAGTACCTAAACATCTTATACACCATTGGAAAGCTACTGTTCTTGCGATTTGACTGATATGTGGCAGGACAAAGGAGGGCCCAGGTGGGGTTTGAGCTCCACTCTCCTGGGTGAGAGTCATGTGCACTAACCATTTGGCCAAAGGGATATCCCTTGTGGCCAAGTAGCCGGGGCGCATGCTCAATTGGAGGCATGCAGTGACAGGGCCTCAACTGTCCATACCATTCCAGCTATAGATTCAGTAAACACATGTTTATGCAGTTTACCTTTGAAGTTGTACTGTATTCCAGTAGCAGAAGATACTGCAACAAAAGTGCTCCCATTACATTAGCATGGGTCCAGATTTTTGTTCACCAGGTCCTATTTTAGCAGTAGGTGACTGGGACTCTGCAGAGGCTAGAGAGAGACCAATCAGGGAAGGCAGGAACTGATTAGTGCAGGTGTGACTGCAGGCTTGAATTCTCCTCAAATCTTTGTTCAAACTCCACTGACTACGTTGAGTCAATGTGCAGCTGGTAAGATGGACCTTTGGTGGTTTTTAGCATTGTTTTATAATTGTTAGCATTTTAATTGTTAAGGTGTTGTAGGGGTGCTTGCATCGTATTTTAATGATTTTGATTGTGGATCTGTTTGCTTTTAGACCCAGCACTGACTGCTGTTTATCTAAATGTAGTATTTTACATTTAGCTTTATTGATTTTATTTATTTTATTGCTAGGTAGGATTTGAATCTGTTTAGTTTTAGAGTTTTAACATTATGTTTCCCTCTTTCCTCTAGTGCTGTGGCTGGAGTCACCCTCCATTCACTGGTGTGGTTGGGGTACTGGGAGTTCGCTTTAGGTGGTGATATTCTTAGGTTGCATGTATTAGTGTGATGTTTTATTTTGAAGTGTGTTGGGTTTAGAATTCTTTTGAGTTGTAGGATACCCCCAGTTCCTTCACGGTGAGTAGTTGGTATCCCAGCCGTAGCCTGACTGTCTATCATCTTGTTCTTTCTTGTGTTTTTTAGAGTTTTAGCTAAAATAAATGGCATGTGTATGACCCACACTGACTGTGGCCTCTTCATTGAAGCCCCCCTGTGTGTTCTCCTTAAAGGTTACACTATCTTTAGAAAACCTGTGTGAAATACTCCTTTTTCTGTTGTATGAGTCAAATTTGAAGTATTGCTAGGTAAGACTTTAAGCTTTACTCCAATTATATTTTCCAGTCCACCCCGCCAGGTTAAAGTCATTTTGAAGGCAAATGTTTTCGTTGGGGAAAAAATTTAGGCAAACAAAATCCATCTGTTTCACTGTGTATAAACCCTTATTACTCAATTCCAGTGGTAATTTTCAGATGTTCTCAGAAGTGCCCTCAACCAAATCTGTACTCCAAATGGTTCAAGAACAGCTTTAGATTTACTTTGGCTTATTGATTTGGTGTTTTAGGTGAAAATTTAAGGATTTTAAGGGGTTAAAAGCAACACGCTAAAGACAACTTCCGTGTTTTTTTTCCATATACATTATACATTCTCAATGCCAGATGATAAAACTTTGCGTGTCGCTGTGTGGTTTGAAATGTCAGTGCTTTTTACACGTGAATTATAATTCTGTCAGAAGAATGCTGAGTCCATATAGGCATGGTTATTTCTTTTTTATAACTTTTTTTTCTCTTCTTCCCACAAAAGATCACATCACACAGAACCTTTTACAAAAACAGTTATCTTGATGGACTTCAGCAGTTTGTGAACAAAATGACAAAAAAAGGAATAACAAGGTTATGATATAAGGCACTTCCCTCTTATCTTTCAGGTCTGCTCCAAAGAACCAGTAATCATTACGCTTTGTGCACAAGTAATATTTTCTATCTCAATATTCCCAAAGTCCTGACTGAATTTAGGAAATTAGCTTTTAGTGTTGCCGCTCCTTCAGCTTAGAATTTATTACAAGGTGAAATAAAAATGTCTGAACTCATTTCATTTCATTCCTTTCAGTCTTCTTTACTTTGCAGCAAAAATCTTTCAAACAGTTTCTGTGTTTTTAATTGTTTCTGACCTCATTTTAATTGAACATATTTGCTGACATCATTCATTGCACTTTAAAATTGTTAGTTGTATACATTATCTAATGTATTGGTTGGTCATCTATGGTCTTTCTATTTTGAATCTGTATTTTAAGATGTTGACCTCTTGACCAGGTCACTCTTGAAAAAGAGATCTTGATCTCAGTGGGATTTAAAACCTGGTTAGATTAAGGTTTAAGAATAATTAAAAAAAAGGACTGTTACGGAAAAAAGGAGTAAATTTTTGGCAATGTTTAATGAACTGGTGCACAACAGGAAAAGTTTGTATTTACAATAATGTGGTGTAATTACAACAAACGATATTAGTATGGTCACAATAATGACTACTATTAATAATATTACTATAGCAACTATACGATCCAAGGAAAGTCAAAAGAAAATCAAACTATATAAAAATAAATACTGCTGTCTGCATGTCCCTACTCTGCTGTCCCCCACAGACCCAATGTGGTCATTTAAATCATAAATGGGATATTTGTTAAATCAAAACAAAAAACTAAATGAATAAAAATCCAAAACAAAAATGTCTGTTAATAAATGCTTTCTGCCCTTGTTTGCAGGAACCAGGGGTAGAGGTCACTTGCATGCTATGCTTGCCTGTACTTTGTGTTTTGTACTTTATTGTTTTTTTAATTCTGTATATTTGAATATCCCATTTGATAAGTTCAAACATCATATTATATATTATGATTAACTTAATTGAGAAAAGATGAATTGAAAAGAAACAGCACACTGTGCTACTGTGAGCCAGAGATAATGAAGTGTACATTCTTTATTAGTAAATCATTCAATTATAGAAGGAGAAATGGTAATTACTATATACTTCACTGCAAAGTTTTGTTTTAGCTCTGACAAATATGCATCTTAAATCTCAAGCTTGTAAAGAAAAGAGCAAGAAGCTTTTCCTCGTTTTAAGAAATACACCTCAGATAGCTCTTCTTACAGTCCATATCTGTCTGTACAAACAGTTGCTTTGGTGTAAAAAGTGACAAGCTGGGGGGGTGGCATTAATATCCCTGCAGGACATTAAGTATGAATCTGGTTTGAAAAAGCACAGAAGCAGGAGATCATAACACATCTCTGGGTGGCAATTTTAATGTTGCACCAGCTTGAATAAAACTAATACACCATTTATCATGGCATTAAAGTGTTTTTTTCTCATGGTCCATGGAATATAAATGGAGCTCCAATCAAACAGACGACAGAGGCCTGTTAATGGCAACGAGCTTGAGTTGTTTTTTTGGGGGATTTTTGCAAATCAAACTTGTCACATTTTAAAGATTGACATGGCAGCTTTTAGCTTTATAGTGTGAAGCGTGTGGTGTGTCCATAGCCATGAGACTGCAACCATTCCCACCTTTATTAAACCTGTAAAACCATCAAAGCTCTCTGGGACAGTGATAGCCTGCAATGCTCTGTGCCACCACAAGATGGCAGTATGGAATTAGGTTTCACCAGTGAAACCACTGCAGTGCAACAGAGCTGCACAGTGCAAGAAATAAGGTGGAGACGTGCTGAGAAATCAGCTATTATCAGAACACACTCATGGTCTCAGCTTGATGGTTAAGGCAGCTACAAAAGTGGAACTTGCTCGTGTTTCTAGCTGATTTCAGGGTTCTGTTTACTCAGGAAAAACCTGATGCCCAAGTTCTGAAGCTAAATATATATGAGACCTGCATTGACAAAACTGGCTGACAGGTCACATTTGTTCCTAAATATTTTCTGATATTACCCTGCATGAAAAGAAAAGTCCACTCAATGTAAGATGAATAAATGTTTTGACAAAGCTGCCACTGCTCGATATGGTTGTGTCAAGATAACTTTATTACAGACTATGATGAGATTCCATCCCATTAATGTAGGCTGCTGATCAGTAAAATCATAAGAAGAGTCTCAGTGGTGTCATGGCTGATTGCTGCAATAATGCAGTTGCTTTATTCACCTTCAAACGTCAGTATGTCTTGTCTGAATCCTAAAAAAGGCAAACGCCCTTTTTCTAAGAGGGATTTGTTTTATGCGAGTACTTGCAGATTTCTGTCATTTCGTTTTTCTTCTAAAGTTTTTGTGATCCCTTATTATGCTGTGTATAAAATCCTCTCGAAACTTTATACATATATTCAGTATTTAAACTTGATCAGCTGTAGCTAAGCTTGTTTATTTGTCATGTTTAGTTTATGAGTTATTTGGAGTTATGTGATGCATTGAAGTCTTTGGAGGCTCATTCACTCTAATTGCATATTTATAACAACTCATCAGGATACATTACATAGTCCATTTAATTCTAAAACTGCTCTGTGATAATGGTAATACCCAACATGTGTAGGTAATTACACATAAAATGCACTTAGGTCTCTAAAGGTCTGTTCACCATGATGGTACAGTATGTCTGATGCTGTACATTCAGTGTAGTGGAGTGTAGTAAAAACTCCATTTGAATTTGCTTTGTATTGCACAATTGTATACTCAATAGAAGGACATCGAAGATGGGATTCTTTTAGACAGCGGAAAGGATTTTGCTGAAATATAACTAATGATAATCATTCACAAATGGATTAAATCAAAGCGTATAACAGCAGAAATTTCGAGAATGGATGCAGCTCAAAGTCTGCAAACTGCTCTGTGCCCCAGCACCTGGACTAAATGTAATTTAACTCACCTCTTAAGAGCCCCTCCACGTCAATCAAATTTGGAGCAATGGGGCCATTATTCTGCAAATTGAATTTCCAACCAAACTGGTAAAGCTCAGACATTCAACTTGCTTTGTTTAGATCTAGATTTTCATAAAGCACATGGACTAAACTACTGCTGTCCAAGCCTGGGTTTTACAATT
>JBBBVU010000017.1:5428758-5441733 GCA_037177055.1 Atherinosoma microstoma
CACAATCAAGCATGTGTTACTTATAATATTGGCAATGACTGTAAACTATTCAGTATGACAGCACAACAACACCAAGGTGCAGAATCTGCAGCTAAAAAGATCGGAGTTGCCACTTTTTGCTTTATTTACGCCAGTATGATGAAATGGTAAAGTATCCTCTGTGGGAAAAGTATTTTGCTGCACCTGCACTGTGTGACAGGTGTGTGGTCTCTCGGCCCGCTCATCATCGATAACATCTGTTCCTCCAAAGCTAGAGCTGACACAAAGTGTTCGATGAATGTCGCTTGTTTGTCTGTGAGTCAGCAAAACGACCCCAAAATTCCCTGCAAAATTGAATGAAACTTAGTGAAAACATTGATCACTGGCAACAGAACTCTGAATTTTGGTGCAGATCTGGCTATCTTTCAATAAAACTGCAAAATGGAATATTGATCTTGGAAACAAGATGCACCCTAGAGTGTCCTTGTAGTTGTGAATGCTCAATGCAAAACAACAAACAAGGAAGCAGATAAACTCAGTAGAAACATGCACCACAAGCACCATGACCATGCATGTGTGGGGGGTGCAGATGCATACGCTCATTTAGCTGTTTTACCCTGACTTATGAGTAAAACTGAAGCATCACCTCAATTTAAATACAGAATGCAGATTTCTCTTTAATACACCAGACAAAGGGTTTTCAAAAATCTGAATTAAGACCCCGCATTCAGCTTTTTACTTCGTCCTGTATGCGTATAGGATTATGATTAGGTTTAATCTAATACACACCTAGTAAATAAGCAGAAAGCCACACACTCATCTGTTCTAGACCACTCTAAGTTATTTCTCTTAGGTATTAATTAATTTCTAACTTTATCAGAAACAATCAAATCCCCACAAAAACAACTTATCTGAGCTCTTCAACCACATCACTTGATAACTAACAAAATTCTCTAAAACAGTTTGGAGCACCCTGGGGGAACATGAGGAAAGGGGTGGGGGAGGGGGTTCTGTCTTTGAAATTCTCTGCATAAGTCGAATCAAAAGGCTAAATAACATTTTTACATTCAGGCATCCCATCATTCACAGCTGTTATCCGTAACTCTTCTGCTTATTCCTGGGCTGATATCCAAAGGTTAATGCTAAAAAACCCAAACCAGCTCAAATCAGCTCACTTGCATTTAAAGCTCCTCCAATAGAAAAACTGTACAACATGTGAGAATGTTATTAAGAAAATCTGTAATGGTTATCCTTGAATAAAATGCTTTAGATAGCTTCCATTAAGAAACATTATAAGCAAGTTGGATCTAAATCTGTCTTCGCACCTTCAAACAAGCAATAACACATTTCATGCAGAAACCTGTAAGTACTTAAAGCAACACTGGAGGAGTTTCACAAACATTTAAACTATGTGCTTCTGACTCATGTCTGCACATTTCTGGGCCTGAAACTGCTCTGGATCACCTGGGGGTTGAGATACTGCAGTTCACACCTTTTTGTTTCCAGCCCAGCACGACGCACCGTCTGGCTTTACAGCACCAATGTAGCAACTAGCAAATAGAACAAACAAGCTGTTTGCCATTACAATGGCATCGGGAAAAAAGAAAAAGTGCAGCAGATGCAGCATATGAACAAACACAGGACAAAAACACAATCATCATCATTTCTTCCTCTGCTCTGTATAGGTGGTAAAACAGACAGGATTGAAGCTTTGATTGATTTTTATATCCAAACCACGGAAATATGTTTATGATTCAGACATTTACTTTAGTGCTTTCTATCACAGCTAATGAGGAATGACACAACCTAACAACTGCAGCGTGTTCATCCCTTTTATGTCATTTACTGAAAGATAAAATAGAACATTAGTATCGTCTCTGCCTCATGACTGAAGCTTCAGCTTGGCACATCAGTCTCAGACTAAATAAGTTTGTGTAAACCTAATGTCAAAGTCTTTGAAAGTCTATACTTGTTTGTAATACATAATGCAGTAAAATATACAATGTGAATAAAGTTGCTCTTAATTCACATTGTTTAATTTAAAGCTTAAAAAAAAGCAAACAGTTCTTTTTTAAAGCCCAGTTTCCCCCAAGGGTCCTGGCTCAGGACAGGACGGTTTGGTGCGGTTCGGTTTGTGGTTAACCGTGATCTCTGTTGCATTTTCACAGTCAATCATACCCTTACCTGGTAGGCGGGCTATTAATCTGGTAGCAATATATGTTTCACCTACATGATGGCATGATGTTATAGCGGCGTGATGCCTTCCTTAAATTATGATAAAGAAAAACGCGACACAGAAACAAAAGGATGAGAATGGTGGACATCCAGCAGTTTGTCTGCTTGGCATGTGGCTTTAAACAACGAAAAGCCCAACGTATATGTTTAAACATGGCCTTCCCCCCGCTTTGTTCTTAATGCCGAGTCACAATGGAAGGAACAATTCTTTTGACCAATCGGTGGATTGCAATGTTATTAAAGCTCCACTCCTTAGGCTCGGCTCAGGTCGGAGGGCTCAGATCGGATAGTCTGGCACCCTTCTCAAGTTTTCCCTGTGGAAATGCAAAAGCATCATGTCCCAAGCCGGACCCCCTTTGTATAGACCTGTTTCCACCAAGGGGTCCCAAGCCAGACCCCTTGGTGGAAACAGGTCTAAACAGTCTTATTAGGTCTTGTGACATTCCCATATTGTAGTTGTTCTGTGTTTTTGCCTGCATTGCCACAATAAAAACAAAAACATGCGTATTGCTGCGCATGGGCACAGACAATGACATTCCCTCCCACAACTGTAGAGGGTGCCAAAGAGAAAACAATTGGACTTTTTCATTCCCTGAAAACAAAAATGGAAAAATATGTGAATGAGAATTTTTTACTAGGAATTTAATTGCATTATTTAAAAAAATCCTAAATAACTGATCAGAGAGTTGCAGATGACAAGTTAGATGTAAAGAGGTGAAACCAAGCAAAGTTTGACATGATTACATCATCAAGCAACATTTAGTGACTTAAACTATATTAGATTAGATTGTTAAGTTGTCCTGGGAGGATATGTGATTAACTGAGATGAAACTATAGGTGTGAAGAGGTTTTAACATAGTTGTTAAAAGAGCAATGCAGTGAAAGAACCACCATGGCTTTAGGTCTCACATGATAAAATGCAAGGCAAAAAAAGGAGGGAAAGACTTCCTGACTACTTGTGGGGTTGTGTGTTGGGTAAATATAGATACATATAAAGAGAATATATTCAATGCCATGAATGATGATGTTGCAACCCAAAACTCACACTGTGAAGATCATAGAAATGGGATGCATTTCTGTGATGTTCAGTGTGTTTCAGCTTTTCTCCCCCAACAAATAAAAATCTAATATTTGAGGCATTTGTTGTGATTTTTTTCTTAAATTCAACATATTGTCACCCTCAAACAGTATACTGCTGTTAAAATGAGGAATAAACTAATAAATAAGTTATTTTATTTAATATTTCTTAATATTTTACAACAAAGATATACATGCTTTCTATATATTTCTGTGGAACTGGTTAAAAAAAATACATTTGAATATCTTCAAGTCTCTACAATGATTTATGGAATAGGTTTGTTAAGTTAGTGACTATCCGGTTGTGGCAAGATGTAGGAGGGCCTGGGTGGGGATTGAACCCACAACCTTCTAGGTGAGAGTTATGCACACTGACCAGTCAGCCAAAGGGTTTTCCCTGTGACCAAGTAGCCAGAGCACATGATCAATCAGAGGCATAGTGACAGGACTTACACAGTCACACGGTCAACACTTATTCTATGTTCATTACATAATACAGGATATACAAAAGCTCTCTATCCATTCGGACATCAATACGAAATGGCTAACTCACTAAGTACTCCACTGAGTTGTGAGCAGTGTGTTATTTCTGTTATCACACATGCGGACTCCCTGCAATTACTTCCTGTAAGACCAATGACTGATATCCACATACTTGTGTGTTTGTTCTGTTATGCTGTATGATATACAAAACCACTCTGTTTGATTCTGCCTGCTCCATGTTGGCTTGATGTGACTATCACGTGTTAGTTTAATGTTCATAACGTAGTGATTAGTTAAAAGTGTGAAGCTAGTAGTTTGTCAGTCTGTTCACATCTTCATCAATCCAACCTATGAGCATATATTGCTCTCTCTTTCTGAAATACATGTAATGCAAAAGTACCTTCTCCAGTTGGAAATATAATCAAAAGCAGAGTTTACAAGGGGTATTCCAACAGGGATGAATGAACTTGGATCCACACACATATGCAGAAACAATGCAAGATGCTCAGTCCAAAAAATCCTCACGTTAGGTGCATACCCTATATAGAGGGGGTAAACTGTAGGTATGTACGTTTGGATGGAGAGTCTGGTTCCTGAAGGGGCACCACCAGGAGAAAGAGAGTCATGCTATAAGATAGGTTCATGGAGGGATAAAAGCATTTTTAATAATATCAGTTACATCAGTGTCTCAACTGTTCACAATACTGAAATGTCTCTTATTTTTCATTTCTATAGCACATTTCATGTACAAGACAATTCAAGGTGCTTTACGTAAAACATCAGAAGCATTATAAAAGGGTTAATGGCCTTGCAATACGATACCAAAAGAGAGTGACTTGAGAACAAAACAAAATGATATAGCATGAAAATCAGGAATAACTACATAATAGATAATTTTCTCCCCTTTGTTAGGTTTAATGGACATTCAACATGCTTCTGGAATGACTTTTGTTGATGTTTTCATTCAACAAGTCAAATATTATACGGTGGGTTGTGGATTCAATACGTTACCATTTTTGCCTGTAAAATGTTTATGGACAGATCCTCCGTCACGTGACCCGTAGGTGTCACAAACCATATGGAATATGGTTTCAGCCCTATTATTACCATGAGTGTTCACAAACTCTAACTAATCTTATAATACACTTGAAACCTGCTATTGAGGAACCACGAGAATCGAACTTCTGTAACCAACCGAATATGGCCAGTATCCAGATCGCTGCATACAGACTGAGGAAGAAGCATCACAGTCGCTGCTGTGGTTGTCATGGCGCCTTCACTTATTTAGTTCTACACAATCAGCCATAACAGATGGAGCTGTTTAGCACAAAATCTCATCAATTGTCCCTTTTCTAGTCCTTGTCATGAGCAGCTGCAACTCATGAAAGGAAACTCAAATTTAATGCCTGTCACCACCACACACATGTACATCTACCTCTATCTGTCTCCCACTTTGCCCGCCTGGGAGATCACTGCAGAATGGCAGCATTTAGTCTCCATTGAGAAGCCCCCCCATGCTGGAGTGATCCCTAATCTGCCCTCAGATTTGTGTTTCTCCCCTTGGCCAGTAAGCACCATGTAATTGGGCTCAAATTGGAAAAAGGATCTGATCTTGTTTATGTAACAAGCATTTTGTGTGATAACACCACTATGCCGTCTGTTAGCGCTGGCTGAATGCTGGCTCTTTTTTTTTTTTTTTTTTTTTGCGGACCAGTATCCAAAGCTTTTTGGGAGGCAGCAGTCACGCTTTAAGTGTTGGTAAAACTGTAGCTTTTGAGGCACTGCAGTATCCACGGTAACAAGTGCAGACTGAAAGTAAGATGCAGGGTCAGCTTTACACCTTGAATATGCTGTTGGTGGATTCTAAATAAAAAAGTTCTTATTTTTTTTCTTATTATTTCTTGCTCTGTGATTTACTTTCTCAGAAGTTTCCTCTTGTGGATTAGCTAGAACCTGCCATCCATGCATTTCCTTTGTCTATTCCTCTTGGTGTGTCTCTGTCCAGTGCTGTCTGTGCGTAATCTTTTGTATGTGACCTCAGAGATCTCACTGAGAGCCCATGATGAGTCATAGCTTAGTCTGGAGCCTCTGCATCACAGAGGGGAGCCGGGAATACAGAGCAGCGCCAGCGTTCCTCTAACACACACCTATACACACTCATGTCACACGCATTTGTGCAAGCATCAAAGGGGATGCACATACAGGGGAGTGGGCAGACTTACAGGAAGCAGTCATGCACAGGTTGCATGACCATGCATATATTAGAAGTGTGCAAATATGCTCATGAATTATACTAAGAGAGTGTGTGAAACATACAAAGACCAAGTGCAGGAAGGAGGCTTTCGCAGGGTGAATGCTTTTGACGAGGTATAAAAGTCATACAAATGAACAAATAAGACTCAAGGGCACACATGCACACTTCTAGACTCTTTTATTCATAATAAGACCTCATCCCTAGCAGCAGATGTCTGATCCTGATCCGGTAATATGCAGCACTGTGACGTTCCTGTGATCACATCCACTTTTGTTGAAATAGTCAAGAGCCTTTAACATCCCTGATTAATTTTGATGAAAATTCACACCACAGCAGAGCGTTCTGCCACACGAACACAGTTTCCGCTGTTGTGTCCCTAACATTTCTTGCATATGAGTTTCATATCTCTATGTATAAAGAGCATGTTTTCCATTATCCCACCCTGCACCTTCCGAGACTGCAGTGGAATCTCAAAAGGACGGCATTCTGTGATGTATATTTCAACAACTTCCTTGTGCAACCCCCATCTAAAAACCCATCCCTTTTTTCTTTTCTTTTTTTCTTCCACTCCTTTTACGTTTTATATCTATGTTGCAGTGGCGGTTGTGCAGTCGTGACATGGACCCTGGAAAATATCAGCAGGGGAGTTTCTGCGTCAGCAAGGAGATTTTTTTCTTTTTTTTGTTTTAACATTTTTTATCGCTCCCCTGATCAATGACTTGGGTTTAAGCTACTTATAGAATATAGGGGGTGAAAAAAAAGGAATGCACAAAGGGAATGGTCTCCAGTTTAACAAGGTGAGCCTCACCAGGAGTTTGAATGTATTTGGCATTTGAATAAAGCTGTAGAGATGACTCATGGTGGAGACACATTCTGGCTCTCAGAAAAAAGCAACATGTCCTGCAGAAACATAGCGCAGTGCATGAGTAATATCATGTGTCTGCTCTCATTTACAAAACAAATCAGGTGTATTTGGACATTCAGAACCTGTGTTGCTGCTGTAAAAGTGACACTGCCTTGTAAAACATTACCATGACTGCACACGAGGTTAAAAAGAAGCTTAAACCTCGTCTGCAGATGGAATAATACATTAAATGTAGATTTAAAGATGAACCTCAGCAGCTTTTTTTAAATTGTACTTTCATGATTTCCCATCTAGCAATGTGACTTTGTCATGGTAGATGTCTTGTGAGGATTTGTAGAAAATCAGGATTTAGCTTTTTCTTGCTAAATGCCTTTTTCAGAGTGACACAGGGTAAACTCATTTTTGTTTTGAAGAAGTGTTTCTTTTCTGTTAATTGTCAAGGAGCACAAGATGAAACTTCAACATCCAAACGTATTAAATCCCTTTTGGCCTGTCAGAAATTAACCATACTTCCAATAAAGACAAGCAGGTGTTCTGTTGTATCTGAGTATTCCTGATCGCTGTCATTTTGCTGTCAGGAGGAAAAAAAACGTCCATAATCCACATGTCTGCTCCATCAGATGAACCACTGACAGTTTTCAGAGGTTCTTAGTTGGAAATGCAGCACAAGGTGTGCCTTTTTAAAAATAGATTAATTAATTTAAAAGATTGTTTTTGTATTTAGATGGTTCCTGAATCAAGTCCCAATTGGAATCATTCTATTTAGAGTTTATTATTTTTCCTTCTATCTGCAGGGTTTCCTCCTTCAATGCAAAGAGAAGCACGTTTGGGTTATTGTTTTTAATGTGATGATAGGTATTTGTGTATAAGTGAATTATATGATTCTTAAATCCAGCCTAGGATGAGTCAAGTCAACTGGACTCATGTTTTGTTTCTTGTAAATATCTGGCTCTCATCCAGAAGAGTTTTTTCAGTTCTGATGGAGATAGTTGGAGATTTCACATAAGTTGTGGCTGCAGGAGCAAAGCTAACAGCTACACAGAACATGGCAACACAAAGGCAAATTTTCTTCATTCAATCCTCAAACATTTTTATACTGCACGACTTTTGTATCAAACCATTATTCATTTTGATGCTACTTTCTTTATCCCATTGCATGAACACTCGTGTAGTGTTCATAAGGAATTCTGTTAGACTAACAGCTGGGTGTTACTTTTAAAAGATTGAAAAATGATATGATTTTAGCTGTTAACTTATTTTCTAATGTCTCATATTAACTAACATTAGCATGAGAAATAAAAAAAAATACATACCTGCTCATATCTGGCCTTTTTTGTTCAAATTATGGCTTTTCAGCTCATTTAAAGGCACAATATCAAAACAAAGATTAGCAGCAATGTCAGAAATAAAAAAGTATGTTCTTGATCATTTTCAATGATGGCATTGCCTCAGCAGTAGCCGTGCATGTTGAAAGGGTTGGATTTTATGACAAACCCTTGAAGAGTAATCAGCAGCATTGGCTAAGCAGAGGTGACAGCAGCGGTTTGGGATTAGGGTCAGTAGCAGCACACACAGAGCTTACTGCTGAGAGAGATGGATAGAAAGTCAAAAAAAAAAAGAGGAGGTGTGCATTAGTGAGCAGGGTCCAGCTGGCACAGGGACAACGCCAAGGTTTGCTGTAAAAACTTTAATTCCTGTACCTATCAGGAATAACACATCTGCAGCTAAGGCTGATTAACCACCCACTCGGCCGGAAAGGGACGCGTTGCAGCTCTGACTCATGTGTAGGGCGACGTTAATTAGCAGGTGTCAGAGGACTCCTTATTAAAGGGGGAGATTACAACAGGACCCTATTTCAATCTGCACTCTGCATGACCTTGTGCTCATTACTGATGTGCTGCAATCAAAATGTTAGTGCCCCTCCGAGGTTTTGGATCATTTTGTGTCTGTAATCAGGGTGCTGATGTAATGCAGTAATAAATGCTAATATTTGGCTCTCAGCGACACTTTTGATGGGTTTAAATCCTTTTGCAAGCAGTTTTTTTGGGCTTAAAAAGGCACGAGTTAGAGCAAAGGACACAGAGTGGACCGCAGTGAGCTGGAATTACATGTTTCCTCCTGCATCCAAACAGCATCCATTAGTCTTTATTTTTGTTATCTGGGTTTTTTTTCTATTGCATGAAATTAGTTTAGCTTTCAGGAAGAGTAAGTTTGCTTCAGGCAATGTAATTTGCAATGAAGGACTAAATGAGGGAGTAGAAATAGAAATATTTGTATATCAAACACACATGAACCACGTCAATAAAAGAAAACACCAAATTCTAAAAGTGGCGAGTGGTGTCATCTCGACAAATACTTTAAATTCAGTTTGATCAGACAGTTTATGCCATGCAGGGGCAGGATTTTACTGAGAGAATAAACAAATAAAAAATCTGACATAATATGCCTGCAAGACTTACAGGAATGTAGTGGTGAAAGAGAGAGAGAAGCACTTTGACATTAATAAAAGGAAAAGTAGGATCATCACCATAAAACTTGAAATAAACTGAAGTGAAAGCACATTTTGGCAGGTCAGGTCAACATTATATATTTATATTCCTGCATAATTACGACAGAGTAGAAATATAATTAAAAAGATGATTCAATACATTCAGATATGCAGAGTGAGATATGCTTCAGGGAAGATCCATTCAGAGTGATTAGATTAAATTCAGTGTTACACAGTTAAGTTCGATGTAATCTGATGCGGTTCTTAATAACTTTTCTAAACCTATATTAATTTTCTTTTTAAATGAAAATTGTTTTTTTAATGTATGTGGCAAATAAGAATTAGAACAAAAATATTTAATAAAAGACCAGATAATTGTAGAATTTTTGTCACCTTATAGTGCAGGGAAACATGCATTTATTAATTTATTTTTTTACTTTACAGATAAACTGCATGTCATATAGAAATCTAACATATAATTGTTAGTGAAATACAATCTCCTTGGTATCATTTAGTATAGCTCTGATATATATCCTGATGAGGAAGCAGGTGCTCTCAACCACACTTGTAAATATTCATCAGTACATTTTTGTTGTATGCTTGGGCTTCTTCCATACTTAAAAGACCTTTTATCCATTGTTTGTTATAACATCCAAGTAATTTTTAGATATTAGATCCCAGGATGCATTGTATGTGACATCCTGCTCCGATTGTTGAGTTGTGTTTTATTTTCATCAGTTTTTTCATTATTTTATTTGCTGCACTAATGTCTAATGTCTCATTTCAGGCATCTTTACATGTACTCAGCACCTGCCCCGCCTTAACATCCTCTACCTGTGTGTCATTGTCTCCCCAGTGTGTGTATATATACTTTTTCCTCTTACATTTCCTTCCAATTTGTTCATTGTGTGTCTACCGTTTCAGCATTATTACCCTGTTGTGTCTGGATCCTGTTTGCCTTCCACCTTTTACCTTTTACCTTAGTCCTTGGCAAAGGTGTTAACCTTATTTGAGTAGGAATTTTGGGTATCTATATTTTTTTATATTTTATTTACTATATTGATTTTTTATCAGCCAACTTTTGACTTCTACTCCTTACATTTTCATGCAATTATCTGTACTCCTTATACACTTTTAAAAAAAAACTCTTTACTCCTATTTCATTTGAGTTTGTTTTCATTCAGGCTCGTCATCATTTAAAAAACACACACACTTACAAACCTATCCAGATAAATCATACCATCTAGAGAGAATGAATTTGATTATGGTTGGATGAGAAGTATAAACATATACCGATATTGGTTTGTACACAATCAATCCCAAATTTTTCAACATTAACATTTTAAATATAAAATTATGTCATTATGGCTTTTAGAATGTTTTTTTCTTTTACTTTTTTATCTTAACTCGTTATTAAACCAGCACTTTTACACTTTTACTTGAGTAAAAACCATGAGTTGAACCTATACCTATACCTGAATAATGAATGTGAACACTTTTGACACCTCTGCCCCTTGGATACCTTTACCTGACTGTTTTGGACCACCCGATTCCCACATTTGGATTGTTTAAAAGATGTCCATTTTGCATCTCTGGTGTGGAGTTTGCATTTGACACCTTCCTCCTTGACCCGATTTTTGGACATTGTGTTAAACTCACAAGCAGTGATAGGTTTGTTTACAGAGGCTTGCTAAAGTTGTCAGAAAAGTGCCATAGAAGACATTTGGTGTTGCTTAGATAACTGTCAACGGGAAGGAATTAAAACTTGTGCTGGAAACATTAGATTCAAACTATCACTAAAAGAATACATTTTATTCTTTTAATCATCTTATAATCTTCAAATGTATAATTGAGGAACAATGGCCAGTGAATATTTTGCACCGGCTGCTAAAACAAAATGTTAATACTTGTGTGTCCAAACAACATGTTGCAGCACCATTCTCACTCCCATATTGACATGCAGTATTGACCATGCTGGTAATGTTAGTGGAGCTTTCAGCTTTATTTAATAATATATTTCATCATCTAATCATGATGTTTTTAAAGTACTTTTAATGATAAAAAAAAAGATGATGTTTTCCTTTGATTGAATATTATTGGTACAGCCATTGTGTCCATTTCTGTAGAAGGATAAACTGGCTAAATGTAGTTGTGGAGTATTCCTGGATGTAAGTGATGGTAATGGGATCCTGTGCATAGAAAATTGACACAAGGGCTCTTGACCAAGTGTTAGTAGGAGTTGCAGTGGGTGTGAGAATGTATCGCATGTGCAGAGCCCTCAGCACCAGGCTGAAGAATCCTCTGATTCTTGTACCAGTCGATCTTAAAGCCAACAGCTTTATCAGGGGTGGAAATGTTGACTGTACCACCATCATTCCCTGTGCCACTGCATCTAGAACAGTTTCAACTGAGTATTTATCTCAAAGAATCAATGCATTTGAATCCAGTTGTTCCAGCATCTTACTGGTCAGTGGTAACAGGTGCAGTTGAAGCAGGGATGAGTGCAAGGAGTGTAATTATTTCCAGTTGGCTGTAAGAAATCTTACCTCTTTTCTCTTCTCCCAGGCAAAATTCACTCTGCATCCCAGTGTGCTGCATACAGGTTTTTACTTTGTTTTTATAATTTAGCATGTGGTGCTTTCTGCAAACCTGTCACACAGATTTTTTTAATATGCAGCGTGGAATTTTAATGTGATATTTCAGTGCTCCCTCAGAAAACTGCTGTGAGACATGTCAAAGTAAGCGCTTAGATCCCCCCACTGATCAGAACAGCGTGGGAACATATGGATGCTGAGACCCACATTAAAGCTTCCACAGGTTGTGCTGGAGCACAGGAGTTTCAGAGGCATGACTATGAAACGCTCTGACTGGTCTTGTGGCTTTTTCTGTCACACAGCTGGATGTGTGGATTACATGAAAAAATTGCTTCAATAGGCTTTTTTTTATTTATTTATTACAGAAGAGGCAGATTTTATCTGTGAAAATAAGAGGTTGAACAAAAAGGCTGAAAGGCAGCAAGGACACAAGGACTTTATGTGCAGCCATTAAATATGCGAACAGCAGTTCGTATGTGTCTTAAGTACGGCAGAGGTTAACGTGATGATAAGTAGCAAGGCCTTTAAATCTCTAACAACAACCTTGTAGACTGGTTATCTCAAGAAAGGTTTAAGTGAGTGAAAGAGGAGCCCAGTTATCTAATGTATCAATTATTTATTGTAAAAGCTACCATCTACTAAAGCTGTCAAATTAATGTAATAGATTAGAAATGATAGTATCCCCTCTTATTTCTGTTTTTAAGCCCATGGTGACAAAAGTCCCCATTAATTATTGTGGTGAAACCACAAAGCACAGTATAGTGAAACCATACCAGAGAATAGAAATATGGCATTAGGCAAGGTTTATTTATACAGCACATTTCATGTACAGGACAATTCAAGGTGCTTTACATAAAACATTAGACACATTACAGCAGGAGAAGCATTAAGAAGAATTAAAACAAAAAGGAAATGACAAAATAATAAACAACAACAAAGAAAGAAACCCTCAGAGAAAAAATCACTTGTTATCATAAAAGGCTGCAAATAGAAAAGTTTT
>JBBBVU010000017.1:5448542-5465067 GCA_037177055.1 Atherinosoma microstoma
GTTTGTTCCACATGTGAGGAGCATAAAAACTGAACGCTGCCTCTCTGTGTTTAGTTCTGACTCTGGGAACTGAAAGTCGACTTGACCCTGATGACCTGGTTGGTCCCTTAAAGAACAGAGCAGTTTTACAGGCAAGATGAAAGGCGAGTTTTTTTCTTACAATCTCATTTTATTTGCAGTAATTTCCTTAAAAGTAACATATGGCATTTTTTCAATATATGTAAGCACAATTTTCTGTGTTGTTATTTAAAGGTGCATGACAGGATTTGGGTAATTCATCATTTTGCTTATTGAATCTACGCTCCTCAGACCAACGTAGATTGAGTGTACCAGTGGACAGTTGGGAAATGCGGAAGCAAGCACCTACTCACACACCATAGTTTAAACTCCCTCTACATGGGGGTGTGCCTTACCTGAAAACACTAAGCTTCTCCTTACCAACTCAGCAACTTTCTGGGAGAAAGAATGTTCTCCTAACAGAGCACAGATGTCTCAATCATATTCATTTGAGATAAGAGGCAATACTTTTCAAGCAAGGACTGTTCCCCCTCCGTTAGCCGTTGGTGTGTTTTTTGAAAGGGAAGAGGCAGAAGGAGGGTTAGGGTTGACTGATATGCCTCTGAGCTGGCACAGGAAGAACAGAATCAGCATCAAGAGTTTCAATACTTCAATGTTTTTATGTTTTATGTTTCAATACTTTTAATGAATTAAGTGTCATGGGGAAGTTCACTACCTCTTGCTCACTCATTACCTGCAGCTGCGTCTGATCAGATATAGCACACCTGTTGTCCATCTTCATCACCCTTGCATATAAAGCCTGACTTCTGCTTCCAGTCCCCGATCTGTTGTCAAACCTGTGGAGTTCCTGTTCTAAGATTCCTGACACTTGAATAGTTCTTTGAACCCTGTGCAGTCAGAGTCCTTCCTCAAACCATGACATCAAGACAAAAATAATTAACTGTGGAAGAAACATAAAATGTTGAAACTGCCAATCGCACTATATCTCCACGCTATCATTGTGCCATCAGTTGCTTCACTTTAGGGATGGACTTTTTGGGGGGTTGAGGGGGGTTGCATCTGCATCACAAGTCACAATTTCTTTGATGTCCACAGAGTTCAGGTTCAGTTCAGTTGCTTTTATTGTCCCTCAAGGGGAAATTTGGTTTGCAGTGCAGTACCATAAAACATACAACAACTAAGACAATAAAATCAATAAACACAACCACAATATAACCATAGATAAGTCAAAGGGTAAGATCCAGCTGTCCATTTCTTTAAAAAAAATGAATAAAAAGAAAACAATACTAAAATTTTAAGTTCCAAGACCATAGTCAGTGCTTTTTAGTCAGTGCAGGTAAATTCATTCTCTCAAGGATCAGTGTGAATTAAGAACATTTATTGCACTAGGAATAAATGAAGATTTAAACCTATTGCATCTAATTATAGGGAACCTAAATCGCCACCCAGAGGGGAGAAGAATACATTTTTCTGATAATGGCTGGTCGGAGTTGGCCAGGATTGACTGTGCTTTCTGTGACACTTGTCGATTTTTATAAATATCTGACAAAGAGCTTTAAGCCAATTATCTTACTGGCCACTTTGACAACATCTGACAGACAGTTTTTGTTCTGCACATGAGGTTTCCATACCAGCAAATAATACAGAACAGGTTGCATCTCATCCTGACATTCAGTTTTTTTGTTTTGTTTTGTTCACTTTAAGTCATTTAGCAAACTTGAAAGACATGACTAACTTTCAAGATTGTGCTCAGCGAGACTCTCTGGAGTAATCATGAAGTGTTACATTAATTTAAAGGACAGAGTGCGTATAAAACAACTAAAAAGTTCCAAGTGTGCATATTAGTGATGTTAGGAAGCTAGAGGTTTTAGAAGAGGTGAAGAGTAGAGCCTGTAAAATTCTTTAAGGTTGAGAGGGATGCCCCTTCTTAGTCTAGATAAAGATGGCAGTATTGTGCATGGGGATAGCAGTATCAGCTGTTATTCCTGAGAGAAGCACAAAGGTTGAGAAGCAGCATAGCCTGTTCGAATGAGTTTAAACATGAGTTCAGACCCTAAAGTCACTCTGTAAGCAGATTTATTGCTTTGAATTTGATTCTTGCAGTCATGGGTTGCCGCTGAAACTCGGTCAGTGGTGGAGTGACGTGCCATTTTTGCTTGATCAATTACCAGATGCACCTGTACCTTCTTAGCCATCTGTATTGGTTTCACACCAGGACCTGCACACCTGCTTTGAGGACATGGCCGTAGTTAAGAAGAGAGATTACTATGCCCTGTAGTCAAGATTTCAGATACATTCCCACATTTTTCTAATGTACAGGGCAAGAGACATGCCCGAGAGATAGATGCAACATGGTCAGAGAAATGGCACAAATACTGGAGAAATAAATAAAGAGGCTATTTTAATATTGACTTGTTGGCCTTTTTAAATCTTGCCTATGTTTGTACTTGCTTCCTCCCTTTCACACATAATTTCATATTCATATAACACTTTTAATGTGATGGATCCAAAAGCATATCCATTTTCAAAGTTCAAAATGTCAGTTAACTCTTTAATAAAGTTAAATATTCAGTTAGTGGACCAGTGGATTCCAATTTTCCCGTTGACTCAGGCAGCAGTTTTATTCCATGCTGCGTCTTTCTCCTTGGCAGCAACAGCAGTGTTCCCTTCTTTACGAAATGCCTCTTCGTATTTCCGGTATGCTTCAATAAAAGTTTCTTGCTCCAATCGAGTTAAAATAAAAAGCTTTTTGTCAACGGCTGCCATGGTGAATCCAAGTATATTGGGGCTCCATTGATGATGGCTTTTTGTTGGGGTTGCTGACTTTGGGTAAAGATACTCAGAGTTGATTGAACCACTCAAAGCAGCTGTTCTGGAACAGAAAACTCAGAGTTGTTCAGCTCAGAAAAAGTAAACCCAGAGTTTCCAGAGTTAGTTTAACCTCTTTTCTGGAAATAAGGCCCCAGTACATGGACTAGACCATTGTCAGTCATTTGTAACTTTGTTCAATGCAGGTTGGTGTTTCTAAAAGTAATACCCTTATACAATAAACACTGACTAAAACATTTAGACTGGGAGTGGGTTTGATTTTCAAAAATGTTTGCATTACTGCCAGCTTAAAGGCCTGTGGTACATGGCCAATTAAAAGAAACATGTTGATCAAGATCAAGTACTGAAGTGTTGATAAAGGTAAAGTCTCTGCGGAGGGTGGTGAGGACAGCACAGAAAATTATTGGGTCTTCCCTTCCTCCCATCCAAGCCACAAAATCACTGCCTGACCAAGGTCCACAACATACTCAAGGACCCCTCCAACCCCACCATGGTAACTTCTGCCCTCTAGTAGGAGGTTCTGGGGCCTTCAAACCAGATCAACCAGATTCAGAAACACTGTATGGTGTTTGTTTCCAAATGACGATAAAGGAAGTCTGAGCCTCTGAGTTAAAAAATCTTCAAACAACCATGTTGATAGAGGTCCCAACAGATGTTGATGGTTTAGGTGGCAGTCCATGCAGTACAATTGTGGGGGAGGCATGTTAAGTGAACTGCCCTCCATATTATTTATAGGTGGAATGTAACAATAAGTATAGTTATATTTCATAGCATGTGCAGAGTTACAGGAACACAGACCTCTATTATCTGCCCAGTGTTTCATCAGTTGGAAAAGCCTCTTTGACATAAGTTTCAACCGAAGCTTGATCCACATGGTGACTGCACCTTCTTCTTGTTGCATCATTGGTCTGGCCCTGTAGGTTGTGCAGCTGAGGATGCAGGGACTGTGTCTTGATTAGCTAAAGGAGCATCATGTCAGTCTTTACAGGCATGGCTGAGGTAGAGGCAAGTGTGGCATTGACAGACTTTGCTGATGCAGATGGGCCTAAATCTCCCTCTGCATTTGCAGTGTCATCTGTTAATGTGGCAAAACTCTCTAAGGCCTCATGAGCTGCTATAATAATGACAGAGCTGCCAATCATTGCAGATGCAAAGCAGTTGGATAAAACCATGGCAGCATCAGCTGAAATGGAAACATCATCGAGGGGATTTTGTTTTCACCCACAGGCCAAATATCTACAGCCTCTGAGATGGGGTGACAGAATAATGTCGGGTGACCTAATCATGGAAGAAAACACTCTCATGGAAGATAACACCATCCAAAGAAGACCAAATAGATGATGCAAGATCCAAAGAAAACCCATCTGGATAGGTTGCATAAAGGAGGGACACTTGACTTCCAAAGCAAAGATGTCTGAGCAAAGGACTGTGAATATGAACTGTGAAGAGCTGGTTTTCTTCTTCTCCAACATGACATTATGTGGTTTAATATTTTTGTGAATGATGGCAGAAGTCTTCAAAGACTAAAGTGCAGAGAGCAGCTGCAAGGACACAAGGAGAAATTGAATTTTTTTTGTTCAGATCTTGACAGGCATCTCCCATCACTGCCTTATGATACAATCATAGGCATTGCTTTATGATAGAATATGGGGGGAAAAAGAACTGACATATTTGCTTTGTGAGGGTTTGAGTTCATGAAATGAGTGCACCTGTGTCATTCAGCAGCTCGTGATGCTTCTTGTGTAGCATTTCAAATACCAGGTAAGCATTCTCTTTGTGCTCAAAGTCCTCAAGGAACTGATGCATGTTGGTGTGATCAAGGCCAAAAATCCTTTAAGGTACAGTCTTCCAGGAAGAAGAGAAGCATTAAATGCAGTAATTCAACTGGCGAACAATTAAAATCAGAGATTGTAGAGTTCCTAGATGTTCAGACTCTGTCTGGATTTCTCAGAGTCTCTATCCTCTTCCTGAGGATCTTGATGGCCATGGTGTACTTGGTTTCTATATTTTGGCTCTTGGCAAATTTGCTAAAGAAGCCACTAACCTTCTGACCAAAATTGATAACTGTTAATCCTTCTGGATAGCACATCCCATGGCTGGATCGCTAAGTCATCAGATCAACACATCTCACACAATGAAATCAGGAAAATACAGATGATTGTTAGTACTGATGAGTTTTGGCACATTTCACTCATCAATCTTAAAACTCATGAATAATGACAACAACAGTGAACTTTTATTGTTTACTCATTCTAAATTATTTATAATTTCTCTTTGCATGAAATTTTCTGTTTCATTTCTCTTCTTATTTACAGCTAAAGTGAACTAAAGCTCAGGTGAGGCTATTAGTGCTTATTTGTAGAGTTACATGTATGGACTGGTGTGCAAAAACAAACATATTCTCACCTTTACCAAAATAATTCAACATTAAGTTAATCAGAAGACGATCAGAGAGGAAGAATGTGGGAACTTTTTCTGTGTAATGTGCATGAACATATTGGTGTGTTTAGTCTATATTTGACTCGAGGATCCTGGAAATGGCAAGTTTTGTCATTTCAAATCTCTTTAAGAGCATATTTGCTCCATTCTTCATGTGAAGTTTCTCAACAGAAAACTGCCTGAGCTTCTCCCTGGTATACCTGTTGAGACTTCCTTCTGCTCTGAAACATTCCAGTGAGTCAAAATGTGCAGAAACTAAAAAAGCCATGCTTGAAAAATATTTCTAACATCATTACCTTGAGACAATTTTGTTTTGAGGTAATGGGTTGATTATTTTTAAAAAAATATGATAGAAATTTATTAGAGTTCAGGGAAGCCAAGAAAAAGAAATGAACTTAACAACACATACATGTCCTTAAGTTACTGTCATCCATTCTGACCAGATGCAACAATTACCAATGAAATAGACTCTAACTCATTTTTTAGCTTAACTTGATCATCTCATGCTTTTAAAGAAAATAAAAGCTAATCATCTTCTGATAACAATTACACTAGGTTACTACCTCAAGAAAACAATCATGAGAATATAGGTTTGTGATCTCAGCATAAGAGAAAAATTCACGTTATTATCAGATAACGGCATCAAAATAAATCATTGCAGGCAAAGCCATTTCTGTTAAAATGTTCAAATACAACAATCCTAACCAAGAACATTGCAGCAAGAGCTATAGAGGCCAAAGGAGAATTCATTTTATGAGATTATATTACACACTGAACGTGCCTTGAGCTGTTCAAACATGGACTGGTCTTCTAAAGTAGCGTGCTTTCCTCAACATATAGTTCAAGTGGCTAAAACAACAGAGCGCCTATCTTTGTGTTCTTCTGCTGAAACAAACAAAAGCCAATTTCCTAGGAGGAAAAAAAAAACAGGAAGGAAAATGACGGCATAATCTTCAACGCTGTCTGAAATGACTGTAATGAATTTGCATGTTATCATAAAGCCAGCCTATTTCCAATGCAAATCTCTCTCTTTCCATCATTGTCACATTCTATAATGCTTACATTAGAGCATGTAAAAGGCCTTCTATAGGACAAAAAGACAACGCTGCCTGATAATGAACAACTCATCCATTGTGGTTTGCAGTGGTGCCACAGCAGCCAGCAGGTTTGACATCTGAAATGTATAGTCTTGCAGATATTGAGGAATTTATCTAAACAAAAGCTATAGCTTTATTGTACATGTTAAACCAAACTGGTGCTTTGTAGCTTCAAGATAAAATGATTTGAGTTATTTCCAACAAGCTTTTCAATGCAAATAAAAAAAGAACTGAACGGCTGATTGAAAAAATCCTTTTATTGGATCTAAAGACAGCAGTATGGTAATTGATTAGTACTAAGGACTTGTTTGCAGTTATATTACCACAAGAGTTTGAGCTGTAATATCATTGATATCAAACAATTATTGAATATTCTTAAAATTTCATGTAGTACAAAACCTACTGTGGAGACAAATATCACAAAACCTTTCGATGTTATCCACCGCTGGGGGTTCTGATCCAGAGAAACAATTAAATCATCATTTATTCTCTGGCTCTGTCACTCTTTACTGTTGCTATCTAGACTACAGTCCAAGAGAGACGTGGCAGCCGCAGGGCTGCGCTCGCCTCACCTCGCTGAATCATGATGTATGATGTTTATATAGCTGTAAAATCCCCTCCAGAGGTGAAATGCTCACTGCTTCCCCTAATTAAGAGCAAGCAGACATAAACATAGGCACAACCCCACACGGCACACACACACACACACACACACACTCAGGAAAACAGAAACACTGTAATCCCTGCATGATTTAATGCTCACATAGACACACAGGAAGAAGCTGTGCTTAATGCACAGTTGCAGAAAATGCACAAAAATCCTCGGAAAAATAAGATATTTCATTATTCCCGGCGAAGGAAATGTAAGAAATCAGACTTGGTGAACATCAGCTTCAACATCTAAAAGCATCAAAAAGAAACTCAGATGAGTCAGATGTTTCCCCTGGTGCTCTTTACACTCACCTAATGTGAAGTTACTGATCAATAAAAAACTGTAATATTTTTTCCCCGGTAATACCACCTGGCTGTTTTTCCACTTCATTACAGTGGAATGATGGCGTCTAGGGACAGTAAAAGCAGGACCAGTCTAATATGTATATAAGTGTAGGTAGAAAGGTGTTGGAGGAGCTATGATTTAACTCTCACAGCTTGCAATGAAATGTGGATGCTGCACAGCTATGTGGTGCAGACCCATCTTGACACACATACTCAGAGGAATAAGTTCAGTTGAAAAACAGCCCGCTGTAGATTAACTTGTCACCGAAGCTAAGGGTACCACAGTCCTGAGGGGTTGTCTTATCCTTGAGCACATTGGCCTGCTAGCTGCTCCTTGTTATTTAGTTAGCTCTTATCTGCTTCTCTGAGCTGAGGCAAGTCAAACATGAATGGGCACACACGGCTGCAGTCGCCAACAGCCTGCAAGAAAAAGATGTACTTGAAGCAGCATTTGATCTGATAGCCTTAATTGAAAGGTGGAACTTGAGCGAAGAAGCTTGAAAAGATCCTGCAAGAATTTACGAAATCAGATACACAATTCTTTGAGACTTTCATATTGCAAAAAGAATAAGATAGAAAAAGAATACATAACACAATGTAAGTGCAAGGTGCCCCTCGGCTAGATATCATTATGTTGAGGAACCACAAAGTGACATATTCAGAGGTGAAATCTCCCTCCCCCATCTCTGAGGAACAAAAAACTTGATGGGTTACAAAATACAAATATAAGCACTGTACCGGAAAACTGTCGAATAGCAACTCAACTGAACCTGACAGGTGTCTTAAAATATGCACTTGACTGAGGTTTAGGTTAACTACATTTCATTTAAAAATGTGCAGCCTAAGAAAAAGTCGAGGTTTATTTATGCCAGAAGCTGAAGAGGAGTTTTTCGTAACAGATGCAGAACAACTGGGTTGACTAATTTCAGCACCAGTCGCCTCTACTCATAAGAGTTAGGGCCCATTTATGCTTCCTGTACCTACATACAGTAAATAGGCACATCCAAACAAACATTGTAAAAAGTCACAGTTGATACAATACCATTAGTTAATATTAGTTTCTTTTTACTTTTTTTATTGCCCCTTAAGAGGAAATCACACAATTGCACAGTGTGCGTTAATATCTTCATTCCAAGGCCAATATGAAATATGAATAAAACTCATGAACATAAACACTTCAAAGGAATTCTTATGAGATTATAATAAATTGTGTTAATGACTACATTATAAAAATTACATGAAAAAATCTTTATCACATGATAATGAAAATAATTAGACTAATTGATATATGTATTTGAATTTCTTAAAAGGTAATGAAATAAAATATATGATGATATATAATGAATATAATAAACGTAATAAAACATCATCACTATAACTAGCAGCATCATCATGACCTCTGATAGGCTACCATTATCATGTGACATGGAGGACATAGAAAGAATTCACTGGATTTCACATGTAATTTTACTGCCAACAATTTCACAGAAGTGAATACAAATGGCGTGTTTTGTATTATCACAGTGTTATTGCAATATTAAAGTATTAATTCCAAAATATGGACTGGCAGATATCAAAGTATTTACTCCAGAGTATCAATACGCCCATCCCTATTGCCCACATTTTCCTGCAAAACCCTTTTATATTGGCATGGTTGTTAGATAATATGTCTGCTATTTTACAGAGTTAAAAGTTTCAACATCAATTTCAGACAATAGAAAATGTGGCAGCTATGGAGGAGATCATGATAAGAGGCAGCACAGTATAAGCAGTGATCTGTGGAGCCATTGACCTTTTAAATAAGCATTAATGAACTTTGGCAGGTTTTCTCAGTGAGTCGCCCCCTAACATCGGCTAATTCAGCATCCATCTTGCTTCCTACCTGTAGAACGAGTTCTCTCCAGTCGCTGAAAGTCACTCTGATGTTGACTCTAGACTTATCTCTCTATACCTCTCTTTTCCTCTCTTCTTCTCAAATAATATCGTCCTGTGTTTCTTTGACCATTCAGCCATGGTGCATATTCAAAGCAACCAATGTTTTGAAATACAGTTACTGACATATGACCCAAAGCGTAAAGGGAGCTCAGCAAGAACGTGGTGCAGCATCCTGGAAGCAAAAGTCCATTTCTCAGCCTTGGGACACTGCTGGGCAATGACAACTCCAGGAATGTACATAATAATTGTCACCGCGCCATCAAAATGAGTCAGAAATGCATATTTCTAAGGTCATAAAGTTACATAGTTTCAAACTGTGGCAGGATGTAGGAGCGCCCCAGCAGGGGTTAAACCCACAACCTCCTGGGTGAGAGTCATGCACGCTGACCAATCAGCCAAAGGGATATCTTTTTGGCCAAGTAGGGCACATCATCAATCGGAGGCATAGTGACAGGATCCACTCTGTCACAAAACCATCGGTCTTAAAGGGTTAAATGTATCACAGCTTTTTCTTCTTTGTTCCCTTCACTGGTCACACGTCAGCTATACTGCACAACACTGCCCCCACAGTTTCCGGTGGTACTGCTCCGTTTACTACATCAAGCTCTCTGAAAACGGTCCAAATTATGTACCAAAAAGATGTAGAAGATGGCATAAGGCTCCATCAGTATGCGTATGTTTAGCATTGAGAATAAATGAACCTTTATTTTCAGTGTAAAAGACTGAGTTTCCTAGCTAACGCATTCCCAATTGTAATGCGTTTTGAATGCACTGAGTTCTGAGGGCCTTAAGGAGCATCTAAAGATGTCTAGGTAGGGCTGAATGTCTTTAGAATATGCATCTAAGCAAGTATTTAAAGGGGCAGATTAGAAGTCGCATAACGTGGGACAAAACCAAAAATAGATGTGGCAATGAATTGTTTGCCATGCGGCTTTAATCACACTGAATGGACACAAATCAAATGTAACATGTAAAACCTTGTCTTGAATCAGTCTGCGGTGGGAGCTGATAGAGCAGTGATGAATATGAAGCAGGGTCTCTTTCCTTAGCTTCTCAAATACTTTGCAACACAAATTCCTGGATCAAGCTTCCCTGATGTAATCAGAAGAAACCATGACAGCAAAAACGTTCGTAAATTTTGTCTGTGTGGATTCTGCAGGGAGCAAAATGTTTTCAAAAAAGAAGAGAGAGTGTGTTTAAGGTGTGTGTGGGCACAATTTCCAAACACAATGGATGATTAGAAGATAGCTTAGCTGAGTAAATGATACAAAATAATCTAATGATGATGCCCTTTTTTCTCCATACCAGCAAATACTGTATCCTGCTGCTATGAATGTCTGGTTTTGGTAAATGGGAGTTTTTACAGACACTTAGAGCCCAGCAGATTATTTAAATAAGTTTACGGAAATCTTTCTTAAAAATAGAATTATCTTGATTTATTTTAGCCATTAGATCAGTAAAATAAAATTCTGATCAGTGAAAATGGGTGATAACTTATTGGAGATATCAGTGATTTATAAAGGATGTGCATCTCTCCTGTACAGTACGATCTGATGAAGGATTCTCTTCAATGCAATTTGATTTGATGCTGTTTGATTTTCCATTTAATGACTAAATAAATGTATAAGGAGGAAGAAGAGGAACTGTGGGAAGTGCTCCCATGTCGAACTACACACGTTGGACACAAATCTTACACAATATTTTTTTTAAAAATCCTCCTTTTCTCTCCACTACAAATGGTCATGGTCATGACTTTTAAACACGTGCCTGGGTGTTACACATTTTAGTATCCGTGGGTGTCATAAATGCTCAGGTTTGAAGTAGATTTTGTGAAATATGATGCTGGATATAGTTACGTGATCCAAGGACAGAATGAAAAAGGAGCATGCTGAGAATGACAGGCAGAAAGGGTGACTGGTGATGAAACGACGGCAGTGGCAGAAGACACAGAGGGCACATGAATTACAAAACTGCTAGATACAGAAGATAAAATCCAAAAATCAAACTCCTAGACTTTCAGGTTCAGGCAGAGAAAAACAATCTGATGATAGAGTGAAGTAAAGAATGGAGTGAAGCCGGGGAAATGTATACTGTTTGGGAATAAGCTGATGGATTGCAGCTGTGTCAGATAATAGCCAAGGAGGCAAGTAGTCATGCCCACAGGAGGTCAGACACAAAGTGTGAGACGGGGGGGAAGACAGACAGCCACACATGAAGGGGGGGGTCAGACCTCACAGCTGCTGCATGAAAATCATGAAAATAGCCATTTCCCCGATCCCCTTCATATCATGTGGATGCTGCACTACAAAAAAAGTGACTCAAATGACAAGAACTGCTGATCTACTGGGATTTTAATGCACAGCCATCTCTATGGTTTACAGAGAACGGTGTGAAGAAGAAAAAAATCCATGAGCAGCAGTTGGCTGGATGAAAATTGCCTCTAATGTCAGATGTCAGAGGAAAATGGGCAGACTGGTTGGAGATGATAGAAAGGCAACAGTAACGCAAATAACCTCTGAATATAACCAAGATATGCAGAATACCATCTCTGAACGCACAAGATGTTGAACCCTGAAGCAATTACTTGACTTTTGACAGACTCACCAAAACTGGACAATACAAAAACAATGGAAAAATCATGGAAGCATGGATCCATCTTGGCTTGTATCAGGATGGTGAAAGTGTTAGGTAGTAACATACTACTAGTAACACGTTACTGTGACACTTACTTTTGTCAGTATGCTCTAATGCGTTTGTGTTTAAATAAAGGTACTAATTTACTGTTACCCTATGGTAAATTTGTCTGTTACTAGCTAAATGAATTCTTCTTAGCCAGCAGCTTTGTGCTTCTTCCCGTTTACAGCAGTGATGCGTCGCAGGCAGTCTTGTATTGTCCGTTGGTTAAAAGTGACTTTGGGCTTGTTTTTCTGTGAAGTCACTGACATCGTCAGTCGCGGGTTGCGGGTTTTTGGCCTTGTTTTCTTAAGTGTAGGCTAGTTGCTTATTTGGGCTTCCTCTGCTCCCTCTGTGAAACTCTCCTGATGACAGCTGTCGACAATAAAGGAATAACTCCTGGATGCAGAGCAGGAAACGTGAACACAACAGTCTTTTTTTTTTTTTTGTCCCAAGAAATCTAGTCTCCATAGCCCCCTTTCCTGTTACAGTGGCCGCCATCTGAACCAGCACGCCTGGCCCTATCCACACACACACAAACACAACTTCATTTGACAGAAAGACAGAGTGGCAATGCCCTTGAATAACAAAAAGGAATATGTAAATACATGGAATTATGTAAATAACAATATATAAAGAGTAGGAGTAAGTGCATTGGAAGGATCAACATGCTGCCTCCCTGAAAAACCTTCTTATGTTTATTTATTTATTTTTATTTTGTTTTATTATTAAAGATTTTCAGAATTATAACAGTCCAGCACAGTACACACAGATTATATAAAATTTTAGCAAATCCGTAATACATCCACAGCAGTGATCTCAAGTCCTTGTTAAGTCTATAATTTCAAACGGTTGCAGTTGAGTTCCCAGGTACTCCATCACTTTGCCAAACTTTAATAAGAAAAGGTCCTTCTGATCATTAATGCCAAATCTTAGTCTTTCCAGAGATATATATATAGTCTGATATCAAAGATTTCCAGCAGTGTATTGACGGGGGTCATCTGCAACCCTTTTGGTCATGACAGCTTTTCGGCCCCGCATAAGCAGAAACTGTACAGTGTTCTTATGTGATTTTAATGATTCAGGGATACTTACCCAGTAAATATGGTATTGGACTAGGTTGTAGTTGCTGCTTAATTATCCCGCTAATCTCGGCACATACAGCCTGCCAAAACCATTTAATCTTTTCACATTCCCAGAGGCAATGAAATCTTGTCCCCACCACAAATTTACATTTTGGGCAATTTGGAGAAGCCCCTGCTGTATATTTACTATACATATATGGAGATATATAAACATTTACTAAAATATTGTATTGCATTTCTCTGAATCTATTACATATGGATATTTTCTGAGGTAAGAGTAAAATTTCCTTCCATATTTCTTGATCTATTTTGTTTTTGCTTGAGTTTCCCATAATTTCTGTAGAAATAATAGTCTGTCTTCAAATGTTCCAGCTTGGTATAAAATGTAGAGACAAAGTGACCTTGTTTATCCCTGTCTAAAAGAGTAATTTCTAATAAGTTGAATTCATCATGAAGATTGAGAGTATGCATTTTGGTATGTACATAATGTCTGACCTGAAGGTATTTATAAATTTTTTTTTTTTTTGTAATTTATATTGTAGCTTGTAAGGAATCAAATGTTTTAAATGTTCCTCTATCCCAAAAATCATAGATATGGTAAATTCCAGCTTCATACTAGCTCTGAAAATTGGATCCAGTGCCTCTTTTGGATTAATCAGGATTGTCAGTCAACATTGTAAGACAACTGAATCTATGTTTAGTCCCAAATAATTTCTGTAGAAAAGTCCATGTTGTACTCACATTAGTAATTAGAAAGTTGTCTTTTGCCATAATTAGCATTTCCCTCCCGCATTTATCAAGTAAGTTGACAGGAGAAGTTTGGAGAAGGTTGCTTCAATCTCAAAGCATGGTGGTTTCGGTTGAGCAGTTGCCCATATTGAAATTATTCTAGCTTGCATTGAGAATACATAATTTGTAATGTTGGGGAGACCCTATCCTCTTTTTTCTTTTGCTAATTGTAAAATATCCAATTTTATTTTAGGCTTTCTGCCAGCCCATATAAAATCAGAAATAGCTTTGTTACTATCTTTAATACTGTTTCTCTTCAGAGATATAAAGAGCATGGATAGAGGGGTAAATGATTTTAGGGAGAATTATCATCTTGACTAGATTGATTCTGCCAAGAAAAGATACAGGAAGCTTTCTCCAACTTGACATCTTGTCCTTAATGTGTTTTAGCATGGGGTTAAAATTTCCAGCATAAAGTTGATAAATTTTTGAAGTTATTTCAACTCCCAAATATGTGAATCCATCTCGAGCCCAGCAAAAAGGTTTTACAAAATCATGTTCAATCTCATTCGAAAAACCAAGTGGCATTATCTTAGATTTTGTAAAATTAACTTTGTATCCGGAGATTTGACCGAACTCTTTCACACAATCGATTAGCGCAGGTATTGAATTTGATGAGTCCGTTAATGTCAGGAGGATATCATCCGCATACAGAAGAATTTTGTGCCTTGTTGTTCCTATAACTGTTCCTCTAATATTAGGGGTTTGCCAAACAGCAATTGCTAATGATTCTATAGCTAAAGAAAACAGTAAAGGAGACAGTGGTGACCCTTGAGCTGTGCCTCTATTAAGTTGGAATTGAGTAGAAATCAAGCCATTTGTTAAAACTGAAGCAACAGGCATTTTGTAGAAGAGCTGTACCCATCTAACAAAATCTGATTGAAAGCCAAATCTTTTCCAACACTTCAAACATGTATTTTCGCTCTACGCGATCAAATGCTTTCTCTGCATCCATCGTTGCTATAGCATTTGGAGTTTGATGAGAGTTAAGATAATGAATAATATTAATTAAACGTCTTGTGTTGTTCGATGAGGTACGGCCCTTTTTAAACCCTGCTTGGTCTGCGTTAACTATATCAGTCACAACCCTTTCAAGTCGATTAACCATTATTTTAGAAAGTATTTTTACATCCACTCCAAGGAGGCTAATTGGGCGATAAGAGGCGCATAGTTCTGGGTTTTTCCCTTTTTTGGGGATAACTATAATATGAGCTAGGTACATAGATTTGGGGAGTTCATTCTCTTCAAAGGATTTATTGAACACGCATTGTAGCAGTTGGTTAATCTTACTCTTCATCTTTTTATACAGAAACCGTCAGCTCCTGCACTTTTATCTAACTGCATTGAGGCAATTGCTTTGTCAATTTCTGTTATTGTAACAGGTCCTTCCAACAATTTAGCTCGTTCATCTGTTAGCTGAGGTATCTGCAAGCCACCAGAGCCTTGTTGAATCTTTGCCATGAATAACTAAGACAGTTCTGAAGATAAAAGGGTGTCCAACCCAGAACCAGCAAGGTGCTGTGGCTGGTAAGTGTATGTTTGCATAGAAAATGGAAGCTATACGCCCAAGCAAAAAAAGAAGTCACCCTTTGGAAAAGAGTGGTGGAGAGGAAATAAGTGACTCCCTCTGGCCCCCATAATCAGTTGCAAAGCCGCAAATTAATCTTTTGAAAGGGAAGTGTTGAACTGCATTCATGTAGAATGATAACCAACGTATCTCACAGCTGTTTCATTCCTTCATACCTCAGGAAATCATGTCAACTTGGGAAAAGTGGGCACAACATGTCTGCTTTATGTTTAGACTTAATACACAGCTTTTTTTTCTATTGTTGTAAAAAAAACAATCAAAATGAAACTTTAGGGGAAGCAATAAAACGTGAGAGTAGCGAGCTGCAGCTAAAAGCCTCACTAGCCATTTTTTTTAATCACCCCCCATCCAGATGTGGAAAATCAAGGAAATGACGACAGAGACTCTTGAGCTTCCTCTGTAAAGCCGGCAGAAATAAAGAGGGCTCTAAAACATCTTAAATTTTTTACAGATATCTAAACTCAAAGAAGACACATTTAAGATAAGTTATAAGTTATAAGAGGAAGGGATGAAACACAATGGTAAACATCATCCTGTTCAAACTCTTTGAGATGTGTTGCTGCCATGACATTTTTTCCATGAAACAATAAAATGTCTTAGTTTCAACATTTGATATATTGTTTATGTTCTATTGGGATTGAAATAAGGGTTGATGGGATTTGCAAATCATTGCATTCTGTTTTTATTTACATTTTACACAACATCCCAACTTTTTTTAAAATCAGAGTTTTAATTGGATGACAGTGAATTGGATTGAACTGAACAGTATCTTTTAAAAGTAACTTGAGAGGCTATTTTTGTATGGTGAGCTGCATCATTGAAAACTAAAAGCACTCACAGAGTGCAGACCTCTGCAAAGCCATTGTATTTTTCTTTTTTGCAAATGACGTTTTGCAAACTTCCAAAAGTTATCTGATGGCACGGCGATTGTTGGCTGCATTAGGGAGGAGCAGGAGGGGGAATACAAGAATCTAGCAAAGGACTTTGAGGTGTGGTGTTTCCAGAACCAGCTGTACATCAACACTTCTAAGACCAAGGAGATGGTACTGGACTTCCACAGGACGAGACCACCAAGA
>JBBBVU010000017.1:5470687-5481672 GCA_037177055.1 Atherinosoma microstoma
TCTCTGAGCTGCTCTACCAACAGACTCAGGAACTGCTTCCTACCCAGGGCCATCAGACTGTTTAACAGCACACTAGGCGGGGGTAGAGGGGCACCACAGTGAGTGGTCCGGTCGGTCTGTCTGTCTGTCTGATGATTGTCTGATGATTGTCTGATGATTGCATTATATTTGAGTTAGAAAGCTCTTATGGCAAAATTATCCGTGTCCTCATAAAAATCCTTTGAAAAATTCCTGGATCCAAAATCGAATCACTTATTCTTTATTCCAGTTTTGATATTTCCTGAAAATTTCATCACGATCCATCCATAACTTTTTGAGTTATGTTGCTAACAGACAGAGAGACAAACGCGGCAGAATACATGACCTCCGCCTTGGTCATTAAATAAATAAAGATTGAAATAAAAATAAATGGTGATGAATACAATTTGAAATAAAAGTGTAATGAAATAACTAAATATGACTGTAAAATAGAACTAAAAATATTATCATTACATAGATATTTAATCAAATAAATGAAACAATTCATTTATAAAGGTCTCTTGAAATAACAAATGAAATATACGTTTTAAATAGGTTATTTAACTTCTTTGATTCGTTTTATTATTATTCATTTCTTGAGAATATTCGTTTCAATGTTCATTAATGTAATGAATTTTTAATAAAATAGATCTCTGTACTTTAGTTGAGCATCAGCACAATTCAAATAGAGCTGAATTGAAAATAACACAGAGAAACAGCATAGAAACCTTTTTTTTCTTCCATCCATTTTTTTTTTTTGTTTGTTCAAGTAGATCATTTTGGGAAGGGTGAAGTTATCCACTGAACTCCACTCTGCTCCTCTCTTCTTCAGGATCGGCCTTTTTGATATAAGTACTTCATGATGTTTGGAGAATGTTCTTACAGCATGAGAGAGTAAACTGCCCGAGAGCTCAGACCACACACCAAACTGATAGAAAAATATCATACCTTTTATTCTCATATACTTATATTTCTTTCATTCACTGGTTAAATAGCAGTACAAGTGGCTAAAATTAAGAATTGTCACATATTAAGACAATCTTTCAGTGATTTAAATTTTTTTTATTAATGTTGTACTCGTGGTGCGTTCAAAACAAAACTGAAAATCAAAAATGAATGAACACCAGTTTGAAGTCAGATTTCCTTGTCATATAAAAAAAACATTAATGGTAGAGCATTATTAACTTATTTATTACTTCACTTATATGTAACTAATGAGGAGATTTGATGTCAACAGCAGAGCAAAATACAAACCCTAAAGAGTTTCAGCTCTCCATTTCCAAGGTGCAGTGACTGCGTCGGCGATAAGAAGCTGTATCACTTTTTAAAATGACAAAACTTTCACGGTAAATCTAAACAACCCAGTGAAAGTCACATTTTTTGGCCCTTGAGGTCTTAAATTAAACATCACAGTTGTGTTTTATCTGGGTTTTTGATTTCATAGTGACTTCAGACTCCCAAATATGTGCTCCACAGCACAGATAAAAGTCATTCATCTAATTTATGTCCAAATGTCACAATCACTTTTTTTGAAAATGACTTTTAAAATATAATTTCCTCTGAGCTGTGATTCAGTGTTAAAGGGTCTGATGACGTGAGTTTGAGCTAGAAAAGATGCCCTGAGGTTCTAGACCAAAATCAGAGGGGGGGGGGCAGCTGGGGCCAGCTGCTTTGTTGTAGAAGCACATTCACGAGAAAATAACACAACAAAGAGACTTCAAGAATTTCCAAACTGACTGTATAATAAAGGTAATATTATAACAGGAATTCAGTTACTTTTATAATTTTTATATGTAACTATTTGACAAAAAATATCTAAATCTCTCAGTTATCCATCTCATTGAGGATATGAAACAGTATGAAACAGTTTGTCTCAGCATCTCAACTTCAGATACATGCAACACAGAAAAAACCCAATTAAAGCCTACGTTGGATTACTAGCGACAGCTCTGTGATGATCTCGTGTAATCACTGCATGTTTGTGCTTCTGAGATTTGACATGGTTGGAAAAACAAGAAGTATCCTTCTTCCAGTTCTTGTATACAGATGGTGTATCATCAGTGTCTGAGGTTTTAGGAGGGCTAAAATGTCTGCAAGCATAATATTTAGTCCAGTTGTTTTCAGTTTTTAAGCCAGTTGTGAACTTAAAACCACTCTGCTTTAAAACTTCTACTTTGTCAGCGCAGTCAAAATTGAAAATCTTTCCGGGAATCAGTTCCTCCCTTATCTGGCTGATATCTGAAGGAAATGTTGATCAGTAAAAAAACAAAAAAAAACAACAATAACACCTTAAGTAGCTTTTGGTGGATTTGGTGGTGCTTATCCTTATTGGGTCAACTGGAAAATTGAACCAGAATTCTAATTTCTTTTTTTTACAGGGAGATTAAATTTCCCGGCAATTTGAGGACAAATATTTGACTCTGACGTAAGATTTAACTTTCTTTTTTCCTTTCATAATATATAGGGTAAAGATTCATTATCTTTCAGAGTATGCAGCTCATTACCGAAGCAGTTGTTTATCTTTTATGAATCATACGTCTGGGCTTCGTCTGTTTTTCTTCTTCCTCTAATTGTGAACTCTGTTTTCTTTGTTGGACTAAAGGCGATAAAAGACTTGATTGGGATGTTACTGGTCTGCCCTCTCATCTGCTTAGCTCTGCGTTCTCAACACAATGACAGGATGTGATGTCACACAGTGCCAGTCATGAGGCTGCAGGCTGCCTGGGCCGGGGACCTGCTGGCATTGATGGTGCAGCAGTGACCAGTGATCCATAAACAACGAATACATGGAGTTCAGCGTCATACAAAACCATGTTAGAAAAAAAAAAAGATGTATTTCAAGCATGTGAACATGCCTGTAAAAACAGAGCTAAATGTTTATATTTAAACATCTTGTGAAATGTTTTTTGACATGAATGTGAGAAGATTGAGTGTGCTCATTTGTCTTCAATGGTGAATTAGTGTTTTTTTTCTTCCTCTGAGAATAGCTTGACCCCTCGGTGACTGACCGACTGGCCCATTAGACATGTGACATAGAGAAGCTATTTTGAAAATAAATCTGGTTTGATTATGTCCTTTGAGATTCAAAAACAATCATGCAAAAGTTATTTCAAATCACTCTCAAGCAGCAAATTCTGTCTTAGTGGATGAGAAAACTTTCTAAGGTACGCTACCTGTCTGCTCCTGACCGCCAAACATCGCTCCACGCTGCCTCTGGTCGGGGTTTGGATCCTGCAGAACCAGCTTCGTGAGTGACGCCGGGGAATCGGCATCAACATTTTGCTTGGCTTGCTTCCAGTGTCATGAACTGTGGGGAGTGCAAGGGAAGGGAATGGAATGGAATGAGGAGGGGAAAAAGAGAGACCAGGAAAGAAAGCAAATATTTTTAACTTCTGCAGTGCATCACAGAGATGTATGGGCCCATCTGCTCAGGATAAAGGCATCCAGAAAGAGAAGGATCCTCTGCCAGGATCAGCTTATTATGTCATTTACAACATACATTTTGCCTCACTTTGTGATTTTGTGTTGTTCATAAGAGGCAGTAAATATCTCCTTTTCTGTTTTTCTAGTCATTTTTTTATTGTTTTTCTTTTTTATACACAAAAACAAGAGGTTGACATGCGGTGCACGTGTGTGTGTGTGTGTTTAAATGAACCGTTCTCCATCCAGACTGTTGATACAGCTGGAGTCTCCTGAATGCCCGACAGCCAACTGACATCCTCTGTCAGTGGACGCCTCTGTGCAATCATGACTCAATAAGCCCAGGAAATCAGACGGGGGAGCGAAAGAGTATATGAAAAAAAAAGAGAAAGAGAAAGTAGTAAACGGCGCATACATCAGGGTAGAGCAGGGTGGAGAGCAGCTGAGCAGAGGTTAACCTGCCTCAGGGGTTTATGGGCTTCAGCTTACATTCAAGACCTCCCTGGAGAGTTTGTGAGGTTGTAAGAAACCTTTTGGGGTGAATGGTTTTTAATCAGGGTTAATCTGCTCTCCATAGGAACATTCTGCTGCACAAGGTCAAAAGACAAGACAGTATTTGGTAAAGAATAACTCAAGACTGACATCTAGCATCTTGTTTCACATGTAAAATATCAATCTGAAAGATATCAATTATAAGGGTATGTTAGATTTTTATAGACATTAAAGAAAATGATGACAGTGGCTTTGCGGCACATTATTCTTTCTTTGTTTTGTTGCCCAAGCTGCGATATACAGTATTTGACCTGTTAACAATGACTAGAATGTAGGGCTAAAATTCAGATACGTTCAAAATTCAAATTTTATTTATAAAATGCTTTTCATGCAAACGCAGAAGAAAGTGCTTTACATAGTAAAAACAATTTATGGATATTTGAAAAAAAATTGAAAACCCTCATACACCAGTATGTAACATTAATTTAAAACATGCCACTCATTATAGTCTCTTTCACACACAATCAAGACATGCACACTCACAAACACACAAATCAGATGTGAGTCTGATTTAATGATTGTCTCTCTGTGTTGGTTCTGTGATGGACTAGGAACAGCTCCAGCCCCCTTGTAACCTTGCATTTGAATAATTTGTTATTTCTCAAGATACAAGATAAATCCCATTACATACAATTGATCCCATTATCACGGGAAAACAGTGTTAAAAAAACATGTAAGCAGGACCGCTCACAGCTTCTGTATGAATGAGTGTTTACCCTGCCCCAAACTAAACTTACTACCTGTGGAAGTGGACCAGCTTTTGTTTAAAGCATATCAAACAGTGCCAGTGTAACAAAGTCCAGTCTCCCTCTTTTTAAGCTCCTGGGACTAACATGACCTGGATTACTGAGAATCTTCACCAACAAAACTATTATAACATTTCTATTTAAACTTTGCTTTGAGGGAATTAAAAAAGATAGTTTTTCAGTACCACATACAGTAAGTCTGGACACACCAGCTTGACTTGAATGAGTAACTGTGCCCAAACTTTTTACCGATATTTCATTTAGCAAAGCATCAGCCGTCAGATGCTTGACCTCTGAAGATGTTGTTTATCCAGAGACCTCCATTTGTTCTCATTTCTTTAAGGAGTGCTTACTTTTGTTCCTTCATTAGAGCAGGGGCAGGCAACAATATTTTTGGCACAATTGGGCAAAAATTCCATGGTAACCTATCAGCATATTGTAAGTCAAGAGGTCTGAGAGGAAATCAGACTGCTGCCTTACCTTTTGGGGATGTGACCATTGGCTGTTCTGCTAATGCAGGTACCTGCATATCCTTGAAGATGGTGTTAAGACTAATTCAGTGTCAGAAAATACTGCAGAAAAATGATCTATTCCATCTCAGGTAATCTAAGTAGCAAAGGAAACATTCAGCGACTCCAAACTTGCTGTTCTTTTAGGCGGGTGTGGAGCTAAACTTCATTTTCCTGTGCTTTATTTGTGTTGTTGGTTAGATAATGAGGGTAGCTTAACCATTTTGTAAACAGCGTAGCCTTGTGTTAAGCTGACTGCGACAGCCACTTATATAACTATAATGAGTGCACGCTGAGAACAGCTTAGGACTGAGGAGAAAGGAGAGCTGCCTTTTTTTTTGTTGTTGTTTTTTTTTCTTGTCCAAAACAATGTTGCATGGTTTAAAATCATGTTGCATGACCCAGACCTCAACCATTAAAAGCAACATATCAATCAGGACAGCTATATGTGATAAATCTAGCTAAAAGCATCTTAAATGTCATGCAGTTGCTCTGTTCCCCTTTGTTGCCCCAGAAAAAAGGTTGGCAGACTGAACTCTTTATATCATCATGGCACTTGTACAATAAAGGCTATAAATTCCCTGGGTCACTCATTTGTTACATTGATGCCGTTAACCTAATGGTAAACCTAGTCCATATTATATACCTTCTGTAAAATATGTTACTGGAATCCTATCTATATTTTGCAGAGTGAAGGAAACAGCCTGACAGGGATGATAAAGAAGTTGGCTTGTTATTCAGCCAGTTGAAGGCCTCAGTGATCCAGTAAGTGAAAAATTAAGCGGTATGGCCCAGATATCAGCCAATAAACACTACAAATTATATATAGAAAGATGTGGGTGGAGCACACAAGATGCTTTCATGACATACAATGTTGTGCAGGTAACAAGATCCTTAACACTGTGGATAGTTATCAATCCCAATGAACTGATTCACTGTTTATCATCAGTGTGTGCACCTCTGTAAAAGCAGATGTTTTGGCAGTTTGCTGATCTGGAGCATTCAGGCGTGTATTGACACAATACCAAGGAGGAAAGACATCAGCAAGAACAAAAGCACTTTCTGCTGCATGTCAATCTCAGAAGAGTTAATAGGCCATTTCCAAACCATTTGGAATTCATCATTCTACAATTTATTCCCAAATAACATTTGAGAAAGCTGCTAATCTTCTCTGAAATTGATTTGATGAGGTATCAACTTCTAAGTGCAATGTGTGGAAGTATTTGGAGAAATCTAATAGTTACATCTCAGACTTGAGTCAGCTTGTTTAATGCCACAGGTTATGGCAATTAGTACAATTAATAAGATGCTGAACAAGTATGGTTGTTTGGAAGGGTTGGCAAGAGAAAGCCTCTCTTAACAAAACACAAAATTTCAGGAACAATGTCCTTCAGATGGGTGAGGTTAAAGTGCAGAGGTTTGGTCATAATGCACGGCACCACATTTGGAAAAAACAAACAGAAAATCAGCTAAAACACCTCATAAGTGTCAAACACGATGGTGGAGGGTTGATGGTCCGGGCTTGTTTTGGAGCCATAAGACCTGAATAGCTTGAAGTCATTGAATTGTTTACAAACTTCTCTGAAAACCAAAGTATTCTAGAGTCAAATATAAGGGCCCTCTGTCCGATAGCTAAAGGTTAACAGGACAATGGTTCCAAAAACAGCAGCACATCCACAAAAGAGTGACTGAAACCAAAATAATCAAAGTGTTGCAATGACCTAGTTTAAATCCAGAACTCAGCTAATTGAAATGCTTGGGTGGGACCTGGAGGGAGCTGCACATGTGAATGCCTGCAAACCTCAATGAAATAAAGCAACAATGGAAAGAAGAGAATCATCCAAATGATGTGAGAGACTGATAACATTATACAAAAAAATAATAATTATGTCAACATATTTCTGCTAAATGTGGTTCCACAAGGTTTTTTACATACTATTTCTTTTTTAGGCTGAGTTTAGGTAAATAATGACTGTTTCTTTCAGGTAATATTCATTCCAAGACCTGTGTAAATATCTGTACCTGAGTATGAATGTTTTCCTCTGCAAGAAGGACTCAGATTTAACAAGCTTAGCTATCCGATACACCCATCCACTATTTAAATTCATATAGAAATGCATCATTCATGTCTTTTTGCTTTTGGTGATGCCAGACGCGGTCCTCCTCCGTGAGCCTGCAGAGCTGCTTCATCCTCCTTTGCTGTGGCAGGGAGGCAGTGGAACATTCTGTGGGGAGCTGAATCACAGGAGCCAAAGAAGCGGCTTTGAAAGAGTTTCAAGCTCAGGGTTTTGGGTTTGGATGGCGGACTGAGGGGTCCCCAAAAGTGTGAAGGCACTGGAGCAAATAGATGCAGGTGGGGAGGGGGAAGGCCACCAGTGCATCCTGACTACGAAACCCTGATACTAAAAAAGTTCAGAGTTCTCGCTCTCTCTTTCTCTCTGTCTCTCTCTCTCAAAAAAAACCAACCATTGGTGGGGCTCGGCTTAGCAGGAGGTTTCTGCGGCTGGCAACATATGCTTTCCTTATTTCCTCCAATCCATCTACTTTGATGCAGCCAGGAAACAGAAAAGAGATGTCTGTGTTTGAAGGCCGCGTCAAGGATGAGTGGATTTGCAATGAATTAAGGGTGGTTAAAAAAAGAAACACTCATTGGGTGCAAGCCGTCTTGCAGCAGGGATGGAGTCGGGCCTCACTTGCTCCTAAGTGTCCGACTGTAAGCCACTCTCAGTCATAAAGAAGACATCTCCACGACGAACCAAAGCGTGTCTTTTTAATAGTGAAGTAGACAGAGAGATAAAGAGAAATCCACTGACAAGCGTGAAATATCTGCCGTGGGAGAGCTTCAGCTCTGAGATGACCTATCTCACCACAGAGAACAAGTAGCAATTATTCTACAGAAAGGGGCATGATAGGGCAGGATATGGGAGCATTGCTTGTTAACCTTTGCTATTCTAAGTTTACAGCCCCCGAGGGCAGAGTTCGCATGAAAGCCACCCCTTGGGGCTGTTTATAGATTCATCTTTTTTCTTTACACAATGTATCTTTGTTTGAAATACATCCAAATCAGAAATTTGGAACTGTATGTTCATAAGAAACATGCTGTTTTCTGTCTTCTCTTCATTGTTTGTAAAGGGGACAAACATAGAGCCCATGCATGAAACCCATCCTTACTGCTTTCTCCTAACAGGATGCAGTACTGTCACTTAATTCCCATATCCAGAATTAGATCTCACTAGTGGGGCTGTTTGTGGCATGCAGCCCATACCCAGCTCTGTGAAAGAAACCTCAAATGACAAGAAAAAAGGCTCATTTTCATTTTGCAATAGCTTTAAAGAAATGTACCTAGAAATAAATCTGTTTTTCTAAAGCAGAGAAGGCACAATAAGACATATCTTCGTAGAATCAGCTCGCTATGTCTTGAAATATCAAGATGAGCTCAAAGGTGTTCAGAGTTTTCTTATATGTGACCAATATGTATTATAAGACTGAAGATATGATTGAAAAGACTTGTTGATGATGTTCTTTTTACTTTCTTTCATTTTTTCCTCCACAGTGCTTCCCCCCCTCCTCCTTCTCTGCCGGGAAATCTTCCCATGGAGCCTCATCTCCGCATTGGGTCCCTGCTCACGCAGCCCAGATTATGGAGGCAGGCAGGAATACTTATAAAGCTGGGTTCAGTGCTGCACCAGCTGGACACATCCTCCCCCCATCTCCCCACCAGAATGGCAGAATAAAAGCTGCATCGCATCCGACCCATTAGGACTCCGTGTTGAGAATCGGCAGATGGGAGCAGAGCGACTTCCATCAGCGCTAATGATGACAAATGAGTGGACTGATGAAATATCGGGATAATCATATTGAGATGTGAAAACAAGAGCGGAGTTTCGGCACATTTATGAGACTCAAAGGGAAAGCAGTGATTAACAGACGAGTGTACGCTCCTGTTTGTCTGCGGCTGCCCTTGAAAACAAGCGCTTAAGTAGCCGCCGTGTGTCCAGTTTGTAAATGAGCTGAAAACAACTGGATCTCAAACTCATCTTTAACATCTGGTTTATGATATGGTTGTATTCTCAGAAGAAGGAAAATGGAGGGAGGCAGTGCAGGCTAAAACAAATCCACGCTCTCATAAAAGATTCATTACAGTCTCTGTTTAGATCATTGTACATGCTCCAAACCTTTACTGAAGTCCTTGTGGCGTAATGTGGTGGTTGGTGGTCAGTGGGTCCACCCAGTCGCTGGAGCACTAACATGCCAGCTCATGCCACAGAGTCCTACATTCTCAATTTAAAAGTAGCACCAGTTTCCCATATCCTCTTGGCACCTTATTATTGTGAGTCTCTGTTTATTGGTGTTAAATTCATCCCAGGGCCCTTTTTTTTTTCACCATGAAAAGTAGCCAGATTGTTGAGTTCATAACATGTAATTACTCTTTTATACATTGTTGTACTTCTGCTGTTGGCCTCTTGTTGGAATTAGCATCATCACTTGGTAGTTTAGATGGCAACCAGTCTAAGAAATCTTTCATATGCACCACATTTCTTTTTTGTTTTGATGAAACATTTTGTAAAGTCCTTATAATATGAACCCTTACGGGAAACAAATCTGATTTGATTTGACGTGACTTTTTCCTGACCAAAATCCAGCCAGTTAAAAGCCCTGGGCTCGTGTTGCTGTTACTTGTGTCACAACACAACATGTCACAGGTGCCCCGTGCCCACTCGCATTTCATCACACTTCCACAGGCACACATAGAGATGCCAAAGAGGATTCTCCATACCTGCGCTGATCTGATTCGATGGCTGGTTCGATATCTGATGATAAAATCAAAACTGGGTGAAAATACTGCTTCACATTTCATCTTTGAAACATTGATACATCAAAGACATCAAAAACTTTCCTCCACAGGGTGTCTGGGCCCTCCCTTAGAAAAAGACTGAGAGACTCCATCATCCAGGAGCTACGCATCGACAGAAGCCAGATGAAATAGCTCTCAGGCATCTGGTCAGGATGCATCCTGGAATGATATCCAGCAGGGAAACACCACGGACACTGGAATGCCCTGGGATTACAACAGATGAGCTGAAAGGAGTGGCTGAGGAAAGGGAAGTCTGGGCTACTCTGCCTAAGCTGCTGCCCCTGTGACCCGAAACTTGGATAAGAGGCAAAGAATGGATGGATGGATGGATGGATGGATGGATGGATGGATGGATGGATGGATGGATGGGCATATCCAAATGCCTATTAGTTGATTAATACTGTGCTACTGGAAGCTTGTCCCTCCCACTATGACAACGGTCCTGATATGGGGAGGATAGTGTTCTTCCAAACTGGCCACTTCAGTGGAAATTAGTCAGTCATCACATACACTTCATCACACACACTGCCACCTACTGACCAATCAGTGTAAGGTTACAGCAAATTGCTCAAAACGAAGATGGCCAATGGAAATCCAACATGGCTCAATTAAATCCTTTTATAGGGGAAGTCTTGGAAGAAATATATTTTCTTAACATTGTGATTGCCCTCAGGCCTCTTTGGGCTCCTGTAGGTTTTGTTTTCTTTGTTTGATTATACCTTTTGTGACAGCTGGCCAGGGTCCCCATTAGCCATATAAGATCCACCCTTTCCTTGCTGGGACCCCGGTCCATTGTACCTGGGCCAAGCCATTGTGTGTGTGTGTGTGTGTGTGTGTGTGTGTGTGTGTGTGTGTGTGTGTGTGTGTGTGTGTGTGTGTGTGTGT
>JBBBVU010000017.1:5481772-5492650 GCA_037177055.1 Atherinosoma microstoma
GTGTGTGTGTGTGTGTGTGTGTGTGTGTGTGTGTGTGTGTGTGTGTGTGTGTGTGTGTGTGTGTGTGTGTGAGAATGAGTGATTGTGAGAAAGATTATGATCAGGTGGGTGTTTTTAAAATTGTTTTGTGTTTTTATGTTGAGCACTTTTGTATGAAAAGTGCTGTATAAATGAAATTTGATTTGATCTATAGTTAAGTTAAACATTTATACAGTAAATTCACTAAATATAATAATTTCTTTTTTTTCTTTTACAGCTATGTTGTCCACCCAAGTGATCATGTATAAAACTGAAAACATACGTCCTCAAATGAGTAAATGTTCCCCTTTTTCTTTCAACCAAAATACGAAACAAATTCACTTGGTGGATGAAATGCTGTTCATGTTCTTCATCACTTATGTGTGAAAGGGTTAAATGATCTCTACAGGAGTGGATACACACAAAATAAAAAAGAAAAACCTCCTGTTGACATATTGATCATCATTGCTGCTTTTTGTCTCTTTTTGTCAACATGAAAAAATGGTTTGTGTGATTAAACTTACTGGATTGGAAGTGCGAAAGTCAAAGGAACTTCCAAGGAGACATAATAAATAGGCTTGTACACATCCACAAATTCAAGAATGTCTCTTGGAGTCATTTCTAAAAAGCTGCAGACCACTTTGCCAAGATGTAGAAGATTATACTAAAAGTCTCACTGACTTTTAATCTGAGAAGAGATACTATACTGTGGTAAGGAACCACCAAGGCACAAGCCTGGAGTGTCTGGTACTGGGATGTTAGTAACAGATCCTCAGGACCGGTGGGTTGTAGGGTTAGCACTTAATGAATTTGACTTGTTCTCACAGATGCAACCAGATTCTGTCAGATTAGTATCTGAGGAGTTTAAAGCTGGGTGAGCACCTCAGGCTCTTAATTGTGTTCTTAGTTCCTTATTAACCAGCTATTGCAAGGCGTGCGGTTGACCTGGTGCTGTAGGACACTGCAGTGTGGCGTGCGACTTGTCTGTGAATACAACAATGCAGGTTTTCCCAGCGAAAACATTGATCTGTAACAAGAAGGACCAGTGTTACTCAGGTTATCTGACAGTGGTTTCAGTCTTGTAGCTGATTGGTGGACATCTCCACAGCCTGAGAGGCTACTTTTCAAAAAAGATAAAACCCTGCTCCAAAATCAACACCTTTAAAGTTTGAAGCTGACCACAGGAAAAAAAGAGAAAGTCTTCTGGAGGAGAGTTTTATGACCATGATGAGAAGAAAATTGAGTTGTTTGGCCACATTGACCAAAAGTATATTTGGAGGACTGATGGTGAAGCAATTAACCCCATAAACACTGAAGCATCTGTTAAGTGTAGCAGTAGTATCAAGCCCTGAGGCTGGTAGATTGCACAAAGTGAATGGATGGAGTTCTTTTTGCCATTAATGTATGTTTTAGGCTCCAGTTTCAGGTAATCAGCATGTCGACATCTCCATATGTTCTAACATGATGAAGTTCACTTTCCACATCATTTAGCCACAAGTGTTCACAAAGAGGACAAAGCGAATGGTGAAAGACCCAAATCCATGGACCTCTTGCCAAGAGGTTGCTAGTTTCAGACTCATCCTGCGCATTGTTTCCACTATTCCTTTGCATCTGTGATTAATTTCTTTCTCTATATGGCTATAGTTAGAATTAATGTACATGGTTAGGCCTGCATGTTTACACACTTATGAAGGTTGACATACAGGTTTATATATGAGTTTACATTGTGTGATTAGATCCAATACTTACATTTTAAATAGCGCTAAAATACCTGTAGCACCAACAGTTGTAACTTCTATTTGTAATGAACAAACCCAGTAAAACCATATGGTTTACAATGGGTTTTATATGATGGTTTATCTAAAAATGAGCTACTCTGGCCCCAGTTTAATGTCAGTGTTCAGTAAATGATTCATTATTCTTTTCAACACATTCAGTTAATGTCAATCTATCTGAACTAATATTATTTTTGTACGAGGATCATAACAAGCTAACGTTTACGTTGCTGTGACGCTAAGCTTGTTGCTATAATAGATGCTAACATTGAGCTCACATTGACTAAGCTCTCCAGGTGTGTCTTAAGGTGGTGGATGAAGTTGAATGTGGTGGATCCAGCAACATGTATTTTTATGCCGTAGATGTTGCAGTTGATTGCCATGGTTTTTACTCTTTAATAGATTGCATTTATCTACTGGTAAAACATCAACAGAATAAGAATAAATAAACATATAATGGGACGTGGTCATTAATATAATTTTGTTGGATAGTTTGATAAAAATGTGGATGTTCTCAGTTTTTAAAATCCTGGTTATGACCCTGAAAACAGGCCTCATAGGTTTATTCTCTGACTCATATGAAGGTTAATGCTAACCAATCTTTTCAAGTTCACATGTAGGATTGTTTCATTCATTTGACAAACATATGGATATTCCAACTCAGCTGTCTTTCTGCAGGCCAAAACACAGAGGGAGTATTATAGTATCCTTTTTACTATTTTACACCCTTCAGATAACACACATATTAATGACTGAGTTACAAAGCCACAAACCACCTGTTGCATTTGCCAAAAGCCAAAACACCTCACGGTTTCTTTTACACCCAAACTGTTACTCAATAAAACTAGAATAAGTTGAACTGCTGTGGGCTTCTATCCCAGAAGTCATGGAGTCATTATGAGAGTCTGTGGCTCCTGAAAGTGAAGCAGATAAATATTTAGTAAGGAAGGTGATTGCTGTCGGCCGTGGCCTATTCATCTCTGTCACTGAGTAATAACGGAGAGCTCTAATGTTAGAGAAGGAGCACACTGTCTGCAGTGCATCAGTTCAATTGACTCCATCCTTCAACAGTGCTTTGATGAGGTTTATTTGGAGTTGACACTTCAATCTGGAAATGTTTCCACAATAATCTCAACCAAAATAAAGTTTTTTTTATTGCTTGAATAATGTTGTTTGCGCTGATTAGTGATCCAATTCAAAGCAGGCTGCTGTGTGTGAAAACACAGCCCCTGCCAGACAGAAAACCTTTACGGAACCGGCTCATATGCACAGGTCTGTTTTCCATTAAGAGCATACAAGTAGCTCAGTGAGCAGCCATGGCTCATGTCCAAGAAAAAAAATGTTTCAGTAGGGTCCATTAAAGATGGATCACTTCAAATGGTGATGTCAGTCACATCGGGTGACTTTTCCTTGAGGCTTCCCAGGGGTCAGCTGGCTGGATGATCCTCCCCTGCACTTACAAGGTACAAGATAAATATACATCTGTGTAAACAAGCATGACTGACAGTCTGAGGGAGCGTCATGGGAGCACAATAAGGAGGAAAAAAGGCCTCCATATGTGGATAAACACAGAGGGGAGGGATGTGTCCTGCCCTGTGTAGTCTGTTCCTATAGAGAGAGAGGAGTCTGTGTTTAACTGTCAGACAGAAGAATAGGAAACACGGGCCGCTTGCGGGGTCACTGGGAGAGGCTGCAAATCCTGCTTTGGGCTCTTGGGCTTGCGTTGGAGACAACGTAGATAATGAGGGAGGATTTCAGCAGAGTGCTGCTCACACACACAGGGGAAGCACCTCTTCCCGGCCCAGGGGAACCCAACCAGCCAGCTGTCTCAGCTTGTCTTCTGGGGGAGCAAACCCTTTCCACAGATGATCCACAATCAACAGATCAGATAGATGTCACATTCTCCAGGCTGTACAAACTCCCGTCCTCTGATAGGAATATGCATAAAATGTTGGATTATGGGATAAATGATAAACCCGATTGTTGTTTTATGTTTTCAAAAGCATCAAGCAGCTCAAACTGGGCTGGATTTTTAATAAACAGAGTTAATAAAAGATAAAATGCAGCTTATTTCACAGGCTGATAGATTAACTTTCAAGTCACACTTTCTCTGGCAATGCATGAACAGTGAAACAATGAAAGCATTTTCTAGCTATAAAGCAGGGAAAAAAGTCATTAATCATACCCGTAAGTTTAACATTGCGTTATTGTGTCGAGCTGGATTCTTGCCAACTCATATTGCTCTTTTATATTATATTCATTCATTGGAATGAATGTCAGGTTTACAAGTGTGTCCTTTGCTTGTAAAATGCTCAATGATAGTAGCAGCTAATCAAAGCCTTGCATTATGCTTCTGAGCACATTAACATCACAGCTGCTGAGAAAAAAAGAGAAGGTCTTGCTCGGAAGGAAACTTATATGTCCAAAAGCTTGCAAATTTACACGTTTTAGGGAACGTGAGCAAAACTTTATGAGAATATAAGATTATCACTATGCTTAGATCGCACATATATGCAGTGAAGTCTGAAGTCCATCTTTGTTTCTTTGACTTCTGCTTCCAAGAAGTCAGAGTTTTTTGTAATCTTTTGGAGAAGTCTTCAAGTGATACCGTGTAATTTTTGGCCAGTAGGGGAGCTAAACCTGTAACTTCCCACAGGCCACACTTCTTCTGGAGCGATCCCTTTCCTTTTTTCTCTTTCTGGCCTCCTGAGACACTGTTTTCACCTTACTTTGTTCAGCCTTAACAAGCTTTCGATTGAAGAGGAGTAAAAAGTAGCACAAGGCAGAGCCCTCTGTGTTTTATGAAGCAAAGTACTCCAGATCATCCCATGAGAGACGGATCCACTCCTGCAAAGTTACAATGTCTGGTTCTGAAGAGGGCAACCCCCTCGAAGCGCCGACAGGTGTCAAACACTGTATATTGACCCGATAAATCATCCATTATTACTCACATTAGGCTAATATTTGGCTCAAAACTTACACGTTATCCCTTTAAGCAACGGTTCTACAAGCTTTATGATGGTCATTTAAAGTATTAATCTGAACATTTTTACAGGAATTTAAGTAGTTTAACACTTAGCATCAAATCATTCAAAAATCATTTTTAAAAAGCACTTCACTCAAGGGATTATTGGAGATTGTGTGGTTTCATAAGAGATTACGTATATTAAGCCACTTTGTCACGAGCAGCCTGTGGCAAAGATATTGGTCACTGGTGCCCAATTCTTTAGTTGCATCTATGAAAAATGCCAAAGATAACAGTTTGACAAAGACAAAATTACATTTTTGTTCCCAAAGACTTATAAGTTGAAAAGCCAGCATATTTCAGCATTTTATGCGATGTGTCTTGAAGAAGAAATGAGGAAACTGGACAACTGAGGAAGAAGTGTCACGCCTAAAAACAAACAAACAAACTATCTACAACAGATAAACAGTATCTGAAAGGGATGCCCTATAAAGAAACACGATAAGGGGAATAAAGGAAAAAGAAAATACAGCAAAGACCTGACCTGAGAGATGCATCTGGACCTTCAATTTATTTATGTACTGTTGCCAGAAGCCTCATCAGAAATGATCTCCAGGGTGGCTGCGAAGAAGCCATTTTATAAGGAAAGGAAACAGGGAGGAAAGGTTGAAGTATGCCAAATGACACAACAGCTTAACTAAAAATGAGTGACAACAGGTCCTATGGAGTGATGAATCCTCCCCAGAGCCCAGATCTCAACAAGCAGTGGGAACATCTTAAGAGAAAACAACAGAACAAAAGGCAGCGATAATCCAAGAGCTTTGAAAAGTCCTTCAAGAAGACCAGAAAACTATTCCGGAAGACTACTTAGGTTTACACTGTTTTGTAAAGGTATTCAGACAAATACTGACTTTCCAGAGTATCATCTCGTGTTTGTACCTTTCAGTAAATTGCTGCACCCGTTCCTGTTCTTCATCAGGAAATAAGATTTCTGTACTATAACTGCAACAATTAGGGACTTAAATCTACTTCAGCTTGAGTACAGACCATGAGACAGACAAAAGGTTCTGCCTTTTCAGCTGTCCCAGAGTTACTGAGGAGACTATAACAAACAGCTATGCTTTCATCACAATTGTTTGTGTTTGGGAAAATCACGGGTCTCAGGGACTTGGATGTGGCGAAGATTGTGTAATTGGGTTTTCATCTCTTAGTAACAGTTTACTTTTATTCCCTCTCCCTGTTTGTTTGGGTAAAATAGGCGAAAGAGAAAGACGTATAATTTAGAGACATCGCATATCATCAAATGTGTGTCTGTGGCCTTATGCAGCTCTGAAAAGTTTAAAAAGTTCAGTCACTGGAGCCTGTCTGGACTCAGCGGGGAGGGACTTTCTGGACACTACATGCGCAACAAGTCCAAGGGCGCACAAAGTGCACGATGACAGTGAATGACAGCCCCGCGTGCAGTCGCTCGGATGGAGAAGGGCTCTGACTGGATCATGAGGGGAGGGTTTTTGACTTGCTGATCTAGTCTCAAGGACGTGTCGCAGCAAACTTGTTCGGAACTTTGGTGTCGACTCATTCTGAAGTTTGTATTTACGCATGCGGCAGCTCGGCGGGACAGTTTGGAGGAGCTGAGAGAACATGGAGAGGATACAGCGGCTCACACTCCTGATGATGAACTTTAGTCGTGGTTTTAAAGGCAAACGTAGCGCAGAAAGTGTAAACCTCTCCGCGTGATATTCAGCCGTGGAGTCGCTCATTCGCTGTGCTTTATTGTAACGGAAGGCAATGTGAGATGGTCCCGACTTGTCAGAGAGGCTGGGATGACATAACCTGAAACAGAGTGTTTTTTTTTCCACGATGAGAGCTGTGAGTTTACTTTGTCTAACAGCCCTGCTGTGGGAGTCGAGCATGGGCAGCAGAAACTGTCCGGATCTGATCGTTGACAGCTGTCACTGCTCGGCTGAGAGGTCCAAAGAGCTGAGCCGGCAGCACGTCCGAGTCAAAGTAGTGTGTGATGATTTGGACCTGATGGACACCCTGCCGCCCAGATTCTTACCCAACAGAACAGTTTCCCTGTAAGTAAGATCCATCAAGAGTTAAATGTCATTGACAGCCTGCACACGAGCCCTGCTGGTGAGAGGGGGCGTGGGTTGGAGGAAGTGTGATTAACATCTAACTACCTGTATGAACACACTTAACCAGCACTCTGAAACTCTCATTAATGATGAGAAATAAGAGGATGGTTTCTTTTCATATACTTATAGAGGATGGAAACTGAATGAGGGGTCTTTAAAGAGCTCTGGAAGACCCTAGGAGGTTTTAAAATTCCAGTTAGGAGACATGCCCACAGGGACCAGAACATTAAGCGTTATTAATTGATTCCTCAAGGTTAATCAGCTCTGACACTATACACTAGTAAGTTAGTTATCCAGTTGGGTTTACAGAGGATAACACACAGGAAAAACAGAAATAAACACCATCATGCAGTATATTGGAGGGTCTGTGTTTTAGACAAAATGTTCCACTGGATGTCAGGAAGGTAATCATGTCATTCAATTCATCACTTTTATAATAACGATCATCTCAAAGCATAGTGAAAGCCTGCTTTAAAAGAAATAAACCTAGAAAAAGCAGACAACACAGTGATAAAGAACATGAGCACAGATGAAGATGCAATAAATTTATCAGGAAAACAGAGTTAAATGGCAGAATCTCGGACTAAATAATCTGTTACCATAAAAAAAACTCAACAGCAGCGGGAACATAGAAAATTGCCTCAATTTGTTATCATTAGTAAGCAATCAACTGCTTATTTAGGCTGATTAGTTGCTGTTTTAGGATAATCAATACTATAAAGCTAGTAAACAATCAGTAGTCTTGTTATTACAGCTGATGTGGATTTTTTTTAACTTTGGTTAAACAAAAAGTACAATACTGCTTAACGTGCAGATATAGAAAATCTGTCTTATATGTCATTAAATCACATGCAAAGAAAAAAATTGACCAGTAACATGATGAACATGAACATTTGAAGCAAAATGAAATATCAGCTACTGAAAAATGTCGTCAAACTTTTTACATTTTAATAGTTTCTGAGCAAATCACTACAGAAATGATAAATCTACATAATTAAGTACTGAAGTTTTTTTTCTAGTGACACCCTCAAATGAACCTGGATGGATTTCTGGGACAACTTAGTGGAAATAAAACAAAACCCATTATATTTTCATTATACAGCATATGAGATCCACATTCAGTCTGATTTAGTCCCATGTTTGCCAGTTAAAGATTGATTGATTCATTAATTAGAGAAGAAAAATGAATTAGCAGCTTTGGTTATGGACGTTTTGGATAAGTCAATTAAAAAAATGACCTTATGTTTACTGCAATCAGCAGTGAAACAAGGAGAAGAATAATTATATCTTATTTTAATCACGCAACGTCAGAGAGTTGAAAAACTTTTGCATGAATTCAGCAGCACAAGTATGAGGAAGTAAACCAATAACAACACAACTGCATCTAATGTATGTAAAAGAAAGAAGGAAGATGGAGCTGTTCTAGTTATAAAGTGTTTTATTAATTCCCTACATGTTATTTCTTTATTTCTTCCAGCCTTTTCTGGTCTGGTATCCAGGATTATGCAGACCTGGAATCTGGACTTATCAACAGTATATATTTGACTAGCTTTATATTTAGAAAAAAAAAAAGCAAATACAGCTACAGCAGGACACATGAGTTCTCCTCTTTTTGGTAGTAAGTTCCAGCCTCTTGTCACATAGCAGGACAGATTAAGCCTTAATGTGAGGAGAAACTATATTTTGACGCTCTACTATCTGTATAATAAAATAGTAGCTCCAACTCGTCATTGTAAAATCCTCCTTAAGAGGAACATCCCTTCTAAGTTTCTGGTCCTTGAGCTGCACCAGAGCTCTCTTTTAGAGGCACAGCCGTCTGAGTGAGCTACATTTAAGCCTTGTGATGTTACACTTACCACATCTGCATGAATTATTTGCCTTTCCTCTGGCGCTCTTTATGGATATTATTTGCATTATATTCAAAGTTATTCAAACACAAATTTTGAACAACTTTGAGAAGCCCTTTTTAGTATTCACTTGAGCCCCCCCTCCCCCCATGCATGAAAAAGCACTTCAAACACTTAAAGGTTGATAACTTTCTGCACACGTCCCCCTCCCTCCATCTCTCTCTGCAGGTGTACAGATTGACTGCTGGATTAATAGGCTGCTTTATTCTTGGAAACTTGGGACCTGTCTTTGAGGTGTAAAAGTGAATGCTAAATGTAAAGGCCCTCGACGAGTTAGCGCCGGCTACCACTCATTCGGAGCTACAAGCACGGCTGATTAATGGTAGCACTTTGCATACTGCAATTTATTTGGAGTGTTTGCCTTCGTGTAGGCAAGGGTGCTTTTGTTCCTTTAAATGGAGAATGGTTAAATATTTTGTTTTAGATTTAACATTTGTCAAAATGGGGCTGTTTTGCAGTCTAAAAAACTTGATTTTTAAAGCGGTATGCATAACAAATGTTCTCTAATTAGAAAAGTAACTGGATGCAGCTCTCTTTCTTCAATTTTTCTTGAGATTTGAGGCAGTGTGTGTGTGTGTCCTGTGTGTCATGATTAAACCAACACAAACGTCTGCACCTATACTGCGGTGAACTAAATCCTAAAGCAACAATCCGGCTGGTCAGGAAAGAGTTTTCCTGAGTTAGGAAATGTGACCTTTGTCAGGCTAAAGTGGCCTCCCTGTTCGCTCTTTTGTTTAGATGTGCTGTGCAAATAAACAGATATATCAAGGGAAGTATGTACATGCCGATGTCTCCCTGCAGACTGCAATCAAATCCCCCAAAAAATGTCTCCCCTCCTGTTTGCACTCCTAATTTTCTCCCAATCCCTCCACCTGGAGCTGCTTGTGAAGCCTTTTCTCCTTGACAATTTAAACACAGATGTGTAGCTTTTAAACAGACTCACCCAGAGCCAAATACCACCTCTTGTGAAAGGCACAGATTGGGATATGTTGTTTAGCCTTTTATTATTGCATCCATAAAATGTTTATGAGGAACAAACCCTCACAATATTCCAGCGCTCTGCCAGTGCCAAAAGAAAAACAATTTCAAGAGCAAATGAAAGAGCATTAGCATAAATAAGAGAGATGGAAATTAACTGTATGCAAGTATATCAGTGACTCTTTATGCAGCGCAGCGCCCTCGATTAACACCTGCGCCTGTGTTCCTTATCGTCCATGCCGTGGGGGGAGTGGGAGTTGTGGAGTTTGGAGCTCGGCCTGACAGCTCTGTTGACCTTGGGACCCTATCTTTTGTAATCGCTCCAGCAGTGCCGAGCAGCACGGCCAGCAACTCCCTGCAGAGAGCAGCATCTGAGATTGTAGCTGACACCTGTCTGAGGCAACGCTCTAACAGGAGGACACACTGCTCGTCCCGAGATGTAGAGGGGCAGATAGTTGAAGAGACAAGGGGATAGACTGAAGATAGGAGGAAGACTTGGAGATGCAAGGCAGGAAAAGAGCCACAAGAGGACTGGAGGGCGTGACAGAAAGGATGCTGAGAGAGGGAGTTTGGGAAGTTTTTGGCCAAATTTCACTTCATATTTGAGACTCCTTCAAGTAAGGTGGTCGGATGGGGAAGCTGAGTCACAGAGGGGTTTAATTTGCATTTCTAAGTATGTTTGGAAACTGGATCCAAAACAGTTTCCACTTATGTAACGAAAAACAACTGCTGCTGTTGTCTGCCTCCTCAGAGAGCTTCTGCGTCCTTGGTCACAGGATACAGAGTTTGTGACGTTGCATGACTTAGTGCAGCACAGATTATGGAGATTTTAAATGGACTCTCAAATGTTTCTCACATGTTTAAACGGTCTGCATGGCACTAACAGGGGTGACGGGAATCCGGCACGGTGCCGAATTTCCGGCATGCGGCAGTGAGTGATGGGAGATTTTTCATTTTTTTTCCATCACCCCTGCACTCATGTTTTTACATGTTTTAATTGGGATATTAATGGTTAGTGTTGGGTGGGGGGGGGGGGGGGAGGGGGGGGGGGGGGGGGGGGGGGGGGGGGGGGGGGGGGGGGGGGGGGGGGGGGGGGG
>JBBBVU010000017.1:5494031-5513540 GCA_037177055.1 Atherinosoma microstoma
TGTGCCTGGTTTTTTCCATGTTTTAATTGGGGTATTCAGGGGTGGTGCTGCTTCCCCCCCCCCCCCCCCCTGCAGCAAAAGGAACCAATTGAGGTGATTTGAGCATCTGGTCAGGATGCCTCACAAGGGAAGGCTTTTTGCATGTTCCACTAGACAGAAGCCTATCCCAGCGGACTGTTTCATGCAAACTATTGGTCCTTATTCTGGAACAATAAAACAGAGTTATGTAAGTCTAACCTTGTCATCAATGGCTGACAATAATGTCAGCTAATCAGCCTGTCCTCTATACCTTTTACAGAGTAGTGAGGATGCTGGTTTGTTTGCATCAAAGAGGTGCTTTTAAGCTAAGTATGAATGAGCTTCTCTTCAAGTAGCTATATTTAAGACCCCTGTACTTAGTTCAACTTTAACCCTGCAGCTTACATAGAAAGTCATCCAAAAATAGAATTAATTTGGAATTAATGTTGATTTAAATAGCTAGCTAGATTAAACAGCTGGCCAATAAGCTAGGTGCTCTCGTTAGCTAAGCTAATTTCCTGCTCAGGTCACTGTTTGGTAATGTGTGTTCTGCCAAATTAATGTTATTTTCTACAGCTGGTTATCAGTACTAATTAAATTAACTGGAGTAGACAACATCAGCAAATAGCAGTCTTTCTGCTTGAATATTTATTTTCTAGCTTCCTGGAGTTTAAGCTGCTGAACAACTGTCTTGATTTGTACATGCCTTTTGACACCAAGCTTGTCAAAGGCCTGATTAGTCATCTTTTTAAGGGAGACAAAAACAAGAGCCAAATCTATATTCTGTGGCTCTTCCCTATCATCATCATCATCATCATCATCATCACCATCATCTTTTTCCTTTCAGTGACATATTACATTTGTGATTTAGGTGGAAGTGTGCAGGGTCAGGACAAAACTGGCTCCAAACCACTTCAAGAACATGTAAAGAAAAACCCTAAAAGTGTGGCTGTAATACAGAAAATCCATTTTTGTGGTGCAGGGCTATAGAGGGAAAGTTTCTGAGAGCATACAAAATGATGAAGGAAATTGAAAGTTGTTATCGATCTTTGTTTATCTTTAACAAATATGGCATGTCAGGCCATCTTATTTTTTTTGTATTTCTATAAATAAAATTCCTTCTCTTCTTTCCGCTGCTCTTCTGTTATTCACCCCAACTCTCTTATTCTCCCTTGCTGTTATTCCTTGGGGGCTTTTTTCCCTTCTGCCGAGGTGCTGTTTGTGCTCTACCCTCTTCAAAGTTCTGAGTACTTATGTATGAATATTTCATAGCACACACAGCCTGTCTGTATACTCCTGTGCATTATCTCATTGACAAACCCCGTGAAAGCACGGCAGATCAAGACATTCAGGGTGTAAAATGCATTAATGGATATGGCATACATGCATATAGAGAGCCGGTTGTTAATCTACAGAGACGTGACCAAAATGACCCCGATAAAAAAAATGTTGCATCTGCTGTCGCATTGAGATGAGTCGTGCCAATCTCTCCTTCTCTTGCTCTTTTTGCTTCTTCTGTGCTTCTGTCTGACAATGTGGAAGGTTTAAAAAAAGCAAAAGGTTTATCTTTAGATGAGTGCACTTTCCAATATCAGTCATCTCAGCTCTAGAGGGTGGAACACTTTTAGATCCCCACCGCTTTTCCCTCTGCGATAGCTAAAGCCAGGAACATCTGCCCTTGTGTTAACTGTGTGTTAAAGACAAGTGAGGTCAGGCCTGAGCTGCCAGTCGTTTTAATAGTTAGCAGCTGATTAATGTAGTTACATGCAAATTGTTTGTATTTTATCACTTCTTTATCCCAGTATGCAGTAGAAATGTAGTACTATATCACCCAAAATTCTCCAGTCATCATTCATATTGCAGGCTGAGGAGAGACACAGTCTGTCATCTTTGCTTTAGAAAGTAATGATTCAGTGATCCAGAGTTCATGACCATTGTGGGAGAGCCGCGTCTGTAAATTGAGCTTGAAAAACCAAGAATGTGTCGAAAACCAGATTTAGCAAGTGAAAATATTTAGCAAAGATGAATCAAGTGTCTGCGATGGATACTTCTCCTGCTCCCACACCCTTTTTTTTTCTACCACTGAGTAAATACTGAAGTTACTTAAAAAGTCATAAATTTGAGGGAGCAGAGGAGGCCAGCTTAGGAGCATGCTGTCTTCTCCCTGTGTTCTGACTCGCCGTAAAACATACTGATTAAAACCCTGATGTGGCTGCTCCTGCTGCCGGGTGTGATCTCAGTGGGGAGCGTATTAACTCTCTTGTCTTTCTCACTGGAGCCTTGGCAGGCCTTTATCAGCGCCGTGTGCCGGTCTATGAGCATATCTCTGTGTGCGTGTGTGAATCGGAGAGTCACAATCTTTCAGTTTGTATGCATATGTGCAAAAGCCCTGGTGTGTGCTAGCTTTTATATTTGTCACTTCACCTCTTCCTCGAGTGTCTGGCTCAGTCAGTGCCATTCGTTGACATGCTGTGTGGATGTTATCATGTGTGCCTACACACGGCTCAGGCCTCCAGCCAAGGCAAAAGTCAGGTTTTATAATGCTGATTTTTCACGAACACTTTCCAGAATATGTCCTATATTATTATATAACTTCTGTTATATTTTATCTAGTGAACACTTTCCAGGCATTATAAAGACTTTAATGCTGAAGTGAATTGGAATGAATTAGATTTGAATTAGCCCTAACTGTATTTAACTATAATTGGATTGAATTGGACAATTTTTTGGATAAAACTTGTTTAATTTATTGTGAATTGGTACCATATGAATGAATTGAATTGGATTGAATTCATGTCTTTCTTTTCTCCATGCATACAGTGCTGGTGGTTATTAGTGATGATTCTTAGAAAGAAATTGAATGAAATCCAGGCACTGAGCAATCACTCATTCTTCACAAAACCTCCTTCAGAAAACAACAGAACAATCCTTGTTGTCATCCCAAGATGACAAGAGGTCTATGAGTCGTCTCTACAGAACAAAGGATGTCAACTTTTATGCTTGTCTTGATACTATAACACTACATGTTTATCAGTCTGGGAGCTTAAAATTTCTGGTGCTTTTTCAGCAGTGAAATTATATTTTATATTTGCTCATTGCTTATTATATTAGTTTATAATGTTTGTTCCATACAAAACTATAGTTCCATAGAAACTATAGTTTCTACTGCAACATCTTGCAGTAGGCATCTGTCAGAGGGTTCTCAGTTTGGAGAATCAGAGAACAGCTGAGCTGACCAAACAACTGCCCAGGATATGAAGAGACAAGCAGATATTTATATTAGATTCTCAGTCATCCAGGCCATGGAAATCCTAGACTTCAATACAGCAACTGGACGACTCATTTCTGGATCTTGAAGAAGTTTCACTTGTTATCTGAAAGGAATTGAAGCAGTTCTCTTGAAGATCCGGAAAAAAAGAAGTTCAGTTGCCTTTATTCAAACCTGAAGGAGTCAGTTTTTGCCATCTTAAACAATTTTTGAGTAGTTAAATAATTGCTATATTGTGGCATTTCACACTTTATAACCTTTGCATGAAACAGTTATTTGCTTTATCTTTATTTTCTCAAATGAAGAAAGTCTGTGCTGCATTCCCTCGTTGCATGCACAGTGGCTGGGCACTAAATCCTGCCACTGATCAGCTGTGGCTCAAAAATCTGCTGGTCTAATCCAATAATAATTAATAGCATTAATAAGTGCATAAGTGAAGAACGCACAGAAGTAAAACTGGATACTGAGCTATAGCCAATAAATGTAATACAACTTCTGATAGACTCATCAGAAATGATTTCATCTAATTACTTATTGGATGTTTCTAATTTTAAAAATGTTCTATTCTCAACGTAACAGGACTTTGACACTATCAGAGGGAGATTTTTGATTTTTTTTTCTAAAACTTTTACCACAAATAGCATTGTATCCTTGGGTTTATCATGTTGCAGTCTTTACTGTGAAGTAAAGCATCATGCAGATGTGCATAACTGTCAGCTATAGATCATATAAAGTTTTGTTGGTAACCCATGAAGCAATTTCCTTTTTTTCAAGGTCAGTGTTCACAGATTTGAAATAGGCAATGTTGCAAGAATATGATGTCTGGGAATGAGATCCTGCCCCAAGTGGAGGAGTTCAAGTGTCTGGGGGTGTTGTTCATGAGTGAGGGAAGGATGGAGCGGGAGATTGAAAGGCGGATCAGTGGAGTGTTATGCAGACTCTGCATAACTGTTGTGTTGAAGAAGGAACTGAGGGCGAAGCTCTTGATTTATCAGTTGATCTATATTCCTACCCTCACCTATGGTCAGGAGTTGTAGGTAGTGACCGTAAGAACGAGATTGCTAAATACAATCGGCTGAAATGAGTTTCGGCCTTCCACAGGGCGGCTTGGGCTCTCCCTTATAGAGATAGGGTGGGAAGCTTTGTCATCTGAGATGGGCTCAGAGTGGAAGTGCTGCCCCTTCGCATCGAGAGGAACCAGATGAGGTGGGTTGGGTATCTGGTTAGGACGCCTCCCGGACACCTCCCTATAGGTTGTAGGAGCCAATTGATGGAAATCTATATAAGGCAAGAGATTATTTGTGTAAGGCTGTGTGCCAGGCTGGAAAGGAAATCAGTTTTGACCGCTTTAGCGGAAACACTCTGTTAACATGCACCATACCGGTTGTTTTATGGAATGGATGGAATAAATAAATCGGCTTTTAACTGCAACTGGCAGCATGTGGACGGTTCATTTTCACCATCTACACCAGGTAAAAGCATGTCAGCGAAAATTCCCAATGTAAACATACCAGTGGCTTTAAGTATTGGCTTAGTCCCTTCAGAGGTTTTCCTGGCATGTCCTGTCTGGAGGAGACCGTGGGGGACACCGAGGATGCCCTGTGGGGAGTAGACTATAGCCCCTTTCAGACTTGCTCTGAAAAGCGGTAATGTTGCAGACTTTGTCTTTTATACCGTTTGCATTTGAACAAACGTTCCGCTCTTTTACCTCGGAGCTGTAGCGGACATTTACCGGCTAGCTTCCATGTCATAAGAGCGGAAATGTTGTGGCACGTCATTTTGACCGAACGCACAAGAAATGTTCCGGACAGGTCGCAACACAAAGACGTCCTACCCATCAACTTATCCGGAACATTTCCCCATATCTTAACGTAACCAGGACGTAAAAATTCCTTGAGGAAGCGATATGTTTGAAAAGTCAACTCTGGTTAAAGAGCGGATGGACTTTACTGCACATATTCTGCAATGCAAGTCTGAAAGCGGCTTATCTCTCAGTTGAGAATGTGGCAGATGTGGCAGAGAAGAGTGAAGTCTGGGCTTCCCTGCTTAGGCTGCTGCCCCAAGACCTGACCATGGATAAGTGTCAAGAAAATGGATGGATGGATGGATAGATGGAAGCAAGAATGTTTATTTGCTTTTAATCATACATTTGCATGTTGTCCATGACTACCACAGGTTTGTGTAAAGCATCTGTTACACACATATTTGGAGATTAATGGTACATGTATGCAGATTAAATATAGGCATGACCAGTCAGGGCCATATTGGGGATAATGTCGTCAGATACAACTCTGTAGCTGTTGCTTTTGCTGCTTGGATTTTGACATTAATAGTAAACTCCTTTATTGTGTCCATGTTCAATACTAATATCCTGCAGGTCTAAAATCTCTGATCAGTCTGTGGAATTTTCCTGTAACAGGCTTAATATATGTAGAAGTCTGTGATATGATGATACACCCTGTTGCGAAGTGCAAGATTAAAAGGTCTATATATATATATATTCTCACCATAATTTGATCTTAAAAAGATAACACCATGTTTGACAAGAAGTGGCTTGAAACCTTGAGGCAAATGGTCCTAAATGTTAGTAATAGTTTGCATTGTAACATTTACTGCACTGGTCCTCATGATTGGTGCATTGAATGACATCCGTGGGAGCTATTTCTGTTCTCTTATAATAATATACTGTGGCTGAATGTCTCTAGTGCATGGTAGCCAGCCTGGTTTAGACTTTTTAGTTGGGCCTCACAAAAATATCCCAGCTGTGGTGTGGAGGGAGAATGAAAATCAGAGCTGTTCTTTTAAGGAAGAATTGAAATGAATATCATCAGCATCAGTCTGAGCCTCACAGACAAAGGATTGAAGCAAACTTGAGCTTTGGAATAATGAGATTTAGGGTGATTGCCAAAGATTGTATTCATTACAGATTAATCGGTTCATTTCTATGTATCTAATCATGAAATATTAAAAGATATTCACCTTCACAAGTCCTTTTTAGTTATGTTCAACCAACAATTTCCATTCTAAAGCTGTACAAGTACAAGACCAAAGAAATGTGGACAAACCAGCATCAGCTAGTTAAAAAAAGAAGAAGCATAAATTATACTGTCAAATGTATATTTAAAAAAAAAAAGAAAAACAAGCCATTTGAGAGAATTGTGAAATGCTTTTTCATTTAGTAAACATGTCTGTGGCTGGAACACAGTAAGCAATGACATAGACCATTTATTATACACACAGAAACAGACACAATGGGGAATCTCTGCTCTCTTTCGTCATTGAAGGCAGCTTATCTACACAGAACATAATTACTAATGTAAATAGACAGCTGGATGACTCCTCCAGAAGTTTGTCATGGGCTGTTTACATAATGTTCAATTCTGTTATTCCTGTGATTTCCTGGACGTTATACAGAGGCCTGAGATAGGCATGCAGAGGTCGGCCTGCAGACACACACACACACACGCACACACATTCCACAGAGCACGCTTGAGTTTGCACAAACAGAAGCTGCCTGTCCCTGAGTGGTAGGTCTGTCCGCAGAGAAAAGTGGGGAACAGAGGGGAGACGTGGGACAAAACACAGCGGCAGCATCGGTATCTAAGATTCTCAGTGACGGCTATCTTATATCACATCACCCACACGTAGATTCAGACCAGCTGCAGTTTTTCACAATTTGATGTGTTAGATTTAGAAATGAAAAACATAAACTGCATTTGGCCTCTGTTAGTGAAACTCTTTTGAGGGCTTTGGGCCTTTTTTCAGTAATTATTGTGTGAAATATTGTGAAATTGACCTCTTCAGCTTTCCGAACCATGTCTAAAAGACTGCATGCTGGCTTATATCAGATGCAATCTTTTGCTTTCAAAGAGCTGTTTGTCAGGATGAATCCAAACTGACAGGATTGCAGCAGTAAATTGATGTTTAGATGAACAATAAAAATCCATACAAATAGCTTATGGATTATTTTTGCCGACTTTAATGTCCATGTGCTCACGATTTAAGGATTCTTATTGATTTATGGCGAAAATATATGTTCCATAACATTTACAGTTTTGCCTCATTCAATAAGTGAAACGTCAAATAGAAACTGTCACTAGCCACTGAGAGCTTTTAGATCCTTTTACATGCAAACAAAGTGATGTACAAGGTGTTCTATAGTATAGTAGCATAACCGGTTGCTCAAGCAAAGTCTGGGGCAGCTCATGAACTAAATACAGAGGGTCAATTATCCTATTTGTTTATTTTTCTGAACTTAAGTGTGGCTTCACATCAGTATCATGATATATGCATTAAATGTGTTTTGCTTAGTTGCTGCATTGCAGCTGAATGTATGTTTACCTTTCTGCCCTGTTGCTGCAAAATTACTGCCTACACAGTCATTTTACTCAGCTTTTCTCAGATTCACAAGCCACTCTCATTTGTCTTCGTGTAATGTGGAGGAGCAGAAAGCCCTTGTTCTTCACCTTCTCCCTAAAGGTGATCCCAGCTACCCTTTGGAGGAAGCTCATTACAGCTCCCCTTCTACCTCCACCCTTTTAACTTGCTCCAAAGACTTAAGTGAGTAATACAACATTTTCCAACTGAGGAGCTTTGTTGAGGATACGGAGGAGCAGATTTGTATCGTGGCTGCTTCACACTTTGCAGAAAACCACCCGAATGCTATAGGTTGATGAAGCTAATAGGACAAAATCATATACAATGATGAAGATGTAATCCTAAACTGGCTAAACTGGAAACTTTTTTCCCTCGGTTACACCTAGAATTTTTTTTCCATTAGATGTTGAGAGAATCAAACGTGCAAAAAAAAAAAAAACCAACAAAAGAAAAGAAAGAAACAACTTGGAAAAATGTGTTTCCTTGCCCATCTGATTGCAAGTGGATAGTTCTAAGCATGTCCATTTTGACTTGGCAGTAAACTGTGTCCCTCAGTGTTTCTTAGTTCATGAAAATGTAACAATTCATCCACTTATGATAAATAGTACCTTCATTGCCTGTAATACATCCATGGGTTTTGTGTTTTTTGTAATGCCCATCCCCCCTTTGCTCCATTGCTGAAGACGATCGCAAGTTGTTGGCCAGAAAGACTAATCTGTCCACAGTATCTGGCTTCAAAGCTGCCCTGTGGCAGGCACAATATTGCCACTTGTACTAAAGGCACACTCTGAGGGTGTGCTGGTGGCAGGAAAACACAAGTAGTGTTTTCCAAGGACACTCACTAGGGCAAGTTTTCCAGTGGACCTTCTACCATTCCAGGGGATTTGTCTAGCTGTCTACATATGGAGCCAGAAGGGAGCTGTCGAGTTCAGCCTCAGAAGTCTACCGCTCTGTTAGTCCAGGCAATAAAGCAGTAGAAGTGGACTTCTTGAAGAGGCTTCCCGTGTCTTCTTCTGGACTTTGACTGGAGTAGCTGAAGTGGTGAAATTATCAACACTTTTGTGTTCGCTGGACCTGGTTTCAAGATTGGTTTGCACAGAGTAATCATTTACCATCTGTGCAATGGCTGTTGTTTTCACAGCCTCTATTTTGTCAGCTTGGATATACCGGGTCTTAAAACGTGGATCAATAAGTGATGCAATGTTGAGGAGATCATCTGTGGCAGTGTTATCATACATCATACTTGTCATTTAAGTTGCCTTGATGTGTTTGGTGAGGTCTGTATCATTTTCTGCTGGCTTCAAAACCTCATTAAAAAGGTGGAGCACAGCTTTTGCATATGATACAGTAACATAATGTTTACCAGACAGGGCATCAGTAAACTCAAGGAGAGGATTCAGGGCTTTGTTAACACAGAACACCGACATATTTTGCAGACTGTGTTAATCTGCTCCACATCCATTTCCAGATATCCAAACCATTTCCGCACAATTGATTTTGTGTGTCCCGTTTATCAATGGTGTCGCCGGCTTGCAAAAGTGACACAGGTTTGCTTCCATGTGCAACAACAGTTTGACAGTCCCCGGCAGCAGGTTTGATTATTTCTTTAATTCCCCGAGTAACAGCTGCTCACAAAATCCTTAACGAAATGGTAGCAGAACACATGCTAAATGCGTCCCCCCCTGATTAGCGTCCCCTCCTGATTAGCATCACATGCTATGTCTGCTGCATGATTGGCTGGAAGACCATGTCCATATCGAATAGAAATGCTCAAGACTTACCATCGAGGTCAACCATAATTTTATCACGATGCAACTTAAAATTCGATATTTAGCGTAGCCCTATGTACATGTGGTTGAGGTAGTTTGATGCTCTGCGCCACATTCTCCTTGGAAGCCTGAAGTAAAACCACATTCACTTTTTGATACTGTTGGCATTCATTATGGCTCAATAAATAAATAAAGGTCAATAAATGTTGTAAATCTAAAACAATCCCCAGTTACAATAAACTTAAGATGTGCAGAAAAACATACAATGCACGCAGGCACCATCTCATAACTTACAGAACTAAAGGGGTGTGCTTCAAATGTTCGTAGTAAAAGGGCACATGCGTTGTGTGAAACAATGGAAAGCTTAGCAGAAGCATCAGTATTAACCAGATGAACTTAGTAAAGACGTCTCCTTGATACTGTTATCTATTGCTTCTTGCATTTAATTACATTTTTCCCTTACTGATCTTCTAACTTTATTGGAGTTGGTTATCTTTTACCTTTTGGACTTCACTGGATTTTTGCTTTTGGGAAAAGCTGAAATACAAACTTACATGATGATCAGAAACTTGCTGACACTAGATTGTGTCCATCCTGGTGTGGAGAGGGGACTTCCTGTCTCTAACCCTGCCTTCCCTGCCAAGATCACTGTTATCTCTCCAGGGAGGAAAAGGTACTTACCCTAAAGAATATATACTGTATAAGCAAGATTGTTAATACCATTAATGAAATACACAAAATGTACAGTTTATTAGGACATTAATATTGCTTGTTATTTATCTTTCCCCCCCGAAACAACTCCCATATATTTCATGAACTCTTGTGACCAGAATAGACAAATATTTTGCTTTTCCTTTGTGTGCAGTGTAAATCTTCACCTCCACATTTTCAGTGGATGCACTTCCACTCTACTCACCCTGCAATTTGGTCAGCAATTTGTCCTTTCAGCACAATTCATTGTGGGATCCCACTTCCTAATCCTACGGTTTAAATTGAGTATACGTTTCCTTCAGCCATAATGAGCGCTCTGTCGTCACGGAGGAGATTAGCGACACATCCCAGCTGACCCTCTCCCTCTTTCTCACTCTCTTGAAAAGATGGTGAAGGTGGATGATGGAGGAATCTGACCTTACGCTCATGTGAGTCTGTCCCCAGGTGTTGCTGGGGGAGTTGGAGTGGTGATTTGTTGACAGGAGACACGCAATATCACACAGGGAAAGAAGTGCAAAAGGAAAGCTGATCACACGACTGTGCACATATTCACCGAGTCACAAGGAGAGAGGAGCCATGCAGTGGATGATTTAAGAGCTGCCTGGATCAATCAATATTTGAGCTGATATAAAATCCAGAATCACCATCCGGTGTGTTTTTAAAATGATGTGAATCTGAGCTGCAGAATAAACGCAACATATATCATATATATCGTTCAGCAATGTCATAGTTTACAGATATATAAGAAATTAGGTGCCTTTATATAAAACCATATCAACAAAAATGTTGATCTAGTACTACTACCTCTAAATAATATTGTTTATTCAAATAAAAATTGCCAGTAAAATTCTGAAATCAAAACATTTTTTATGTAATTGATGTTTAAAGTTCCTTTTTACGGCACCAATTAGCTAGAGGCAAAGAGCACACTCAAGTTTTAATGTTTTATGAAAACTAAGAACACTTCATGATTCAGAAGTTTAAGTACCTTTAATTGTTTTCTGTATGATGTAACAAGTCTGTCACAACATTGTGGAGGAATTATGGCTAATTCTTCTTTAATTTTACTTCAGTTAATTGAGGCTTGTGGGCATTTGTTTCAAGTCCCACCACAGCATTAAGGTTGAGGTTGGACAAGTTGAGGTCTGGATTTTAACTGTGCAACACCTCAGTCACATTGATCCTGCAAAATGAGGCCTGCAGAGTTCACTGTGTTTTTTTTTTTTTTTTTCAATTTATCTGAGTATTGCCTAGTCTGGTCTTGGGGTGAACAAATGTGGCGTCCACAGCTGGGAAGATACCAACCATCTTGTCTCTTGTTAATAATCTTTCTTATTGCAGAATGATAGATATCAGATGACCTTATAAGTCTTACCAGACTGATTTGCATGAATAAAATCAACAAGATCAAGATCATTACTGATGTCTTTCCTCCTTCGTATTGTGCTAGCACACCTGAATGTTTCATAGCAACAAACAGCCAACACTTTTACTGTCATAGAGATGCTTAAATTTATTAATGATCAATGGTTCAAGTCCATTGGATTACCATCACCTGGTTGCTATTACTCTCTTACTTTATGTGGGAACAGTCCAGGTGTACTTCGTTTTTAAAACATTGCTTCTGCATTTTGACAAAGTTTTATTAACCTTTTAAGGCCCAACCAAAGAAAAACTGGGTAGAAAAGTCAATTTTTTAAAATCTGAAATCTTTATTTCGCCCTTTAACCAAATCTGGAAAAAAAATAAGATTTTTATTTTTTTGGTATATCTACCATTAATTACTGTGTGGCATGTCGAAACTATTGTAGTGTAGTCTTCTGCTTCCTGGTATCCATAAGAGGGCAGAAGACAAGTATCATACAAACTTTTTCTACCGTTCCAATTTTACATTGTTTTCAAACCTTTCTAATATATTCTCCTGAATCTTAAACAATGGTTCTTTAAATTTGGATGCAGCTTTTGGAATTCTCCGCTTTCATTTTTTCACCACTGCTTAAGCCATTACCAAAATATCGTAGATTTCTGTATAAACTGTTGATCACTGCAGCTTTAAAGTTGGAGGGGAGAGGGGGGCTGTTAAGCTGCTTTGGCAGAAATGTGTAGTGAGACGGCAAATTAAGAAGCAGTCCCGTTATCACATTTTTGGCTTGAAAACAAAAATGTAAATAGTAGGGCTGTGAAAGTTAACGCTTTAGCCATGCATTAACACAATCACTTTTAGAATAATTTTTTGCAGCTCACGTTTGGTGACCTTTTTATTCCTGATTTGCTCTACATTTCAGCTGACTGTGATACTGCACCAAGCAAATATGCTGTTGCTACAGAACTTTGGTTTAATCAGGTTTCATCCAGCCTTTCATATTTCATACACACCATGCACACATCTATCACCAACAATATTCAGCGGTAAATGGGAGAAAAAAAAAGTGTCAAACTCTATTAGAGTAACGATGGTGTCAGGAACTACAATCTTTCCAGATCCACAGTTGTTTCCCTGTAGGTGACAATTTGTTTTCTACTGTCTGGTACAACACTACAGTAAAGAGAGAAACCTTTAAGTTTGTTTCTGCCTCTGAGAGACTGAACACAGTGTATATGATTAGGACAATTGTTACCCTGGAATCTGGACACATCTAGACACTTTCTGTCTGATTGTGAGTAATTGAATCCCCTGTGTCAGCATGTGTTTCTCTGTAGCATCTGGATCCTGCTCTGCTTCATCCCTCCTGTTGATTCAACCCACAGTTGGCTGCTATCTACTTACATTTGATCGGTTACTAAAAATATTTCACTAACACAACAGTAAATACTAATTGGTGAGTGGATGTGACATCACAGGAAAAAAATGCAAAAAGTGAACCAAAATAAGTCTTAACTTGGAAAATAAATTGTTTTATGGATTTCCTGAACCTCTCCAAGCTTTTTATTCCTCTCCAATGTGGAGTGTTTCTGTACCTGCCCAACCTCGTATCACTGTGTTTCTGTCTGTCTGGCTCTCAGGTGCTAATGACTTGGTGTTGTCAGGTTAAACTGGACAAAGATGGTAGAAGTTATGAGCTGTCTGGATGAGGAGACATGATCCCCCATCCAGCCAGCCCTTAAAGCTGACTGTATGTGGTCTAATTAGACGCTGTGGGTTTTCTTTTTTCTTTGGTAACAGAAACCTGATTGTATGCACTGCCGGTCTATGTGCTTTCCTGCAAAGTTTTATCGTCCATCTCTGCAGGTGGACGACCAAGATTTGGTTTTGTTTTGCATTTGTGGTTATTTAACTTCATGTTATAGTTTAAAGTTATGATGCAGGTGGGAAATTGAGGTAGTCAGGGTTAGAAAACAAAATGCTTCAACAGGAGGGCTTCTCGAAAGTAGATGTGATTGTATTCTTGTCCGTCTTTTCGGCCTGCTTTAAGCTCAGAAGAAAATCTTTAGAAAATCCGAAGTCCCAAGGCTTGAATAATGTGACAAGATTCTTCGTGTATTTGTGTGCCTGTAAGCTCTATTTTTCTAGTTTTGTCAGACTAATGCATCACTCAGAGAAATGTATAGTTTCCCATTTTATATTCAGCGCTGTCATAATTTATCCAAAAATGGAGTGGGGGGGGGGGATTGTGATGACGGCTTCCAAAGAAATAATCAAAATGGAGGCACTGCATCTCCTCTGAATATTAATTCATCACTTAAAGATCCCTGTGGTGCATTTCATTGATTTGTTTAGCGTTGTGATGTGTGCAACGGATGATTGAATTGTGCTGAAACGGCGTTTCTTCGAGCTCTTCCATTATGCTGATATTTTGACATGGAGGAGTGGAGGACGGCTCGCGACTTGGATCATTACCCGTCTTAAACACAAACGGCAATAAACAAGATAGAAACGTGGCCTGGATGACTAATTTACAACCGCAATCTCATCAGACCTAAATCCTGATCTCGCCAACGTATTGACAGTCAGCGGATAAACAATTTATCAGCCATTTGAATAAGTAATTTCCCCCAGCTCTCTTTTTGTGATATTTACAAATGTACCTCTGCTCAGTTGTTCTGTTGGCTCACTTCGTCTTGTCTCCCTTGTATCTTTTGTCCGTAAACAGAAACCTGAGCAACAACAAGATCTCCCTGCTGAGGAATGGCTCCTTCTATGGCTTGGCTGCTCTGGAAAAGCTGTGAGTACTTAAATCAAGTAATCGTAACTGTTTTTTACTTCCCAGAGTGCTAATGGCTGTCATCACAGGGAGCAGTATTGTGATTTAACTGGGCAAAGGCAAACAAGGACATGGTGGGAATTAGGAGATCTTTGTCAGTTTTTACCCTCCAGGAGGCTCTCTATTGCTTTTTTTTTTTTTTTTTGTAAATTCTCAGGCCCTGTGCTTAACTTCAGCTGCCACAGTAAATGTCTTAAAAGGGACAATATATAGCATCATATAAAAGACTAATGCAGCGCAAGATCGGGGAGATTTGACAGGATGACTGACGAGCCCCGGTCCGTGTCGATGAATCTCGCTCCATACGCGACGTTCCGGAGGCTTGTATTCACAGAGCCTGATTGGAGGCTCTGTGATGGCTGCCCCCCTGGCTCTGGCCCCCTGAAGTCAGCTATTGATTGCTTTCACCTCCGTCCAGCCCGGTGATCACTGCTTTTCTACCTGATGGTGACACCGACGACGGCTGATGATTAGGAAATCAGACTGGGACTGAAATCACACAGAGCAGACAGCTTGATAACTCGCCTCCATTCATCCCCACATGTCTGCACGCACATGTTCGAAGCTCTCTAACACACACACACACATGAGCTACATCAATGGCTGCTGTGAAATTATTACAGACAGTCTGGCCGCCGTCTCCTTGACAACTTGACAGTTAAACTCATACTGGGTTAATGTCACTGGAATAATTTCTGATCCTCGTCCCATCCTTTTCTGTGCTGCTGGTGGGCCTACAGGATGATGTCACCTGTCTGCTTGGGTCTTATTATCGCCATTAAAAATTTCTGCTTTCATCCTTCCGGCTCCTCTGGAGCGATGATTGCGTGGCTTTTAAGGACATCCAGTCAAAGGTTTGTCGTGTCTGCCCTTTAAGGGACTGCAGCAGATCTCATGGCCTTTCCCTTACTTCACCTCGCTCCCTGGGTCCAGCCCGTCCACATGCAGCCTTTGGCAGAGATCCGTGTGTCATTAGCAGTTGATGCAAATCCAGGTAGCCTCAGTGAGTTGAAAGTGGCGGCCAGATGTTCCCTCGACTGTGGCCCTGCTGACCGACTTCCTGCCTGCACGGCTGGCTGGCTGACTGCATCTGAGGGTTGGGCTGAATTGGCAGCTGATTGACAAGCTTAATAAGGCTTGTGTGAGTGTGTGTGTGTTTGCTCTACTCATGCTGCAGCTGTGGTCCCGGTGAAGTTCAAGAAACAGATTTTCTAAGGCAGCAGTGGAAATGTGGTGATCCCAGAGCATATTATTCTATTTACTACTGGTGTTATCTAGACGTGCAGACAGTCTTTTTTCTTTTGGTTCTTTTAATTAGTCCCGCTTTTGAGACCTTTGTTACCCTTTTCAATACAATAGAAGTAATATGAATTTTATTATTCACAGCAGTCAACAGAAGCCTTTAATCAATAGTTTACAGAAATGTTTTTCTGAAACTGTTCACATGGTTTGAGCGACACTAAACACAACATTTAGCTAGCAAACATACCTAAATAATAACAAATAGTAGCATGACTGATAACATTTCATGTTGACATTATTCACTGACTTATCTTAGCCTGCTAACATGCTAATTTTTCTTATGTAGAGGTTCAGCAAAAATCTCAAAATTTGAAAAACATTATTTCTTCTTTGTGATGATTTGTGTATGAAGGAGAAATGGAAATGAGGGTATGGATGACTGTCAAGGTCCTTTTTGTTTAGCTCATTTAGGCTGTGGTTGATTGAATTTGGGGTCCTGTGTCAGGAGATCATTGTACTGAGTCAACTGTGGACCCCCCAGATGATACGTGGAAAAAGAGGGGAATGAGAAGATGGATTTATATGAAAGAGTGGAAGGTTGGATGGATATGTGGAAGACTGGGTGAGGTAGACATTGGATGGATGAGGTAGAGAGAGGATAGATGAGGTTGAAGGATTCATGTACAGATGGATGATACATGAAGGATGGATGGATGGATGAGTTGAAGGAATGGCAGGATGGATGCATGGATGGAAATTGAGTAATGGTGGACGTTGAATGGATGAGGAAGAGGGAAGATGTATGGATGGTATGAATGATGAGGGAGAGAAAGGATGGGTGGATGGATGAACAAGGAAAAGGAAAGATGGATAAGGGTAATGAGGATGGAGCGAGAGAATGAGACGGCCTTGGATGCATTTGATAGCTTCAGATGGCTTTCCAGGTGATTAGAGTAGTTAAGAGGTGGTCCTGTTCTTGTACGTAAATTAACCATTTAACTTCATCTGTCTGCAGATTTTCAGAGTCAGTACTTTGACATTTTTCATTTGAAGCTTCAAAACCACAGATATTACCTTCATAGTTAATGGCTCATTAACAGGTGTGTGCAGAACTGTTCGAAAAGCTGTCAGGGTGAACCATTTCATTTGAGTCAGGTGTGTTGCAGCAGGGAAACCTCTTAAACCTGCGAGACAGTAGCCCTTAAGGACCAGATTTGGAGACGCCTGATCTGAGCCGGTTCACATGACCATCAAAATCTGATCACTAGTATTTAACGGTTGTATCAATCTGATCCGACGCGTCTACATGAACTTCTGACATGTGATATCCAAAAAGTCCTTGTCCATATTTTCCTCTCCATTATCAGATTTCTTTCGTTGGACGTACGCAGTGATGAAACTTCCTGTTATTTTCAAAACACCCATGGTCTTAGCATTAGATGCAAAATAGACTACGCGTGACTTCCCGCCGCTGCACACCATGGTGTTTTTCTCTTGTGTTCCTCTCACGTTGCGGTGCTTCCGTATGGGTGGTATCCCACGCTTATGTCTTTTTAACGCTGAAAAGATGGAAGCAATATAGTTTTTTGCACATGCACAGATGTATGAAATACAAAATAAATCTGATATATGGGTCTACATGCACAAATACATCGGAGTATTGGGTTGAAATCTTGCCGTGGTAATCCAATTCTCGTAATCAGACAAATGCCATTATCTGATAAAGGAAATCAGATTATGATCAACTTGACCACTTCAAATGATCTGATAACTCCAGAATCCGGTAAAGATCAGGTTGTTGGTGTGCATGTAGACAGGCTCATTGTTATAGATCATGTGGCATTTTTTGTATTCAAGGATGTGTGAGCTCTCCATGTCCCAGATAATGTCCTCTTAATGGAATCCCCTGTATGTTGGAAGATGGCCTGAATCAACCCCATATGGACACCGGCTCATTACCATCAGCCAAACTGGGTCCCATGAGAACAAAACAGAAACAAAGCCCATCACTGTTCTCTGTTCAGGACACTGGATCTCACTCTATCATGGGTTCCCCCCGCAGTAGGTCTCACAGTGTTGGTGTGAAATTGACAGGACTTGCATAATTTACAGTTCTCATGCTGATGATGCTGATTTTTGAAACTGTGAAGATAATCATTTTAATAGTTTGGACTAAAACTACACTTTTGTGCAGTTTTTATTGGATCTGCAGAAAATCTACTGCGGTCAGCGGACCTTCTCCGAAACCTCTAAAACATCAATAGTTTTTAAATTTGACTCTGACAAATATAAACGCTTTGGCTGTATGCAGATTGCCACTGAAACCTACAAGAAACAAAACTATTGTAGCTGCAATGGTTCATACGACTGTTTATTCATTCTTGGTAGACTTACTTGTTTTTCATCCATTTTACCAAACATGATTTGTTTAGCCAGAAGTATTTGGAAGCAGGCTGAACCTCAAAGACAGTATCAGAATTCAAAGTGGCGTCTGCGATTAGTCACTCTGAGAACCAGACGTCAGGGGTGCGAGGAGGCGTCCTTTTAAAAAGTTTTGCTCCTCTTGTTGTTCTTGCAAAGTGACGTTTATTCAGTCTTCCTCACGAGCTCGTCTCCTTGCAGGGTGGTGATTGATGAGGGAGTGGCAGACTGCTGAAGGACATGTCCTCCGGCCGGCTGTGCATGAGAATGTACAGCAGGGTGAAGTTCAGAGTGCAGGCATGAAATGGGTAGTGATGATGTGTTCGTAAACTGAACAGACCCTGTGTTATTGTTACTGGTCAGAGGTTAATAGCAGGATAAAAAAAAGGCAATAATTGGCTTTGTTAGGCCAATAACACTTGATTAAAGAAGAAAAAATACATGCCCCTTAAATCATTTAGTCAATATGCTTATGTTGTGAGGCATGTGTTCAGATTATTTGTAGAAGTGAGAAAAATAATTAGTCCTTTCAGTTCAATTAGACCATTTAATTTCAGTGATATTAACAAACACTTTTGCTTATTTCTTTCTTCATATTGTTGAACATTGAGTAGTTGTTATTCGTTTATTTGGTTAAACAACTCAAAGATATTAGTGCTTATTATCAGAGCTACGTTTTCAATTTCTTTTTAATTAGTTAACCATTAATTTGCAATTATCGTGCAATTGAGTCACATAGCAATAAATTCTGCTTCGGAATTTATGCTGAAGAGCATTTATCTGAATCTGAACTTAGATTTGCTGTTATAGTGACAACATACTTTATATTTCCCTGCATTTCCTCTCCTCCTCCTCCTTCACTGTCTACCTCAAAGAGGAACTATGGTGAGACGAAGCCTTAAATGGATCAAAGTGTGGTCTTGAAATATGAATACTTTCATTGTTATTTTACAGGAGATCATTGCTGGGTCACAGCTGAGAAGAAACATGTGAGCATGATGGGTGTGACCAATTCGCTGACCAAGTTTGGAGAAACAGGGCAGATGGATTCTTCTTTTCCCCTCCTCTGTCTCACTTTTATGGGTTGATGATTACAGATTGTCTCGCACCATCAAATCAAATGGTAGATAAAGCCTGTCAACATTACATCAGTTTAACTGAAATATTTAGAATATTTGTTTCCATCTCAGGAGTGTTTGGTGTTTCTTTATAGCATTCTGCTGTTTTTTTTGTTGTTGTTTTTTTTTTAAAAAGCAAGAGAGCAAGAGGGCTTCCATCAAAAGCGTGTCTTAGAAAAATTTGCTTCACATTTTCCTTTACCTTTTTGTTTTGTTCTGGTAGAAATGTCTCACACTGATGCTCCAAAATAGGAAGCTGTTGACTAAAGAAATCTTCCTCACAGATGAGGTGATTCTTGGAGCATCAAATTGGCTGCAATGCATGTGGCTATTTCTTTCTTTCTTTTACTTTAACTATTTTGATTGTGTGGTGAGGAGAAGGT
>JBBBVU010000017.1:5519634-5535525 GCA_037177055.1 Atherinosoma microstoma
TTATTATTATTATTATTATTATTATTATTATTATTATTATTATTATTATTATTATTATTATTATTATTATCATCATATTGCTGATAACAGCTGGATATAATCTGAATAAGAGCTGCAAGACCTGCATGGCTGTGATGTCCACTTGTAGTGGCTTGCCCCACTGCCTCTTCCCTTTCTTGATGCCCTGTCCATGGGTTGCCCTGCTGCCCAGCAATGCTGTGCTGATTAAATGCATTACACTAGCATTTTGAAAACACAAACAAACGAAACAAAAACAAGACTTTAAAAAAACAACAACACATAGAGCAGGAAGGGTCCTGGGGCTGGGTCTCCTCTAACTAGGCGGGCATGTGATGCAGCCCCCCTGCTTTGATGCCCCTCCGGTGTGGGGCACAGGCGGTACCCTGGGCCCACTTTTAATTGCATCTCACCATCTTAGGACAGACAAACACACAATAAAAAATAAAAAAAATATTAAAGCAGTTAATAACTGACAAATAGATAACAATCACAATTTAAATGTCATAGTTGTAGCACAAAAGTGCTCATTAATTAATCGACAATCAGGGTATCTCCCCCACTTGTAGCTTTTGAAAAAGTTAAATGATGGTTGTAAGTCAAAAGGCACGCACCCCAATGCATAAAGACACACTAGACCAGCAAGGCATATTGGCTCATGATGATGAATGGCTCATGAGCGGGTACCAATTGCCCTGTGCTGTGCTCTTAGACATCTGTGACGCTTTAGGCCTGGCATTAAAGAGATGTACCAGGAGGAACCGCACCATGTCAGTTTCTCAAGTGCTGGCAACACTGGGATTTATGGCAAGCAGCACCTTCCAGAGGGAGCTGGCCGACAGGTCGGGGATATCACAGCCAACCTTTAGCTGTATTATCCCAGATGTGTTGGACAGTCTCATTGGTTGTAACAATGGCACATTAACTTTCCTTACGCTGTGGGGGGAACAGACAAACAAAAACTGCAATTTGCAGCAATGTCCGGTTTCCTCAGTGTAATCTGTGCAGTTGACTGCAGTCATGCTGCAATAAAGGCACAGAATGAATCTGCTTTCATTAGAGAGCTATTTTATTCTCTAAATGTCCAAATCGTGTTATTCAAACATGTTGACCACTAATGCAAATGATCATTTCATGCTCACATCAATAATGTCACCCGCTCTGCTTATTTCCATTTATGTAATATTTCTCGTCTCCGCCCCTCTTACCTCCCGTACTACCTCTGTTCTCGTTCACACCCTCGTCAACTCCCGCTTAGACTATTGTAACTCTCTTCTCTTCGGTCTCCCCCAGAAATATCTTCATAAGCTTCAGATGTTCCAGAACTCATCCGCTCGCATCATCACCAGAACTCCCTCTTTTTCACCACATCACTCCAATCCTCCAGCAGCTGCACTGGCTGCAAAATCACGAATAGAATTCAAAATCCTCCTGCATGCATTTAAGGCCATCCATAACCCCCTCCCTCCCTTATCTGTCAGATCTTCTGCTCCCTCAGGTCATCCTCCTCCGTACACCTCACTGTTCCCTCCAGCCGGCTCAGCACCATGGGGAGGAGAGCATTCAGCCGCCCTGCTCCTTACCTCTGGAACTCACTCCCACCAGATATCCACAATATTGACTCTCTCCTTTTTTAAATCCACACTCAAAACTCATCTGTTTAGGATTGCTTACTCTCTGTAATTACACTGTCCCTGTATTTTAATATTTCTTGTTTTTCATTCTATGTCTGTGTTTTATTGTTTTACTGTACAGTGTCCTTGAGTGACCTGAAAGGCGCTTTTAAATCAAATGTATTATTATTATTATTAATAATATTGTGGCTCATTGGCCATGGCTCTACCCATGACTCGTTCATTCTAAGATACCGCACTGTGGGGCACAGACTTAAGACTGGAGCTACATGGCTGGCTTAGGGGAGGAGTGCTCATGTAAAAACTGCTGTTACACACTACTGCAGTACCTAACCTGTTCTCTAACCTTGCAAGTGCCAGTGGATATCCCCTCAAACAGTGGCTGCTCAGCCCTTTTTCCAACCTGCAGAGCGCAGAGGCACGAAACTTTAAGGTACGCCACAGCCAGACACAGGCTGTCATGGAGCGGCCCGTTATGCTGCTGAAGAGCAGGTGCCAGTGCCTGGATGCCACGGGAGGGTGGCTGTGTTACACACATTGCAAAGGCGTGCAAGATGGTGAGGACATGTGCTGAGCTGCATAACATGCCACTACAAACAGAGGCTCATGTTGTCCTTAACCTCGAACCCCAGGCACTTGTCTTTGAAAGAAATGCTGCTGCTGTGCACCAGCGCCTGTAAGTGATGCAACATTTCTGAAACACACAAGAGGTAGAAAACATTTTCGAAATTATTATTTTATTCACAAGTTTTTGGGGTGTTTTTTGAGCGCACAAGGTGCTGCGGAGTCACTGGCCTCACCCTCTCCAACCACAGCTGCAGAACCACCGACCCAGCTGGAACGCCCGGGGATTATAAAGACATATCATTTCATACTACATAAACTAAACTCTTGTGAATGATATCTCATTTGTGTCTGCACATGTTCATATAATCCTTTCAAACAAAGGAATAAATGACCTGCATCGTCCGATGTGTCTGGCGCGTCTGTGTCCTTATCTGCCTCCGTCACTACCCCACTCAGAGGGGACTCACCAATTATCCCTGCAAGCTTTTCCTCTGTGGGGTTGAGCTGCAGCTTTCCCCTTCCTCCATTCCTTTTTCGGACATCTGTCCAGCCTTCTGACAACACAGGGTTGATAGCATCTCCTACCAAATACCTGTGCCCACCAAATAAAACCTTTTTTTTACGTTTTTCAACCTGCTCTGTGAGGATCTCAACCTCACATTCAGTAAAAATCTTGATCATTTCCCTTCCTGGACCATCATGGAAATGATATAGATGAATATTTACTGTATCAGGGGCATTCACCTGACTTTTTATGGCCAAGCGCTCCCTCACGTGCACCATATTTAGAATTGATTTATAAACGGAAACAGGCGTAGGACGTGCGTGCGTACTCTTTTAAAAATCAGGAAGTTTTGTTGTGGCACATTTCCTGTGTTTCCTCCGTATACCGCTTGTAGTGATCGAAGCAGTTTTATAAATGAGGCCCCTGCAGAAGTGAACTCATAATGACTTGTAAGAAAAGATGATTGATTGAGTTTGGCTTCTTTTTGCAGGAGAGTATTGGAACCAGAGACGTTTAGGAGCAAACGACCTTCAGGAGTATTACACCTTAAGGCGCTTTCTTTTTAGTGTAATATCAGACGTGCACTATCTTCATCCATGTTTTATATACAGTCTATGAAATGGAGTCCGTCAGCAGAACAAGCTGATGAATGACACTAAGGATTTGCTGCATTAGCAACCTTGTCAAAATGGAGTTATGAAAACATGACATGGTTGCCAGGATAGAAATAAATTGCTAAACAGATTTTGAATTTGTGATTTTTGTAGTCTTATTGGCCACTTAAAGCACTAAAAGCCACATTAGTCCATTCATATAGAACATATACTTTGTTAGACCTGACACACAAACTAATATATCGGAGGCATTTCAGAGCAGGTTTATAATACTCTAAAGATGAATGAAACTGCTTTCTGGGGCAACAATGACACAAATAAAACTGATTTCCTCTGAGAGGTTATTTCAGAGTTTCAGACTGAAAAAGCTCATCCCCCCACTTCCCCAAGCAACCAGAACAGATAGAACCTCTGACCGAGGTACTCAAGGTGTGTGCTGGAGTGTAAGGTGTTAACAGGTCAGAAACCATTGAGTGCTTTCAAAGTTATCAATGAGATCTTCCTAAAAAATACAAGCAGTCGGTGCAATGATGCTAAGGCTAAGGTTTCTTCAGGTACCACTGCCCTGCAGGTTTCAGATGTTTCCCCCGTTTCACCTGGCTTGGATTAATGGAGGACCAAAGTTAAAGAACCCTGCCTTAGGGTTTGAGAATCATTCCCAAGGATACTGTTTAGTGTGCAGAGTGGTTGCGTAGGATTGAAGGAAAACTTCCTAGTTAAAGGATGACTTGCTCCATCTCTGTAGTGGACAGCTGAAGGAACATATCAGTGTGATGAAAATATTATCATCAATTGCCACCCAATACAATATACCAAGATGTCCATGGTTGTAAAACATTTGTGTTGTTGGTGATGTTGCTTTTTTTTCCAGGGTCCACACACCACATGAACTCATGCAGCTTAAATCAACAAATAGAAAAGCTTGTGTTTACTTTACATCTGAGTTCAAATATAGATTTCCTTTTATAATACATATGCTTTTTATATTATATGACACCCTTTGCTAACTTTGTTTGATCCAGATGAAGTGGAGTTTACTAACTGAGGAGATTAAAGAACATTTCTGACAATAAATTACAGAAAAGGATACAGACGAAAATGCAAAACTTACTTTCAAATAGTTTCCTCTGATTGTTAAAACCTTTGGCACCCGTTCCGTTGGATTATGTAGCAGACTCCACCTATCCTGTACCAGTTAATGAGACACAATCATCATAATTTATACAATTCATTTGCAAATACTTGTTGGCTTGGATTTGTTTATTATGACTTCCTATCATGCCTGATATAATTCGGACTCATGAATACCCAGGACCCTCATCTAAACATTGAAAATTGCTGATGAAGAATTTAGATGTTTTATTGACTTTGTGGAATCCTCACATTATAACAGCACTTATTCAAGTAGTGCAGTTACCGTCTGTGGACTCACTGAGCGGTGACCTCTGCCCCTTGGTAAGACAGTCACTCGATAAGGTGCAAAATTTTGAGCGTTCAGCATATTTAGAGTGCAGGGTAGTGAGCTGCAAGATGGTTCAGGATGAAAGGAGGTGCTGCGGGCTTAGCCACTTGCTCCACTTGCTGTTTTTTGTGATCAAAGAGAACTGCGGGTGGGAGCAGAGATGAGAGCTAGCCGCTGACTGACCTGAATGGGCCAGGGGGCTTAGTCTGTCAGCAAGGCAACTTCACTTTTCTCCCCGAAGTGGAATCCAGGAGAGGAGCGTTATCTACAAGAAGTCTCAGTAGAGGTTCAGGTTTTGAAAAAGTCAGCAGACACACAGAGATAACTTGGGAAAGTGTTGTTTCCGAGTGTGCACTTCTTCTTTAGAGGCAGATTATAGAAAAAAGTCAGGCGACATCGTCTTGAACTCAAATATAAAGCGGATGTGTGCGTCTCGAGAGTTTTTGTCTTGCTGCAGCCCTTCCAGTGCACAAAGTGTGTGTGTGTGTGTGTTTCTATTCTGGACTAAACAAGATCCAGATCATTAACCTCAGAGAGGAGTCATTTTTCTGCTGCTAATAATGATTTGTCTTCTGTATGACTAATAATGCTTCACATCCACTAGATTAGCATCAATTACTGTAAAACAGGATCAGCTAAGGCTTTTTATATATACACATCTAGATCACATGGCTACTATAAATCTTCCATTCTGTAAGGTGAGTGACTAAGCCACTGCCTTCATTAAGTAACAGAAAGTATTGTTCTGCCAAACTGTCCCCTGTGTGACATAAGCAGCTCAATCATTGCCTTTATTTTCACTTTGGAACAATAACTGTGGCTTTGATGATCCCTTTGGCTCGGATTTGTTTCTGTTGGGTGACCCTGATTTTTTTTTTTTTTTAATTTATGACGGTTAAGTAACAAGACTTATAAAAAAAAGAAGAAGCCCCAGCTGAGGTCGAGTTAAATTGTTGCTCATATGGACAGAAAAAAAAAATCCCCAGAAGTACAACCATTCTTCTTATCATGCTAGACGTACAGGGCAGAGTTAACGGAAGCAAGGGACACAATTTCAGGAAGTTTTTCTTGGCCTGCCGAGAAAAACCAGAGAGGAGATTTTTCTGAGTTCCATTTTTAGTATTATGAACTTTCAGAGGAGGCGGCGTGGGCGGACAAATAGCGCCTGGGTGGAACTGCCACATGTGTGTTTGCCTTTTTGCTGAATGTAGTCCAGGTCCACAGCTAGCAGGAAATGGTTTGTGCGGTCCAACGAACAGGTGTAAGCCAACCTCCCCCCACCCCCCACCAACTCATGACAGAAATATTTCCCGAACATCTGTTGGTTTCTTTATTTTACATATAAGCTTGAAAACAAAGTTATTTCCTTTATTCCCGATTGCAAGGAAACATGACGCTACCTGGATTCCTTAAGTTTGAGCTTTAAAGTTAATTTGGATGGATGGATCCATGGCTGAATAGAATTACCACCACTGACTCTGTCTGTTTGTCTGTCTATTCTCCAGGGACCTGAAGAATAATCTGATAAGTACAGTGGAGCCCGGAGCCTTCCGTGGTCTTCTGGCTCTGAGAAGACTGTAAGTATGATGAAGTCTTGGAATAACCTTCTCCAAGGGGACACTAGGAAAAGTCATGGCTGTAAAGACAACAACAGAGGAAGACTGGACTGAGGCTGTAGATGTGCATTAAAATTTTATGTGTCTGTGTCAGAAGAAAATGTATATCCGCAGGGCCACATGGATAAATACAAGGACACTGGTAAAGCAAAATATAACATTTTCCATAATTCTTGAGCTGGCAACTATAAAGACATTATCCGTTGGTGCTTTGAATGGACTAAAATGTTACTTATTGGCCATAAGATTATGCCCACCTGGCTAAAACTGATTCTGAATTGCTGCCAAAATAGCCCTGACCCGTCTGAGTGTGCACTCCATTAAACCTCTGAAGTTACGTCGGGATATCTGGCACTAAGCCGTCAGCAGCAAATCTTTTAAGTCCTGGAAGTTGCACATTTGTGCCAATGCGGGTCGGGCTTGTTTGCCCTGCAGATCTAACAGATGCTCGAATGAATTGAGATCTGGAGAATTTGGAGGTCAAGTCAACACCTCAAACTTGTTGTTGTGCTTTCTCAATTATTATTGAACCATGTGTGTCAGGGTGCATAATCCTGCTGAAAGGAGCCATGGCCGTCAACCAAATGGTCTTTTAGAGAATGAAAACATCCCCAAATAAAAGAAGTATGGATACTGTATAGAATATAAATAAAGACAGAATGTAATGAATCGTAAATCTCCAACTGATTTTTTCCCTTGTTATAACATAAACAACTTATTAGATGTTGAAACTGAGACATTTTACATTTCATGGAAAATATGATCTTATTTTGAATTAGATGGCAGCAACACATCTCAAGAAAGTTGGAACAGGGGAAACAATAGGCTGGAAAAGTAACTGGCACAATTAGATAACAAATAAAGGGTTAATCAGGTTAATTTTGCAACAGGTCAGTAATATGAGCAATCTGTGACACACTGCATCATAAAATTGTGGGACAATTTCAGAAGAATGTTACTCAACCTAAAATTGTGAAGACTTTGAAGATCCCACCATCTACAGGATATAATGTCATCAAAACATTCAGAGAATCGGGAGGAATCTCTGAGCGCACAGGACAACTGGAAGGTTAAAAGCAAGTGGATGCTTGTGGTCTTTTTGCCCTCAGGCAGCACTGGCTTCAAACACAATTCTCATCTTGAACATCATTGCATGGGCTCAGAAAAACCTCTAGAAATCACTGTCTGTGAACACAGTTTATACCGAAATCCACAAATACAGGTTAAAGCTCCATTAGGGCATATTGCATGGGCAACTTCCACATCTGTGAAGTCAATGCTGAAAAGTACATAGAAGTTTTCAAGGAACATCTGCTCTCATCCATGCATCTCTTTCAGGGAAGGCCTTGCAAATTTCAGCAAGACAATGGTTGGCTTGACAACAGCATGGCCTGCAGTCCAGACCTTCTTCTGATAGAAAACATTTGGAGCATCTAGAAACCACAAATTCCTCAAGAGAGGTACAGAACTGAGAACTGAGAATGGATTAGATGAGAACTCCAGCAACTGGTCTCCTTACTTCCTAGATGCTTACAGTAATTAAAAGAAGAGAAGGTGCTACATGGTACACATCAACATGTCCTAGCGGTTTTGAGATGTTATTGTCATCAAATTCAAACCCAGCTCATATTTTCCACGAAATGGTAAAATGTATAATTTTTAACATTTGATATGTCATTTGTGTTCATTTGGGGATAGAATACGTATGAGACTTGCAAATCTTTACATAATGTTTACATTTTATATAACATGCCAACTTTTTTGGAATTTAAGTTGTATTTAGTAAGCAATCCAGCTGGTTAATCCCATTACTTGATCAAAAAAAGACACACTGCCATACCAAAGTGATTATAGAAAATGGTGTTTGAAATCATTTGATTAAAGTCACACTAACAAAATGTGCTTTCTTCCTCATGTGTTGTCTTTTCTCAGTAGATATTCTTAACAACGCCCGGGGGAAGGGGGTCTTTAGAATTTTTATGGGAAAAAAGCATTTGTAATTCTACCAACCTCATCATTTTTAGCAGCGTGGATGTACCTGATGGATGAGCAGTTTACTTATAAAATGATTAATGGCTTAAAGCTTTCAGAGGAGAACTTCACTCAGTCTGAGCAAGAGCAGGGATTTATACAGGAGAAAATGATGAGCTCAAGCGTCTCAGATATTGTTACGGACCGGTCCTGCCACCCACTGCAGCACATAAATAGAACGTAAAGACAGGATAGAAGGTCATCACACCCAGAAACAGGGCATACCAAAACAAGAACAGCTGTGGTGGCAGAGGTGTGTGTATTTGTATTTTTTCATGAAAGTTAGTTACTAAGCTGTGTTTTTCAAAGTTGTTTAAATTTGAAATGTTTTCTCATTTTATTTGTCAGATAAACAAAGCTGTTAAAGAGTTTGAGAAAATACTCCAAAGTTCACATTTCATTTGTTTGTAGGGATTTTTTTCTTCTAGAGCAATTTCCTCCATGATTGCCCTGCCTGGTTTTAGAATAAAAAGTTAGGGAGTGAGTTATATGATTGCAGCCTTGATAGTTAGTGGGATCTGGACTGGCAGGGGTTGCGAACAGTGAGTTAGCCCTGCTGATTCAGGGCGCGTGTGCGCACGGCTTGGGAGAAGCAGAGGGCTAATTTAAGTGCTCCCCAACTGGTGATTATTCAAGTGCTCTGCTTATTTTCCCACAGCTGCTCCAGCGTAGCGGCTCTTTAATTACAGTGTGCAAGGGCACGGAGCTTCGGACACGACGGAGCTCAGCCACTCGCATATGGAAGCCCGCTGCAAGCATTTGAATGCGTTCGTTTTTGAAATGATCTTTGTGTGCTGTGGTGGTTTTATGAAGAGCAAAATGTTAGAGAGGGTCATGACAGACTTTCCAGTAAGCTGAACAGATGACAGACATAACCTGTCTTTACAGCTGCATTAGTTCTTCCTTCAGGCATGCATAAAAACATGCAACACCGACACGTAATTCCTTTCTATTCTTCTTTTGTTCTGATAGCAATATTAGTCAAGTTTTTAAAAAGTTAATCGTGCTTCTCTTTGCCTTCCTGTCCATATAGGGATCTGTCTAACAACAGAATTGGCTGCCTTTCACCTGAAATGTTTTATGATCTGGGCAGCCTCTCAAAATTGTGAGTAATTCCTTACTAGGATCATGCATTTAATTCCTTAAGGCCTTAGACTGAATCGTTTCTTTTAAGAATTTGACCTTTTATGTGGCTTAAGTAATGCATGAAAAATATAGTTGTGTGGGATTATTATGTCTGGGTAGTAACCCTTTTCTGGATGTTCATGTTTTCTCTTTTCCAAAAAACAGGAATTTATCTGGAAACATCTTCTCCACTCTGACAGCCAAACTGTTTACTCACCTGGTGGCTCTTAAAGTTCTGTAAGGCAAACACATTTCATCTTGTTAATTCTGAATAAGTGGGTTTTGGCTTTTTGCTTTGCAAGTACTGTATTTTGACCTGCTAATGATGTTAATTATGATTCTGATCCATTTAGCAGAGTAATGCCTTTGTTCCTGGGACAGACACGTACCTAAATACAGTGGCTGTGTTTAAATTGTCAACTTGTCCATTATTGTGAGTCACTCACTTTGTAGTGCTGTTTAAATTTTCTTATGAAACTTTTCATTTACAAACTTGTCGGATGTTACACTAAACGTAGTGTACAGGATCTGTACACTACCTTCTGGCTAAAAACCGCGGTTGTACTACTCTCTGCCTCGTTTTGCCAGATATCTGACAGCTGTCAATCAAAAGGACATGCCCCTAATTATGAAGAATTTCAAGATTAAATTGAATAACATCTAAATGGATGAATTATAAATTAATTCACCCCCCCCCCCAGAGTTAAGATGAAGGTAAACTTTGAACTATTAAACCTAAAATTGTTTTTTGTACCAGGCTGTAAACATGTGTTTATTTTTGCTGTGATGTTGGCCTTTTTAACATGGGAGTCTATGGGAATTGAACGGAGCATTGACGGGAGGGGGAGGAGCTTAGAGTAGGTGCCACTTTCAAATCTTGCTAGCTCTCCAACTCCAACATTACCAACTTAAGCTTTAAGCGGATCGGGATCGGTGAGTATTTCTGCCTAAACACCATCCGATATCATGGAAATGGAATCATAATTCTCAATAACTTTTCCTGCCCAACTCCACTAACACAACCACACACAGACACAGGAAGATACGCAATCTTGCGTGACGAGTGACGACTGTTTTGAATTGGTCAGTGTTGTGTAAACATTAAGCATAAACGTTATGTCAGCAATTTGCCGTTATTACTCATTAGTGGGGATGCACCGATATGCAGGTTTGGCCGATACCGATAGCCGATATCAATATTTCCGCTATGGCTGATATCTGATATTTACCGATATAATTTAAAAAAAAATTAAGATGATCAAATTCTGTACAAAATTAAAGTTAATGTTAGCGGTGTTAGTTTTTCAGACGTATCAAACGTCATCTGATGATGTTGAATGATTTGATGCGACATCCTCCTCGCATTACTTTGACGTTGCAAGTATTGCATACTTCTTTTCGAGTATCTTCTTTTGATACCATGACAAACTACCACACCGCTGACATTCTCCGCTTCAGTTAAACAGCCCACAATGCTGCCTTACTATCAGTGTCACATGTCCAAAACAATACTGCATGGCCACACCTCCCCTCCTCCCGACACATAAATAAATATCTGTTGTTAATATCGGCCAAGTTTTTTAAAAAAATGACCAACATCTGGGGATACCGATATTGAAGCCGATATATCGTGCATCCCTACTAATTAGAAATCCGGACTAGGAAAACAGCAACATGCCTAATATGTAGGGCTGAAGTTTCCATGGATGCAATCAAATTTAACACAAGCAATTTTATAAAGCTTTTGGGTTGCCATTATGTGAAAGAGCACAAGGAGTTTGTTGCCATGTGCATAATATCAACAGCTGCACCTCTCAGTTTTCAGAATCTGTTGGAATTATGTCGATAGCATAAACGGTTGAATAGTTACGGTATTTCAAAGAATGTTAGTCATTTTCTGTCACCAGCGACAGCATCCGGTTTTAAAGGGTTAAAGAAAAAGTGCAACGGACTGCAGCAACAACAAACACTGGCAAATGCTTTTGCCGGTGAAATTAAAAGGACAACAAACAAAAATCAGAAAGCCACAAAAATAACAACGTTTTAAAATGTATTGTCCTGGGTGACCAGCTCCTGTTCATCGTGAAAAACGTTCACTGACTGTAAGTCCAATTCCAAGATTTATTTTAATAGCAATTCTTACATTTGAGTTCATCTACTTAATAAATGTGTTAATCCTTGTTTTGTCGGTACTTGGCATCGGCAGATACCCCCACGTATCAGAATCGGTATCGGACAGAAAAAAATGGCATAGAAACATCCCTACCTAATGGTACATGAACATCTCAGTCATGAAGAAGCTATGTCTTTATCTTCCTTAGTTACAGGATTTGAGAAATTCAAACATTTACAGGAGCAGTGCTTTAAACAGTAAACATGTCAGGGACACTTTGAAAGTCAGTGATGTGGATATACAGTGACTCGATGTCCGCTGGTTGAGACATGACTTCAACCTCAAAACAAGAAGCTTGAAACATGTTTCTTTATGTGACTTGTAATCATCAGTATCTGATGCATAATTATGAAGTGTCATGTTCAAGTATCTGAAATGTATCTGGTGACCCTATCTACTAGTTGGTGGATAGACACGCTGTAGCCTATAGTGGGTGAGTGAGTGACAATTTGACCACAGCCAATTAAATCATAATTAGCTTTATCAGTTACAGCTGTTTTCCTGACACATCAAACATATGCTGTAACTAAAACTGTTTGAGTGAGTTAAGTGTGGGTTGTGACTGTATGCTGGTATTTCAGGCATTTCAGCACTGAGACATTGTTCTGCGACTGTCAGCTGAAGTGGCTGCTCATCTGGGCTGGACGCAACTCGGTGAGGATTGGTAACGACACAGTCTGCGTTTTCCCCACCCACCTCCATGGCCTGGAGTTTCGTAAACTCCGAGACCATCAACTGAAATGCGGTAAGAACATATCCTTGATGGTGTGAAGCTAACAAGCTAATACCATTTCTTAATTGTGAAGAAAATTGTGAGTGAATGGCAACTGGGTACCAAAACGGTGTTTTCTTTGCCAACACAATTAATTGGTTAATATTTATTGCATAATGTGATATATTTTTTTGATAATGGCAAGAAGAAATTAAGGTGTTAGCGAATATTCACCCTTCTACTTTGTGGCTAGCTTTCTACTTAGCCACCTGATACTGTGTGCTTAAATGCTAACTAGCTAAATTACACTGTGGGAATTTTTTTCATTAACAGCAACAACATAAAAACTAAAATCATTACAATTTAATTGTAATTCATTTCCATGTTTTTATCAAACACAAAAGCTCATCTCTGCTTATCAATATTACAGAATACGTACAAATCATACTTCCTTAACTGGCACTCTGAGTTAGTGTTGTTGAGAAATCACTGGTGCACATACACAACTTGACAAAAGGCTTTTTCTCACAGCAGACATTTTGACTAAAAGGAGAATTTAATGAGAGCCTAATTTTATATCTACACCTATGTATGCTGGGTATTATAGAGCGTGTACAAAAACCACATTTTCTTGAAGTAGAATGCAAGCCTTAATTCACCTGTGCTTGTCTTCCTTTTTTTTAAGTCTGAAATGTCTGATTTTTCTGCAGTATTCTGCTTACTATGTTGTTGTTATGTTTTCTGGTTTATGACACAGCACAATGATATTTTGCTTTTTATTTTCAAGTAAAAAGTATTTAATGAATGCTTGATTTGAAAGGTGCAACATATCAAGATAAGATACACTTCATTAATCCAGAAGGAAATTCTGTGTGGTTATTTGCTGCAAGTGTCATTAAAAAGCAAAGTTTTGAGCTTTTCTGTATCACTTGTACTGTATTTTTTTTTTATCATTATGTAACCAACTGGATAAATTGAATCCCTAAAAGAAAATTGTAGTGGACCTATAGGATATTTTTACAGAATATTTTTTAGATTTAGTAAGGTGTTAAGGCTGTAGCTAATAGTTTAAGAATATGTACAATTTGAAATTGAATTTCTTTGACAAAAAAAAGTATGGCATAAGGGGTGGATGAAAATATACAAAATACACTTCCATTGCATTTTCAGATTAAGCATCATTATTGGTCCAGATAGATCCAGCAATTCCTTATTGTTATCTTCTGCCTGTTGTAATGTCTTAATAACCTTATAAAGGCAATGATTTGGAGAACAATTGCAAGAAAAAAAGCCCTAATCTATCATAAAATGGTTTTTGCTATAGGTAAATTCTGCCTCTTTAAAGTGTAGCTGTAGCTTTAAAAGAACCGAACAAATGACCTGTGCTAAAGGAGATGCTTTTTCAAATCCTCAGATAAACTGCAGCTTTTGTTGCTGGTAAAATAAATCAGCTGTGTTCCCCTGTGCCTGTTATTTGTTGAGCACATTCAATAAAACATAGTGTAACATTTGAGCTGGTGGTCAAATTGTTGACTGACTGCTCTACAACCACTGAAAGCTGAATCCTGTCTGGATACAACATGGAGCGTTTGACAAACCCTTCCCTCTGTACTGTAATTATCTGCACAAAGCATGTCATGTTTTCAGTACAGTTTGCTTGTTTGTTTTTAGCATGATTACTCAAACGGTTATGGGCTAATTTGCATGAAAATATTACCTGAGGTGAGGCGTGACCTAACTGAGAAGTAATTTGCTTTTGATCTCGATCCAGTTCCTGTTCTGGATCCAGGATGTTTTTATTTAGCCTTGGAGGAGGTAGGGTGTGCAGTCTCAGACCTCTCTTTTTATTCTTTTGGAAAGTTAAGAATCCCCTTGTTTAAAAACTATGCAGCAAGTTGCATATTTTCTATTATAATGCAGCAGGAAAGTATGGAAGCACAGAGCTGTCACCCAAGAAAAAATGGGTCCTTATGTTATAACGTGATACTTTGTTGTAAAAACGTGAAATATATCATGTGATAAGTTTTATTGTAAGAACATGAAACACAAATTACTGTAAGCAGATGATGTTGCAACCTGTAAATATTGAAGCAAAATACATTTTGTGGAGATTATTATCATCAAGCAGAAAAATGTTAGTTTTTGTTGTCATGGATTAATAGTTATACTCTGATTTTTTGTTGTGCGAGCTGGAATGTGGGACAATTTTAAGCAACACGGTCCGTCACCTGACTGCACGTAGTGAGATGGTGCATGTGTCTGGGTGTGTGTGCTGCTTTTAAATAAGCTGTACCAGTGGTTACGCCTATGGTTTTGCTCTCTTCTGAAAACTAAAATTATAGTTATATAGTCTCTATGCAGTGGTTGGAGACGTAGCCCTGTCTGGTTTAAGGGGGCAACGTCAACTACACCACAGCGTTCTCCAAGCTTCATCATTGTCCAATCTCTCAGTATGAAGTACAACTTAATCCCATCTGGTAAATTAGGCTTTTCTCTGATCCAGCCTTTCTCAAACTGCGGTCCCAAGATAATTTCAGGGGGACACCAGATCATTGTAATAATAAAAAAAAAGAGAACAAGTTACATTTATCAAATAAATTTGGGATTTTTATTATGGCTGTCACAACACATTAATGCAAAGAGATTAATCTGTGGAATTAACATGTTAAGTTTTTTAACGTTGTAATGCAGGAGTCTTCAAAGTCCGCACCTGCCCTCTGTATGTGAAACAGGCAGGAGAGCATGAGGAGAGGCCTGCTATAAATGACAGGAACCAGTAGCCTATCAGTACACAGGCGTTTGTAAGGTTAAAGCCAATCAGAAGCGGAGTAGGGCGGGCATTTGTAACAACTCCTCTGCTAGCAAAACAAAACCAGTGCTCCGATTATATCTAAAAGATGGCTGCAGGATGACCTATTTTATATATCACTCAATTAACCACTCATACTGACATTCTGATCCACACTCCTTACCAGTTGGTGCTGGTAATGCACCAAATTGCTGCATGCCCACTACCAAGAAAACAAGAAGAAGAAGAAGAAGAAGACGTTTTAATTCAATTATTGTCTGATTGTGGCCAGAGGGGGATGGAAAAATCTGAAAAACCTGTCGGCCATGTAAACAGGAAGTTGGGCATTTAAAAAAACAAAACAAAGACCGACCGAGAGAGCAGAAAAAAGTTTTAGTTTCACCGAAGCAACTCTTTCTCAAAGTCAAGCATGCATTTATTGAGGCTGCATTTTCAGGTTTAATGCCCAGCTTTTGGCAGATGATAAGCTTGTCAGACAGGGGGAGGGTGGGGGGGGGGGGGGGGGGTCCCAAACACCATTGTATGTTCTCCCTGCTGTGGTAACACAAAAAGGTTGAAAACCCCCTGCCTTCACAGTTTCCTTCTTCAAAAAAAAACATTCTTCCCCTTCCACCTTTTCACCACA
>JBBBVU010000017.1:5537144-5548297 GCA_037177055.1 Atherinosoma microstoma
CCATCCTCTTCCCCCCCCTATCTTTTTGCTCGCCCCGCAAACACCATTGTATGTTATCTATGATGTGGTAGCACAAAAAGGTTGAGAATCTACTGCATGCACAGTTTCCTTATTCAAAGACAAATATGCTTCATATTCCACATTTTCACCACAAAACGTATCATGTTAAAACCTAACAAGTTTCACGTTTACAAGTATTACAAGACTGTATGAGTATAACAGCTCAAAGATTCAGACCGAGATGTAGATGTATGAGGTTTGTCAGCTGTGGACGCTTTAAACATCAAAATGAAACTTGTTGGCAACAGTGAAAAGAAATCTAAGTCTTTCTTTCTTTTATATGAAAATGTGTGCTGGCCTTCTTCCCCCAACCTTTCTCACCACTTTCCTCCATCTTCTCTTCATTTCTCTATTTCCTTTCTTCTTGCTTTGGTCCACAGGGGAATTGTATCTTATATGTGATAGCATCATCTTCCATTTCTTCTCACATCTGGATCACGCAGGGACATGGCAGAAGAATGAGAAAATCTTTTGGTGAATGTTGGGGTGTATCCGTGTGTTTGTGCACATGTGAAAGAAAGTCGCATACATGAATATGAACTATGTGCATGATGTGGCACAGCGAGCAGAGAACTAATCAGGGAAAATGTTTTCTGGTGTGCACCATGTACATGTCCCCCTTTACAAATTCCATTATTCCTTGTAATCCTAACTGGATGGGTTTTTCATTTACACAAAACAATCCAAAGCAATTACAGGGTAATTCTGCACAGTCCACAGACAAAGAGCCAAGAGAGGAATCCAGTAGCAGGAGAAAGAGCACTCCTTTCAGACCTTAAAGCATCCATTATGGGATTACAGTGATAACGTTATTGGCTCTCTGCACTTGCCATACTTGGCTTCCGTTTGCCACTTCACAGTACAACTCCATATTGCACTACCTTATTTATTCACTTGGCAACAGTTTATTGTTGGATGTACTGTGGTGCCCTGACAACTAGATTTTTTAATGTTATTTGATGATTATTTTCACATGGCAGTACTGTCATAAAACAGCTGATCACATTCTTATCAAGAAAAATAATGGGATAGGATTTAAAAATCTCTCATCAAAACTTGCAATAATGGAAAATAATGTTTCTTTTATTTTGATTGATATTTCTTGACTTTCATGTGTCATGGAGGATCCATGTGTTTCTTTCTCCGGTGTGATGGATAACAGATTTTTGCCCCAAACATTCCAGCCTTAAACCCTTGGCTCTCCCATAATACAGGTCGGGTGCTGCCTGCAAATGAGAGGGAACGGAGGAGCATGCTGCTTCCTGACAGGATCAGGTGTTTCCTGTGTTTAGGTCAAAGGCATCTGTTTGACTCATCTAGTTATGGCCACATGCTTCTTAGCACTGCTGGCTAGAGAGCAACAGTTCAGGCATGAAGATCAGAGCAAACACGACATGTTACACGCTACCTGAGAAGACTCTGCTTTCGGTAGAGGATTTTATAATATGACACAGCAGTGCAACTACACATCCTGGTTATTATGCATATTCAGTGCATGTTTACCTTCATTAATATAAATTTCACAAGTCTGTCTTTTGGCATCACCTTTATTGATTTAATGATTTAAAACATAATCAAATATACCTCAACATTGTTTTTGTAAGTTCTGTCTTGCAACACTAATACTTTTCTTATAGAGGTAGGTAATTGAAGACTGTGGGAACAGGCCTATATGTAAGAATGAAATAACAAATTATTTTTGATTAAATGATAATAATAATACTTGAGATAAAAAAAACAAGTTTGCACAAGGTGGGCTCAACCTTTGATCATGAGTTGTTTATTCAGTATTTAGATGATATTTAAATGAACAAATTAATAGCAGGAAAGTTCAACACTGGAGTATAAGAGGACATTTAGGTTAGATCTGATAAAAACAACTTTAATATCGGTTTAGAAAATATAATCAACCTACACTTGAAATATGCACTAACTCTTGGATTTTATATAATATTTACTGTGACCGGTGTCCACTTTACCTTTTTTATTGTTTGTACTTTATGTGTATTGTTGTGCCCTGCCAAAGGACAATCAGATGCAAATTAGCTTCTAGGTTAACTGCTGCACATTTACATTTCTGTATATTCTTATTAATGTGCATTTGTCTCTTTTTAAATGAAGTAAGATTAAAGAAAATGATTTGGTTTAAGCTGTTGAACTATTCAATTAACAATAATCCTATAATACTCATATTCGCATATTTCATTGTATAAACTGACAGTTTAATAGTTATAATCTGTTAGATTTCAGACAAAACAAAGATTTCTTGATTGGAAGAAAAACTAGACAAAAAAAACAAACAAACTTGAGCTCTGTCACTTGTGGATACATAGTTGATGTAATGGATGCAGGAAGTGGTTTTGCAACGTCTTGCTGAAATATGCAAGGTTTTCCCTGAAAGACACATTCTCTGGATGGGGGTTGCTCTAAAACTTTATTTCAGCATTGGTGGTTTGATTCCAGTTGTGCAAGTTGTTGTTTTCCTAAAAAAAAACACATTAAAGTTTTTGTCTGACCACAGAACAGTTTTTTTGCCTCAGTCCATTTGAAAGAGCTTTGAGCCAAAGAAGATGGCGGCATATTTTAATCATGGTCGTATATAGCTTCTTCTTTTCACGACAGAGCTTTAACCTATTTGTGAAGTGCAAGGTGAACTGTGTTCGCAGACAGTGATTCCTGGAAGTGCTCCTGTACCCATGCAGTATTTCCATGACACCATCATCTATCACCTGAAGACTCCAATCTAACAGGGATCCAATTGATTTTTGTCTTTATTTTATCAGAAACTTGACAATATTATATAATGTTAATAATGCAGGATATTTATTTTATAACTGCTCCTCTAAAATTTCCCTTTCTAATCTTGAGTCATGTTTCTGACCTGTTGACAAGGTCGTACTCATTGCTTGCTCATTTATGACAATTCATCTTTGCACCTTCAACCAGTTGCATGCTGTGGGTTGATCTGCTGAAAGAGCAAAGACCTTCACCTCAAACTTACTTTTCTGACACTCGGTAACGCATCTCACTCTGAAATGCCTCAACAGCCATCATAACTTTGATTTGGTTGATCTATTCAGTCCCAAAGGCAGCGGACCAGTCCCTTTCCCCATAGGTTAATAGAACCTGCCCCATATTTTGTTGCAAACAAATGTTTTTTCCCCCCACATGGACTTGATTTAATCACAAATAAACATAACTCTTGTTGAAGAATATTGTCAGCTTGTGAGACATTCAGTCACCAGCCAATGAATATTTTAGTAGTTTCTTCTTTCTTAAACAAGACATAGAGTCATAAAAGCCTTTCTTGCTTACAATTTGGATTAGCTGAAGTGAAGGATATTCAAGATATTTAAAGAACATATAACTTGATGGGCGAGTCATCACTCACCAAATGGTAACCTTAATGCTTCTCAGTGGATTTCATGATTACATGGAATTATAATGACATTGTCTTCATAACCTTTTTTCTTTTTATCTCCTCATTCTAATTGGTAAATGGTAAATGGACTGTACTTGTATAGCACACTTGTGAACTCTGCTGTCGGATTGTTGGTAATCTTATCACAGGTGCTGCATTAGACTTTCATTGTGAGCATGGTAGGAATCAAGGGAGCTGAAGACAGCAGTCATTGCTTTGTTAGCAAGAACATGTAAATAATGGTGCAGGACTGTGACCATGACTGCATGCACTGGATATATTCAGCCTGTGTGTTGCCAGAATTTTGAGGGTATGGGTGAGTCTGTGCGTATGTATGTTTATGTTGGATTTGATTATGATTCCAAAACACATAATGCTGAATTTAAAGGTGGAAGCACCACTGGCAAGGTAGCCCAATTAATGCAGACGTGCTGTCCCCTTCTGGCTTTGTCATTTTCTCTCAAAGATGGAGGAGGACCTCCTCATACCTCCACTATCCCCTGACTATTTTTTCTCCTTTTAAAAAAAAATCATCCTCATCTTCCAGATGGTCCTCTTGAGATGCCCCTATTCCAGCTCATCCCCTCCCAGAGGCAACTTGTTTTTCGCGGAGACCGGCTCCCCCTGCAGTGCACCGCCTCCTACCTCGACCCATCAGTGGAGCTGCGATGGCGTCACAGCGGCCACATAGTGACCACCCAGGAGGATCGGGGGATCTACGTGGAGGAGACCCTGCTTCATGACTGCTGCCTGCTCACCAGGTACACAAAGAGGAAGGAGGAGGAGGAGGGGAAGGATGATGGGTTGGGTTGAGCGCTGATTAGCTGACAACCGGCCTGTTGCACTGACACACATACACTCTCCAAAGGATGTTAGTAAGCAGATAAAGTTGAAATTTCCCGCCGCATAAACAGTTTGATTATGTTGCAACGAAAATCAAACACATGTGCTTTTGTGGAAGAGCAGTGGGGAACTGCACAGGAGTCCCAGACACAGATGTAATATTGTATTTACATACACCGAGACACCCTTCCTTTCTATCTTTCACTCACTCATAGGAGCTGTGGGTTACCTTTTGTTATTGGTGCCCTTGATAAAAATCTGAAAGGACAGAGCAGAATTGGCTTGGCAGCACTCCAACACCTCTGAGCAATCTGCAGCTTGTCTCCAGAGATGGGCTGTCCAGCACCCCCCCCCCCCTAGCACTGGCAGAGCAAAAGCTGATCACACGCTAAGAGGAACAGATGCTGAATCATAATTGCTGTGATAAAGTAGACCGACAACACTGGCGTTTGCACTTTTTTTTTTCCTGGTGGACGTTGCCACAAGCCTCTATCCTCTTCCTGTCTTTGTTTTCGTGGTGGTCTGCGGCGCTTGCAGATGTGTGTGTTTGTATGTGTTTGTGCATTTCTGTGTGTGTTGTAATAAACACATTTGACATAATGCTGTAGCAGCAGGGTTCAGATGCATTGTTCAGTTTAACTGCTGCCTGTTCGGACTTGGACTCTCTAACATAAATATTGATGGAGAGCTGACAGAAATATGTTTCCCTGTGTCATCAGGGCCAGAGTGTCTCTTGTTGTGTAGTTTATTTGGCAACAAGAACACCAACTACTTTTCAGCTTAGTTTCTGGAGAGCTCCATCAATCCCTTGAAACAAATGCCACAAATGCTGTCTTTTTTTATACCCTACCACCCAAATGGTGATCAGTCTCAGTGATCTCTGTGGTGCTGCGCAGTGAATAACTGCATTAACTGCTTGTGTAGTGATTTGATTTTTTGTTTGTTCATTTTTTTTACGACTGTGAATCAATCTGTAAATGTTTCTTTTATTCAAGTTATTCATCAGCATTGATTAGAGGATTACTTTCTCAATCACTTTTCAGGGCCTGAAAAGCGCACCATTTCTTGTCTTTGAAACCTTCTGTTATGTTTACTGACAACACCGTGACTTTATATCTGGTAAACTTGGTCTCTCCTCTGCCTCTACCGGTTACTCTCATATTGCAGCTTGCAAACGTGTTGTGTTAATTGTTGAGGACGTATACAAACTGTGCTTCAAACAAACCCAAATTACAAGAGGCAGCTACGATACACATGTGTATGTATAATTAAAAGCAAGTATATCATCAGCCTTAGAGCCCACATGACGACAATTGAAGCCCATTTCTGTTTAATTCTTCCTGATATGCATAGTCCACCTGTTGGTGTCAAAGCAAACATCTGGCACGCACTACTTTTAGCCTTGATTTTAAATCCTATACCGCATAGAACAAGGGAAATTAGTCATTTGAAAAAAGCATTTCCACGTGTCATACAAACATCAAATAAATAAAAAAGATCTATCCTCCTCATTTTAGTCGTAGAAATAAATGGGGAAAAAAACATGTCAGGGTTTCAAGTATTAAAATGAATGGAATGAAATTAAATGAATATTTTTTTTATTAATCTCAGAAATTGTACAAATATTCTACAAATAATAAAACTTTGACTGCGTAATTTCCACTTAAAATAATCCAAATCAGCTCCTGATATGAGCATTTTACTGCCAACTGTACTGCATCCATGAATCCATCCGAGCTTTTACTTTTATATTCCCAATGAATTTCTTTACACTCATTCCTATTAGGACCCCGTTTTAATTTACCCAGTGCCCCATTGCCTCTTTAAATGACCCCCCCACCCCACCCCACTTTTGCACACAAATAATGCTGTTTTCTCCCCCAGGTGGAACCTATTTGGGTCATGTTTCTTTTGGCACCTGACAACGTCTCCCTCCTGTAGGAACCTGCAAAGAGCAGACATTATTTCCATAGACGATGAGTGTATAACCGAGTTGGGTCCAAGAAAAACAATCTGCTGTGGACGAGCTTAAGTTCACCCTTCACCCTCTGCTGTATCTTACATTGCAGTGTTGGGAGAGCTGTGTGTGGAAAACTATAGTGCTCTTACTTCACCAGTCCTGCACTTGTTATATAGAAAGTAAACAAATAAATAAGTCAAACTTGAATAATTGGTTTGTTTAACCACAGTGAACAATTAATTAGTTGTTACTGTCCATGTTGATGTCATTCACATTGAATAACTGTCCTCTGAGTCAGTCAGCCTTGCCCTGCATGGCCCATCAGAGGGGAAAGACTGAATACACAGGATTTAGCACGTGGCTTAAAGCCCCCGCCTGGATTTGTTGCACAGTGTTACAGCAATGTGAGCAGAGATGCCAAAGCCTCACTGAAGTGACCTCTTTGAAGGTGAACCCAAATATTTAGTGGCTAAATTCAGCTTTATCCTGCTTTAGTGTGAGTCAGGCAACAGCAAGTGTAGACACTGCAAAGCATGACATGGTATTTTGCTTATTGAAATAGCTGTAATATTATGAAATGTTACTTCTTTTTATATCAGCCCCCTTTATTATCACACTATTCTGTGTCATCATAGCTTTTATTTTCTGGCGCAGGTGGGCCGATAAGCTGCTCCATTTACATGCTCACAGGGAGCAGCAGCAAAGAGGCAGGGCCCACGGGGCCTGATGGTTCTGCAACATGGGCCAGACTCCTGCTGAGTAATGGTGTCAAGCCAAAGTCCCAGTATTAGCTATGGTAGAGGCAGCGGTGGGACCAGCCTGTGATTCATGTTTCATTAATCAAACATTTTAGAGCCCTGTAGCGAACTACAGCAGACACTTTGGATGCATCTTTCTTAATCTTCTCCATTTTTAATCAGGCTAATTTAGTACGAAATGAAGAACCTGGTTTGGAGTTATTACTCGAAGCAAAGAAAAGAGGAAAAACTCTTTTTGCTTCTTTTTTTCTCTTTGCTCCTTCCTGTCTTAACTGTTCAAAGCTCTTTAAAAAAAAAACTAAAAAACAAACATATATATTATCTGTTCTTGCTTTTTTCCCTCTCAAATTGTGCTCTTTTTATTTCATAATTTATTTAGTTTATTGGCACATGAATAACAAGTATCACACAGCATAAAAAACATAGAAAATATTTCTGGAAAAGGAAAGAAGCTGAGATGCAAGTCCTCTATGCTAATAAAACAAAAGGTTAATAAACAAAGGTTAGAGAAACATGACAAATGACAAGTAATATTCAAGACAGTTCATAAAAGATGAATATTAATAAGAAAGAAATCAAGACCCAGTTGAACTACCTTGGTGTTGTGAATTAATACAGATCAAAAGATATGTTATTATTCTGCCGTGATTGATGTATATTTGTCCAAAAACACAATCCTCCAAAGCCGCTTTCAGACTTGCATTGCGGAATATTTGTGGTCAAGTCCATCTGCTCTTTTACCAGAGTTGTCTTTTCAAACATTTTGCTTCCTTGCGGACTTTCTACGTCCCGGCCACGTTCAGATATTGGGAGCATTTCTTGTGTGTTCAGGCAAAACAAAGTGCCACAACATTTCCGCTCTTATGACATGGAGGCTAGCCGGTACATGTCTGCTACAGCTCCGAGGTAAAAGAGCGGAACGTTTGTCTGAATGCAAACGGTATAAAAGACAAAGTTTGCACTATTACCGCTTTTCAGAGTAAGTCTGAAAGGGACTTTAATTTGATATTGATTGATAGAAATCCAAAGAAATGGAAGATACAAGTCCATACAGCGATATTTGAAATATGAATGAATGCAAACATCTGAAAAAAAAAGGCAAATCGTGAGTTAAATGACTGTCTATACATGAAAATACACATCTCCCCCAAATACTGACACCAATTTTTTATTGTAATCTATATTTTGTGCTGATAGATTCTCAGTTACCCAGGTCCTGGTCATCATAAGAGCTGGAATAAAGTCAACTGGACTTCTATTCCTTGAAGACGTTTCACCTGAACGTCTTCTTCAGCTCTAACTCGTTTGTGGAAAGTTTCAACTTCTAAGTGTTACATGAACATTTACACATGTCACTGATTAAGTTTTTGTGAAACCTCCTGGGTAGAAAAGTCCCAGCTGCATCGTAGACGCTGGGAAGGTGATACCTGAGACCACCTCCTTTGGTGTTTCCTGTTTAACGTAGACAGCTTCCTTTACAACTCTCTCAAACCATCTTTCTTCTCTGTCCAAAGTCTGTGTTATTGTCCTCTAAAGAGCTGGAGAGCTGGCTCTCCTGTGTTGTGCCATGCTCTTATAAAGTAGTTGTTTGGTCTCTCCTATATACAGGTCTGAGCTCTCCTGCATAAACACCACTTAGCATGTGTTTGGGTGTTTTGTACGTAGGATGAACTCATTTCTTTGTTGGTTGCCATGTTTGGAGAAGATCCTTCTGAGTTTCTTTGACACTCTTGCAACATATAAAAATGCAACATTCTTCCTGGTTTTTCTCACATTTTTTATTGATTTGATGAAAGCCCAGTTTGGATAGCCACATGTTTGAAGTTTTTTTTGTTCTTTAGAGTTTTCTCTCCGTCCTTGTTGGACCCCAGCAACCAAGAAATAGAAGTCCAGTTGCTTTTATTTAAGCTCTTATGAATTGGATAGAGCTAAATGGGACACGTAGTTGCCCGACCCATGTTACAGTAACTATTAAAAGGGTAAGAAGCTATGAACTATGATAAAAAGTTTAGATAGAGAAATGATTTCTATTTAAAGAAAGAAGGTTAAAACTGCTTTTTTAAAATCATTTTTTATTTGTTATTCTTTCTGGCTGTGTGTTGGTTTTTTTCCCCCATGTCTTAAATCTATCAGTATGTCTGTCTACAAGCATTCATGCAGCAACAGTTGCTAAGGTGACCAGATCTGATTATATTTGCACATTATAAAGAGTTTACTGTACCTCTGGGTTCATCACTTTACTGTTTGCCGGTTTAAGTCAATAAAAAAAGTAAAGCTCTCAGCAAAACTGAAGTTAAACAAGACTTGTGCCAGGCCTGAATTAACTGTGGTAAGTGATGGATAAAGTGAGTTAAGACAGGGAACTTATTGAATGGATCCTGCTACAATGGCAATAATGTTTATTATATTAGAGTGAAAAATGAGGCGCACACATGCCTGAATGTGTGTAATCCTTTTGGAATCTGAATATATCAGATAAACTCTTAGACATGAAAAAGTGCGTAATGATTTAAAGCCACCCGTAGCTGTGTGAAAACAAATTCATCAATTGTGGTCAGCAAGCTTGAGTTAAAATGTCCCAGCTCTGGAACATTTGTTGGGTATTGAGGACAGATTGAAAGTTTACAGTCACATAAGCAACATTATGTAAACAAATTGTTGAATATCTGAGTGCAAGAATAAATGTTCCTAATGAGTCCTTGGGGAGCTGCTCCACAATGGTGCAGTGTTAACTGTGGATGTAGGCCAGTGCTTTGTGTGTGGCTTGTGTGAGTCCCTGCCCTTCTGACTTTCACCATTGCTTCTTATTTTTATCATGTGAAAACGACCCCCTTTTCTCTTCCAGAAAACTGAACTGGCTGCTCTACTTTTCTTGTTTTGTCCTGTTGTTGCAGCTCAGCAGGGACAACTGGCGATCAGGCCGTCTCGAAAAATGTCTTCAATGGGAGACAGGGAGGAAGTAGCATGGGGAGAGGAGAGGGGAGGTGAGCTCAAGGGGTTGGGTGTGTTAGGGTGGGATGGGGAAAGGAGGAGGGTTATTTCCCTGTGCATTTCCCAGCATTTAGACAATTGGCCCATGTTCAACAATGATGTAACTGTCCCCCTCTGCAGACAGTTCATGGTTAGAGAAAAGTGCAGCTTGTGAGCAATCACCCAGCTGCATCTGTAACTTTGCCAGTCAGGGTGAACAGTAAAAACATCTATACTGTAAATAGTTTCTTGGCAGCATCTCGAAAATGGCCAATTTGTAATAAATGGCTTATTTGCAAAAGCTCACATAAAGCGGATCTGTTTTGGTTTGTTTACTGAACAATGAAGCCTATTGTTGAGTTTTCTGCTCGTATGAGGCCCAATCTAATCTCACAACAAAACATGGTAAATACTGTACATTGATCCAGGCTGCGAAACGTTGCAATTCAATAATAAATAATGATTTTAATACTCTTATCCATAGACTGTCTTCCACAGGGGGAAAAAAACAACACATAAGGGGGGGTAGGAGGGGTTTGGAGGATCCCATCAGTCTGGACTCTCATGTAAGATCTTTTCACTTTTCAACTTCCATCACCTCCTGCATTTCATAGCCTTTCTCCTTTGATCTCAGCCAGCAATGGTTATAGTTTGTAGTTAACAATATGTAACTAAAGAGAGAAAAGTACATGTTTATAGTTAAGACGTTGTAAAACTAATTTTTTCTGTTTCATGACGCTACTTCACAGAACAGCTATAGCATTATATTACAATTTCTAACTTCAAATATAACACTATTAAGCCTTTTAAGTTAGACCAAATGTTCACCTTACATACTTTCTGGTAAGACCTAGCTGTGAAGCCCTTTAATGTGACTTATAAGATTAGAGTCCTGAAGCCTTTCTTTACATGATCAGCATTACGTTAGGAGGCAGCTTTATTGATGACAGAAGGGAGTTAGTTTTCCATTTCCCACAGCAGTGTTTTTGCAGCCAATGGAATATGGAAAGTGTTTTTTAGATATAAAAGTGCAACAAAAAAGGCTTTAATTATATATAACTAAATATTAAAAAAAAATATTTTATTGTATTTTTTTTTATAGGAATGGGATGCAGCTCTGTAGAACATCTTTTGTAAATTT
>JBBBVU010000017.1:5579096-5595122 GCA_037177055.1 Atherinosoma microstoma
TGTAGCCTAGCAACAGCGGAGCCGATGACGTCACAGGCTATGTCTGCTGCGGTACCAGGTATGATATAAACCGCAATCAGAATAACACAGAGGAGAGTTTGAATTTCCTCAAGCCTCTAGTGCTGCTGTACCTGCAAGTCAGTCAGTCAACTAACAATCATGCTCTCTCAAACTGAATACCGCGATACAGCACCAATAAACAAATGACTAGCTAATCATGATTACCAGGAGCATGATGGCAAATTCTAGTCATTGAACATATTTCAGGTTATAATTTTACTTGCAGGAAACATGTCCATCCATTGGCTGAAAAAAATCCCTGAAACAACCATTAAGATTTATTGTGCAAATTGAAAGCTTGACAAGTTTTGTGCCTAAAACCCCAATCCCAGTCATATCCCAGTCCTACTCAAAGTAAACAACCAACATATTTCCTCCTCAATTACCAAATGATGACTGACTAGCAATGGGAGGGCCAGATACTGAGCATCCGCCAGCTGTTTGTGTGTCATTCCAAATTTTAGGCAAGACTTTTCTGTAAAAGCTTGTGTGTGCCGTGCAAACTTTATCGTGACACATATTGTAGGTCTGAATCTCAATTCAGACAGTTTAAATGGCTTAGTCAACTTGGTGACAGCTGCTGACATTTCATCTCTGAAGCCAATTATCTGGGCCTCCATTCGACATGACATTGGGTCATTATGCTAGCCAGGAGTTTCACTTCCTCCTGCACTACAGTCAAATGGTATTCATCATCCTCTGCCCTCTCATTGGCACTTATTTGACCCCCTCCTTCCTATAATAAAGAAGCATGATGTCATACTGGCATTTCACAGTCTAAATACTGATAACCATCTCACATTTCAGATTCTCATTTGTCTGATCTTTTGCCTGCTTTTTTCCTCACACTCTTTATCCCTTGAATTCACACATGTACACTCAGAAAACTCAATTTAAATGCTCAGTATCATTCATTTGATTTTACATGAGATTCAAATGTGACAGAGGTGAAGGAGCAAGATGTGTTTCTAAGTATTGAACTTCTAAAGTATTATACCATCTTGAAAACTATTTTTTTTAAAAAGGTCTTAGTTCCCTCCAAAGACTGTTATGGCTTTTGAAATGTATTGTTTCATGAGCACACATATTTTAGCTATTCCTCTCACTCTTGCTCTCCTCTTATCCCTCTGCACGGCTGTTTTTTTTTTTCTTTATGTGGTTTAAAGCAGCAAATGCTCAGCCAACTGACTCAGTTTTGGCTCCCATGCGCTGGTTAATCTGCCTGTCCCGCTTTATCTATGACCTTTTCTTCTGGTGGACAAATCAAAGCGGAATTGACTCCTGTTCCTATCCTCCTTTCTCTCCCTCTGTCCTCCTTTATGTTGTACAGCAGATGCCTCCTAAAAGTTTGGGTGCAGCCGCAGGGAGTCCTTTGCACTTGATCTCCTTTGTTCCCTGCTTCAGAATTCCACGCCTCGCTGCTGCATTTCACTCAGTCTGTTCCGAGCCGCTTTCATGTTGGTGTCTTTGCATCCCGCGCCATACAGGGTGATTAGAGTTAGATTAATAGAACATTAGGTTGTTGTTAAAGACATGCCCAAGGTCAGGGGGAGCTGTGTTATGGCAGACATGCAGAGAAACATAAAGATAACTAATAGACTTTGTTGACTTGTTTGGATTTGGTGTTTAACGATGAGGAAAAAAGCATCCCAGCAAACTGACATTTAACAGCTGGTCTTATGACAGCTTGTATCATTATCCAAATCCCTCGTAAATCTCCAGGAAAACAAAAGTTGAAAAAGGATCTTTTGTCATCCACAGCTTTAATCTGCTTCTTTTTTTCTTTTATTTTTTGTATGATCAGCTCCTTGTTGTTCCCGGTTTTGCTTGGTTTGGACTCAGTTGTTTCACATTTTGTTTGTGTAAAATACTTGCAAAGACACACATCATCTACAATTTTCCACACATTCATGTTTAGACAACGTGCCGTTTGCTGATGTAACATTCACACAGTATAGATTCCTCCCTGAATGTACGGAGGACACAGGTGTGCTCAACATTCATCCACTGATTAATAAACTCTAAAAAACTGCCCACACTTATTTATCATTTCCTCACCATCATTTTATAATGATCCTCCCTCTTTTTTCCCCTGGCATCCCCCCTCTTTCATCAGATCTTTCCACATCGTGTTTGGAGGAAATGGTCTACAGTAAAGGGACTATTTCTAATTACTCTGTAGTGTTTGCATGTTGCACCATCTGTGAATCTTCTGCTGTTCGCTCAATTAAAATTCTTAGATCAACCAGATTGGAGTTGCATTGCACAGTCAGAGTTTGCTCAGATGAAATCTGCTGCAGAAGCACTGGCTTTCACAAGTTATAATTACTGTAACACTGTGTTCTGCTCTCTACAGTGAGATATCTTTCTGTATCTCCGTATATTTCTCTCTAATTATTGTTATTCCTCGTGTGGAAATGGTACTTTTCACCCCCTGCTGCATCTGTTATGGCACTGTGCAAAGCTGTAAATTTGGCATAGAAATTACAAGTCCTCCCACTCCGTGTCCATAATTTTGGATTTACTGAAACAATATAAGCTGGTTATATTTAATTTTTCACACACAGATTTAGCAGCACACACAATGTTTAACCCATTTGATACAGTATGTTAGAAGCTATCCATGAGTTGAGTTTAGTGGGTGAAGGAGCTGTCAATCATACTGTAATGCAACATGAACAATGTAATCTGGCTGCCAAGCAGACTAAACAGTGGATTAAAAAGCAGATCATATTTTAGTATGTTTTGAAAAGCTAAACCTCTACAGAAATTTATTAAATTAGTGTGGGTGTCTGTGCGTCCGTACCACCTGAAAAATTTATTTTCTCTGGGAAACCACAAAACTCCCACCCTGTCTTTATTAGTCTTGGTAGTATTTTTTTTGTTTTTGAAGACGTATCTTTTTTCATCCAAGACTCATTCTCATTTCAGAATTTAAGAGACTTTTTTGGGAGAAAGTTGAATCATCTTGGGGAAAAAATGTCCTTGTAAACCTGGAAAAAGTTCATTTATCTTCTTAATCTAATAGAGCCCCACCTCTGTGATATTGGAATACATGAATGCTCCTTTTTCATTTTTTCCTGTCTGTAAAGTCCATGATTTAAAAATGACGTCATTCTAGCAAAGCTGGATTTCATCAAATAATGATTCATGTCCAATAACGGCATTCTTGAGTTGCTTCCTGCAACATCTGCGCTCATAGTAAGACTGAAGCAGGTGACGGATTGGGTTTTTGTGGAATAAACAAGTGTTGAGGTCAGTGTAAGGCAACCAGAATCAATATATCACCCCTCACCACTTCTGGCACATTTCCCATGTCATTTATTCATTTAAGGTTTGATTTTTATGCTGTTAAAACAAAAAAGCAAAATGATAAGGGTTAGGGTGAAAGGACAAGGATTTAAAAAGGGGGGGGAAGGAAATCATGCAGCTCTCTCACTGTTGTATTCCATCCATCGCCAAGATCATCACCCAGGTTTACTTCTCCTACATAAAGTTTACAATCCTTGCTGCACTGGTACTCATTAACTTTAGTCAAACATATAGTGAAAATCCATTATAATGTACACCTCCTAAGAGCTTATTGTGCTTGAAGAATACAGTTAAGGCCGGATCTATCAAAGTTTTGCACGTGTTAAAACGTCTGCAAACTTGACAGCACACGCAAAATAACAGCCACACTCTATTTAGCACGTTTGCCTTGACTGAATATGCATTCAGGGCATTTCTGCCAGAACGTGCAAAATACTGGGAGGAGTAGATGCAAATAAATCAGCTTAGCAAATGCAAAGTGATTTACTAAAAGTGTGGTCGCTGTTTCTGCGCCTTTATTTAACACTTTTGAAAATCAGGTGCAAACTAGCTTCACCCTCTGGATGAGAGCGGAAGGAGCCTTCTGCAGGAGTGCAGATGCACATCAGTCTGATTTAAACTATTTTCTTATCGGTGGGGTTAGGGCATTTAGTTTTCATAAATTTAATAACAATCAACACATCAAAGGGATGCCGCGACTCAACCTGAGTTTATATAAAAGAAACAGAAGATTCACCACTTAGCTCAATGGTTATTAAATCTGACACTAATTAGTGTCAGATTCTATTTTCCTGTTTTTGCTCGTGTCGCATTTTTACCTTGGATACGCAGGCTGGAGGAGAGCTCCAGCGAGCAGCTTTCCTCCCTCTACCTCCTGTGCGCTTTCCCATCTCCAAGTCGCTCAAGACCTGCTGGTATTGAGAGCCCCACCACCACCTGTACCCCACCATTGATCCCTCTCGCCGGGACATTAATGATCATCGTTAATCCAGAAACAGCACTGCCGTGGCCCGGATATCCCGCCACACTGCAGTGTCACAAAAGAAGCACCTTGTAGTAGATGTCAGACCATATCTTGTCAGACTCGTTATCCTTGTCCTCATAAACTAGCGGCTTTTGAGGCTCTGCAGGGATACACGTTGTATTGTTTTTATTTAATATTTATTTATTTATTTTCATTTTTCCATTTTTGTCTCTTCCACTAATATCTCCATCTTCACCGGGTCAGTTTCATTTTGCGTTTTCTTCTCTCCAAACTCGCCATACTGCAAACCACAAAACTCTCATTAGAATAGGGTGTTTCGAATACGTTTGCACCTGCCAATATTTACGCAAGCAATCTTAGTAAATCACTGACGAATCAGTGTTTCCTCTACCCATTATATGCCCCACCCCCAACAAACCTACTGCCCCCCAGAAGATCAAGTAAATCTTTTTTTTTATCTTGTTTTCTACAGCACCAAAGTCACAACATTTAAAGTCCCCTTCCCTCTAAAATAGGTTTATACTTTGTTTTATTTAAAAACTAAAAAGTCTTATCTGATTTACACAAATGCATGTCATAGCTGATCTCTGTATCGCGCACGGCAGAGTTCCACCCTGATGCGCACACACATTGTCCACGTTTACATGAGGGTTTCAATTCCCATTTAATTTGGAAAAACAGTTAAATCCGCTTTAAAGAGATGAAAAATGACCATGTAAACACCTAATTTGGAATGAAAATGATAATTACAAATTAAACTAAATTCTTTTTTTAAATTCGTAAGTATCATTTTCATATATTTTCATTATATTTTCATTTAATTTAATTCAGATGTAAGTATATATTAATTCCTCTATCATGTATACCTTCCGCTTTAGGTTCATTCCGGTCTTTCTACGCATGCTCGCTCCCTCGTCCCGTCGTCATGGCGCACATATTCCGTGCTGTCCGCCCGAAAGCAAGCGTTGGACTCGAGCCGAGTCTATGCAGGTGAAAGTGAAGTAGTATGCCTTGTCACGCTGAGAACTTCATGTCCTTTTCTACATGCAGCTAAACAAGCTGAATTTACATGTCATCGTAGTCTTTTAGGAAGCATATTGTGGCTTAAAATTGATCCAATATTTGTTGGTTTTATTAATGTCAATAGATCTGAACCTCAAGAATATTTAGTGTAGCTGAATGAAACAGTCTTCATCAGGACTTTTAAAAAGTTAAACTTTTCTTCTATCCTGAGTGTTTGTTTTTTCTCACCACATTTTAGTCATTTAAGGAAAATTTGTCTGTGATTAAGTTTGGAAAATGTGACGTGACTTCACAGCTGAGTGTAGCTGTCAGATGTTTAAATGATTTATTTATTATCACATCTCATATTCCCACTGTATTGCTGTAATGGACAGGCTACCTAATAGCTGAAGAGTTTATGAATAAATGATTCTGCAGATATTGATAGATATTGATACTTGATTGATCCCAAAGGAAATTTGGGGTGCTGTTTTTAAAGTTGCCGAAATGTATGTCCTGTTTATTAATCCTTTATTTAGCCTGTTAAATCAAAACAAACTATCTGTCTGTCCTTTTAAGTGTTTGTCTTCCCCAGCCTTGGACCCCCCCCCCCCCTTCCCTCAAGGCTGTGAACCTGGGGGAAACAGTGATTCATTGTCACTTATTTGTGAAGTCATTGTTACTGGAGTTTGATTTTCACATCTTGGTTCAAGTTGTACTGGAAGTAGCGGATCCTGTTTTAAGCAGATGATAGGTGGCCCTTTAAAACATTTCATTTTTCATCCATGAGGTTTTCCTGCAGCTCACTGCTTCATTTACCTTCATGGTCCATGTGTGGCTGAACGTATAAAAGGTATTAATAGTGTTGAAATCACCCAGGTAGGGATATTACAATTGTGGTTTACAGTTATATAGAAAGTATGTACTCTGATCCACCGGCTGGACAAGAGAACTGGTTATACAGAAAGAGAATTACATTATGAAAAATAAAGTGATCTACAGTGAAGACAAAAATGGGCTCTCATTGGTGATGCTTTACCTGTGAGAGCACCCAGGAGGGACGAGGATGCTAACTTACTGCTCTGAGACTGGGATATACATGTATTAATAAAATATTCAGGGTAGACTATGTAACATTTATTTTGCCTAAATAATGGAGAATTAATGCCTCGCATTATGGACAATTATTGGTGTTTTTTATAACTATTTCTGAGCACAAGCCGAGGTCAAAAGCAAGTGGTAACCTTTATGTCACTCAGAATAATCTAATGCTAAACCAAGAATAATGAGGATCATCCTCCTGTTGGCTCATTAGCTCTTTCAGGTAGTTGAGGATCATCAGCGGGTAGTTACTGTAAGGTCAATGTAACATGTTGATTTTGGCCAAGTGGGGCTAAAAAGTGAAGGCATAAAACTGCAACACCATCTGTAAGTTGTGTTGTATTGCAGGTTTAAAATGATACAAAAAAAAATAATACCAATAATTCTACTTCATTAATGAAGTTTAATCTAAAATCTGCGAGCTCTTCAGTCATATTGGAAATGAGATTGTGAGTGTGAGAACAATTCTGAGATTCTTGGATTTGGATATGATAAATATTGATCCAATAACAGTTTCTTAGTCTTGACAGCCATTACCAGATTATTTAAAAAATAGTCTTATACCCAAAATAACACTTAGATTTAAGTTACAGAACTGGAGTAAAATTTAATTTGAGTCCATGTCTGGTGTGATGACAACTCACTTAAATGAGCTAATGAGCTACTTCTGAGCCTGTGGACTTCCATTTACATTCACCTCTGTGGGTCTAATTATGATCGGATATTGAACCAAATAAGAAAGAATTCTACTCAGGAGTTGGCAGGCAAACTGTACTTAACGTGTAGATTAAAACTGGGCACACTTTAAAATGCCTGCTTCCTAAACAGAGCAGAACATAATGCTTATTAAATATGCCTCACTTTTCTAAATGCCAGCTTTCTGATGTTTCTGCTTAAACAAAGCTTTGAACTGTGCTCTACCAAAAGGTGCAGACATCAGGGGTCAGTAGTTGACGACTGAATAACAAATCTCCACATTGTGTTTTTCTCCATTTTTTTCAAAAGACACATTTCACCCCTGCAGCATCATACATTATACAGAAGGTGATGCTGCACCCACTACACACAATACATGTATTATTCTGTGCCATAACAGCAGATATATGGAGTCCTTAGCGCTCATTCTTGCTCACCTCTTGAGTTCATTGCTGCATTTTCCCACCTACTCTTTCTGAAGTCTTCTTCTCCCACACACTCCTTCCTAAACATTCTGTTATCGCTTTGCAGAATTGAGAGCACATTCCTTTTATTCCACTGCCCTCATGATGACCATTAGCTGAAATTTTATTGTCCGAGTACTGAATGTCCACAAATATATGCTGTCGGGCTGCATAATTTAGTCCCGTTGCTGCTAGAAATAAGTGTAACATGAAGTGTAAGAGTAGTCAGCTTCTTATTGTGGTGCTATGGGGCCAATTACTACAATTTCCATTACAGCTGTGCCCAGAATGAACGTTGCTCTGTTCAGCTTCTTGTATTTAATCTGCTGTTTATTATCCATGTCTCTAAATGAGACACCTTGTTTCTTCTGCTCCATGCTTGCCGTTATGAGAATTTGTTTCAGAATACACAATACCTGATCTGAAGTGCCTTGTGTGCTGACTGTGTTCAGTCTAATAGATGCCTGCTGTATATGCGAAGCAGGAGTGGACTGCATTAATTACAATTGTGGAGACTGATCCTTATCCACAGGCCTGGAATGTTAATGTCTTAACCGGCCCTGTGCAAATGACTGCAGTTACAGGGAGGATGAGGACCTGAGGAAAAGTTGTTCGTGGCTGTTCTTTTGAGCTTGTGTGAGAAAACTGAATTTATGGCTGATGTACATTGTTTAATGTCTGACAACGACTAATTGTTACTATGCATCTTGTTTATGGAAACAACATGTTTAGTTTTACTTTTAACTGCAAGGAAAACATAATTAAAGGAAAATATACACTCACCTGCCCCTCATTAGGTACACCTGGTCATTGCTGGTTAACACAAATGGCTAATCAGCTAATCACATGGTAGTAACGCAATAACATAAATGCATTTATATACAAGGTCGAAACTTGTTGGAGGTGAAGGTGGAGGTGAAACAAAAGAATGAGGGGAAAAATGGGGATTTAAGATACTTTGAATGTAGCATGGTTGTTGGTCTGAGTATTTCAGAAACTGCTGGGATTTCCACACACAACCAATCTCTCGGGTTTAGAGAGAATGGTGTGAAAAAGAGAAAATCTCCAGTGAGCAGCAGTTGTCTGGACCAAAACGCCTTGTTGATATCAGAGGCCAGAGGAGAATGGACAGACTGCATGAACTCACCAAAAATGAACAACGGGAGATGGAAAAATGTTTGCTGGTTTGTCGAGTTTCCATTTCACATTCAGATGGTCAGAATTCGGTGTACACAACGTGAAAGCATGCAGATCCTGGCTTGTATCAACAGTTCAGGCTGGTGCTGGTGGTGTAATGGATAAGGAATATTCTTAATCAGGAGCATGATGGTGTGAATGCAATTTGATTTGAACTTGTAGTAGGAGTGGGATAAAAATGAGTGAGAGCTAATAGCTACTTTTCACCTGCACATGTGAACACAAGTTTTCTGAACTATTGGACCCTAGTGACAGGGCTGTTTTTTTTCTTAATATGTCCCCTTTATTGGCAGAACCATATAACTCAACAATGTGTCTCACTGATACACTTTAGCATTATAGTGAAGGTCTGTGGCACAAATTACAGACAGTAAGTTGGCATTAGTCTGAGATTAATCGTAAGTATTACAAGACTTAAGCTTAAATAAATCCACTCTGTTCCTTGTATAATAATTATATTTTATTAGTCATATGCCCTGGATTTGTTTGACAGATTTATCCATGTTCATTAAGGAAAATAATTGAATTGCTAAGTGTGCACTATCTGCTAACAATCTAAGTCACACTCCATGTCAAGCTACAGGCCACTGTGATTACATCATTCCTCATTGCTAATTAAAACCAGAATCAAAGGCATGATAATTATCAACGTACAATGAATACACACAAATTAGTCTTGGTGACACTGGCTCAGAAACATGGCTCCGACAAACTAGAGGCCAGGGAATTGCTCTTTCTTCTAAGTAAACAGAGCGCAAGTTCAAATAGTATTCCCCTCAGGTCTATGCAGAAACACCTGTTCATATGTACTGTCAAAAAGAGCAAAAGTAGATTGCTCTAATTATCCTTGCTGCTTTGAGTTTGTTCTTTCTCTTCCTCTCTCTCATGTGCATTGAAGTGGGTAACCTTTCCCCTTCTGTGTAATCCAGTGTAGTGCTGTTCTGTGGTTCTCATGAAGAGTATAAGCAACTCGCAGCTCCACTAATCCATGCCGCAGTTCTCAACCATTTTCTACACATAGCAGCTGACACAAATCCTAAGACGATGGATCATATGCATGTATTTGCCAGAAGCTCATCTCATCATCTCGTAGCTTGGTTAGCTTGTATTCATGCTGCCTCCAGCCATATTGTTTTGCTTCTGTTTGATGACACACATGCAACCGAGCTGACTGGTTGCATTAATACACATTCTGTCGCAGAACTGTGAGTTGTATACTGTACTTTGCATTTTAAGGCTCAGTGATTAACAATCAGAGGCATGCAGCAATAATAAATCCGCTTTTTACAATGGAATGTAGATATAGAGGATAAGATGAGAAGATGGGGCTGCACAGTGGTGTGGTGGTTAGTACCACAGCCTCACAGCAAGAAGGTCAAAGGTTTGAGCCTCAGCTGGGGAGGGGTTTGACCTTTCTGTGCGAGTTTGCATGTTCTCCCCGTGTATGCGTGGGTTCTCTCCGGGTACTCTGGCTTCTTCCCACTGTCCAAACACATGCATGTTAGATTAATTGGTGACTCTAGATTCTCCCTAGGAGTGTGTGTGTGTGTTTGTGTGTGTGTGAATGGTTGTCTCTTTGTGTTGGCCCTGCAATGGACTGGCGACCTGTCCAGGGTGTACCCTGGCTCCAGCCCCCTGCAACCCTGAATTGGATTAAGCGGTACAGAAAATGAATAAATGAATGATGGAGGAGAAGATTTATCGTATAAGGTTCTTTCTCTCAAAAAAGAGCAGCGTTCTTTCATTTTTTCCGGATTCCCATCTGGAACAATTTTATCTTCTGGAGTCTCTTTCATGAGCAGCATGGTAGGGCAGTGGTTAGCAAGCAGCTTCCTGGTTCAGATCTCGCCGGGGACTTTTCTGTGTAGAGTTTGCATCTTCTACCTGATCTTCTGTGGGATTACTTTGTAAACTCTAGTTTTCCTCCTGCAGTCCAAAAATGCATGTTTGAACATCAAGTAGTTCATATGCAGTTCTTTTTCTCTGTGTTAGCTCATGATAGCAGTGCAAGATGCTTCCCTGTGACACTGACCAGGATAAAGCTAGTCTAGAGAGATTCATTTATCAGACTGCAACTGATTGGTTTTACTGAATCAAACCTAAAAACAATGTTATTTTGAACATGGCACAAGCTTGAACTACATGCAGTCATATAAATGGATCTGAACCGGCAATATGACTTGTCCTGTTACTGTTAAGTTTGTCTGATGATGTAAAAGTGACCAAATGTCTGAATAAAGCCAATTATGTACTGTACATACCAGCCACTTTGTGAGGCACGCATGCTCAATTGCTCATTAACACAAATAGTCGGTCAATCACATGGCAGCAGCTTAGAGGATTTAGGCATGTAGACATGGTCAAGGCGATTTGTCTTGTATTATCAGTTCAGGCTGGCGTTGGCGGTGTAATGGTGTGGAGGATATTTTCTTGGCACACCTCAATACCAATTGATCATGGTTTAACCAGCACAGCCTACCTGAGTATTGTTGCTGACCATGTCCATCCCTTTATGACTGCAGTAAAGCATCTTCTGATGGCTACTTCCAGTAGGATAATCATGGTCTGAATTACAGGGGAAACAAGCACATGTCCTCCAGGCACAACAATATGCTTCCTTAACAGTTCATTGACCTCTGTGGTCTTTGTTCCTGCACACTAGCTCTCTCCATTGCAACCTTTATCCTCTGATTCTGCCCCTTAAAATGGCCTCCAATGTTGAATTTTCAAACTCATAGCTCTTGTTATAGTTCTGTAATCATGATATTATATTTGTGAATGTTATTATGCTGCGTGTAGACTGCTCTGAGTATTACTGGAGTTTACTGTGAAGCTGTAGCACTGCTGTTGTACCTTAGTGAAGGATTGACTCTTTGCAATTGGTCCTGAATCAAAGTGTCAAGGAGGTTGGAGAAGACTAGCTTGTCTTCACTGCCAGGAAAGGGTGTTGTAGAGGGTGTGAGGTGTTACTTTTGGCCACTCAACCTGAAGAGCTGGATCCTATGAGCTTGATTATCTTGCTAAGGACATTATTAGAAGCCATGCGACCAAATATGTTATAGCTTGATGCTACAATGCTTGAAATGCTGAGATTTTCTCAGTTTGTTCAATATTTTGAGCAGCATTTTTACACTTTGCTTGTTTTTGTTGCATTGAAAAAGAAGGGAAGTATTGTTGAGTAATTAATTAATCTTAAACATGTTGCAGCAAGTCAAAATGCCTGCTGTGAAAATCATCTGTTTTATAATTTTTCTATTTGATAAGTGTTGAGAACCTCATGGGTGTTATTATTTCATGTGGTGTGTGAAAATCTCCTGTGGATGAAGAGGGAGAGGGGCCTGTGGATGAAAAGGGATTAATGAAAAAAATTATGGTGGGATGTAATAATTGCTGAATGATTTTATACACAAACTGAAATAGAGCAATATGTTTTGCCAGTATTTAGATGACGTTAGAAATAAATCTAACAAATAAAGTTTGAACACAAACACCAAAGCAAACACTTTAGGGGACAGTTTGATTCTGTGAGTTGTTTTTGGGTCAAGTTTGGAGGGGATTGAAGGGATGTTGAGAGGAGATTAGCTGGATGCACACTCAAATTGCTCTTCAATTGTAGCAGTACATTATCCCAAAGTGTTAAAATAATGTAATTATCTGTTTATTTACATATTCTAGTTGTATTTTAACATGCACCACTAAACATATAAATATCCATACGTAACTTTAGTTTTCAAGCAGTTTATCATGATTTATCGTCATGTAAAAGTGGACTCTAGTAGCCATGGTAATTATAACAAGAGGAAGTGACCTGATGTGATTTCTGGTGGGGAGAAAAAAAAAAGAGATTCAACAACAATCTGCTTTAGAGTGAGTTTGAATGTTAAACTTTGCAGAGTTTAAATTACATGCATAAGATCCCACTGTTTTATATGCCTACTTACTGATGCTAATGTATAAAAAGCAGTGATTATTCTTTCTTTCTGGCAAGTACAAGTAGGGGTTACATGAGGGTATACATTTGAAATCATAAATGTTGCCTTTATGTATAGATTCAACTCATGTCTTAGTCACACACAAGAAATCTATGCAAAGGTCAAAGTATTTTTTCCTACTCCCTGAACTCTTCTGTAAGCCAGAGATACTGATATACATGCAGATAACACAAAGCATTCTTTTTCATTAGTTTATTTATAGAGTTTTAGAAATGGACCTCATATTTAAAGATCTCAGTTGAAGATGTTTGGTGGACAGAAGGGTCAACAAAACATTAAAACTTAAACAACAGTGTGTTTTGACCGTCTTGGTACCTCCTCAGCCATGGTTCTTAACAAAACTAAGATCACTGACTAAAATGCGCTGCAAAATCCTTGGAATCAAAGAGGTAGTAATTCACAGGAGTCACAAAGTGAGTTTATCCAGTATTTATTACAAAACTTCTCATCTTTAGAAAGATGAACGTTTGCAATAAGTTGAGAATATATTGCAGCAGTTCCACAAGTTCTGGGCCCTCTGGAGCTTCCTCGTCTGGTGATGGGTTACAGAGATAAGGACTTCCTCACAGATTTATTCCTCTTGCTTGGTCATTGTGCAGATGTAATTTTTGATAGCAGAGTAAGATATGTTGGGTGTTCAGCCAACATACAGAGTTGCATGCAGTCATCCAAAACCCTAACGGCAAAGGTCAGAGGTTGGACATGATGCAGTAGGTTGCATGCCAACTCATTGGAAGTTAGCTCGAACTGGGAAGTTGTTTCAATCTCACACTCCAGTGTTAGTTTTGGGACATCAGAGTTAGATTTTACGGTTGCCACTGTAACTTTGAGCTTTGAAAGTATCCTGTAAGGTTTTGCATTAGATCATTGATTCTCAGTCTTTTTTCAGCCATTACGTCCACTACAGTTCCCCACCATTTAGATGTAGTGTTTTCCGTAATATCAGGCCTAATAGTGATTGTTTTACGTTATATCATAAATAAAAACTGTGGTTAAACCAATACCACTTAGTGATATAAAAATCTTACTTTTACTTAGGTCTCATTTACAAACAGCATCACAAAGCATCCAATAAAAAGCTGTGATCCTGTGACACATTCTTATGGAAAAGGTAAAGGAAATGCTGGGAGTGGGGGTTAGCAGGCAATGCAAATCCCTTTTTTCTTAATTTTCTATGAAAACTGATGCTGACTCTACCGGGTTTTTCACTATGCGTTGCAAAAAGGTTTATTTCAGTCAAATCCAAGTGATTACGGTACTTGGATTGCATGTGAAGGACCTGGTTGAATCTCTGCTTTACAAGGTTTGAAACCTCTTTGTCAAGAAAGCCTACTGTACAGGCGGCTGCGTGAGATGTGTACAGTACAGACAATGGGTGTCCATGCTGAAAAAAAAAAACAACATCACTAACATGTATACCAAAATGACAGGAGAAACTCCGGCAAAAGCCTCTATGAAGAATCTTCCGCCCATACAAAACACAGTTGAAACCAAAAGAACTTCACAGGATTGTGAAGCATGTCTTGCGGTTTTGTGGCCAAACATTATATTCCAGTGGAAAATCACTTTGAAAGTCTACTCCTTGACTCTGCTGCATTAGTTTGAAATGGATCATGATGGTCCTGGTTGTTTACATAAAGATGAAGGTTTTTTTTAGGATCGAGCATGGCCTTTATCCTACAAAATACTATCTTTGGGTATATTTCCCTTCTGGATCATCATTGGTGTTTACTAGCCCTCATTTCTCCTGACTCTGATTGTTCAATAAAAGTGACGATCAGTAGCGCTTCCTAGAGAAAATTATACAAGATTGGATTTTCTGGGTTGTGAAGTAGGAACTCTGTGGATTAGTCAAGTGCTTGATCGGATTGAGATTTTGTTAGGAAATTAGGTAAACAACGCTGATGATTTGTAGTCGTTCTGAGAAGCTTTTGCAGTGTTGCAGGACACAATGTCTCATTGAGAGAGGATGCTACTGTCAAGTAATGCCATTGTAGTGGAAAGTGCAACAATGCTAAGTGTCAGTCCAGCATGATGATTCACTGTAATGACATGATCAATGTAATTCCCTTCTCTTCTTAGAGGTTTTAAAATTTTGGCTTATCAGTGAACAGCTCCATTCTTTAAACTTTCACTTTTATAGCTTAAATCTGTATAAATTCGTTCAAGAAAATACTCTGTTGGTTTTGTATGCCACATGGATTCAGGTGATGCTAAAAGCTGCCAGTCTTTTAGTTGCACCCTCATATCTTGCCATGAATTATTCTGATATACTAAATAGCTCATTTGCAACATACTAGCTGAACATCCTGTAAACTGACGTTTGAGTCTTATTAAAGTAGACAAAATCCTGATCCCAGTTGAATCTTCATCAGTTTCAAAGTTTGACCTGGAGACAGCTTGCAGGCTTTACTCTTGTCTTGACAAGGTTTTTTTGTGTGTGAGAGAGAACTCGGCTGGGGTTTAGAAAGTCGATAGGGAATCATCCTGCATCATACAGATTTTGCGGTGAGTAGGGGTCAAAACAGTTTAAATAATTAATCTCATAGACCTATATAACAAGGAGTTTTCAACTTTATTACAGTGGCTTTCCTTCCTGGACTGCTTCAGCAGAGGAAAGGGCAGACAGTGAGATGTGTTTCTGTCCAGGCCACTAGACAGTGGCTGTTTATAATTCATGAGAGTTTGATGGCGAACTAAAAGCCTTCTCTTACTTACACAAAAAGCAGGTGGCAGATGTAAAGAGAAGAGAAGCCAGCCAGATGACGGAGAGAAAACAGTATTGGTCAGAGAATTTAAGGTATATGGAGTAAAGACAGTGAAAAAGCAGAGAAAAGGTGTGGGTAATTATGAATTACTGACTGAGTGGAGGCACAGTGAGAGATAGAGGCAAAGGTGGACATAAATAAAGCATGAGTGAAAGAGGCAGAGACAGTGAATTTTAAGATTTCTTTTCTTCAGAATGCATCGGTTGCAATCCTGACCACTTATCCCAAGATGCTGTTTTTTGCCACAAGAGCATATATGAAGAACAGTCAAACCACAGAGTTATCCAGGATCATAACCTTTTTATAAATCTGAACCAACCTCAAAACAAAGTCTTCTTTACAGGGAAAGAGATTCATTCAGACAGGCTTGTTGATAGATAGATAGATAGATAGATAGATAGATAGATAGATAGATAGATAGATAGATAGATAGATAGATAGATACTTTA
>JBBBVU010000017.1:5595222-5618977 GCA_037177055.1 Atherinosoma microstoma
GATAGATAGATAGATAGATAGATAGATAGATAGATAGATAGATAGATACTTTATTGATCCCAAGGGAAATTGAAATACAGACATAAACTGTCTGTATTATAATTATTATTGATAACAAACAAAAATATAGTCCTCAACACATTCCTACAGAAATTGGGATGTCTCTTATGTCCCCTTTAGCCCTCTAGTTGTTGTTTGTCCTTCTTTGCCTGTGTGTCTCCAGCTTTGCATCAGTGACAGAATAGGCGATCATTAGAGCTCTTTGCTCCTGGCAGCCGAGCGATGGTCCGAGGATCTGGCTACTGTCTGGAAAACCGAGACCATGAAGCTGCAGCTAATCCCACAGGACAAAAGAACGGAGGTACGAGTTACCTCGTTTCAAGACACTTACTACTTGGCAAAATGATGGAGTGGAATGCATTGAAAAACAGTGATTGGAAGGGGAGAAGGTGAGCAGTGAGGGATGGAGGATAAGAGAAACTGCCAAAAAAAAAAGAAGCAGCAAGTGGCTGCTGCTCTTTTAGATAAGACATTTATTTGCAGTTGTACTTTGAGCTTTGAAGGACATTTGATGAGCTGAGGTGGTTGTGTGTGCTGAGTTTCCTTGATATATCTGACCTAAAAGCTACACATATATATATATATATAATAACTGCCATATGTTGTGAACTAAGTTATCAACATTGTTGATGTAGTGTGCATCTTAGACTCTCATCATGTTCTGATGTTCTGTTGAGGATTCAGCACAGATATTTTCCCAGTTTGAGCATGCCAGCAGAAGGCAGAGACTCGATCCAACAGCTGCAGCAGTGTGTTGGTATATCTGTAAATACCAGCCATGAACTTAAACAGTTTTTAAAACTACCCGGTGAAAGAACTTAGGTTGATTTCTAGTGGTGATCCTCAGCTCTCCGTCACTGTAGCTTGGCACAAAATCCATCAATGACCAGTTACTTCTGTGATCTTCATTCTCAGTGTGTGCACAGCACTCTGACCTTCACAGAGCATTTCTGGCTCTTCACAAAACTAATTAATGGTGTGTAACTCCAGCAAATGAATATCAAGTCCTGTAACAGTTGTAGTTAGTTAGTTTGGCCCTTCAATCTACTGGGCATAAATCTGATTCTCCAAGCTGCTCGTAGTCCCTCCACTTTCTGCTCCATCCTTTCTCTAGATGTTATGGCTTCCTTGCCTGAGGGCATAGGCCTAACCTCACAGTAAAACATAGCCTCTTAGTCTTAGCAGCTATTGTCCAGCACACACAACATATTTCCATCCAGATCTCTAACTTAACTTTAGAATCAAGTATGCTATTGGCAGAAAAGGGAAAGATGCCATGACAACAATAACAAAAATGTTTTATTGATATTGTTGTCTCTAATGCTGGTATACCAAAGTCTATGATACACTATTTCAGCTCTAGCTCAATTGCACACTGTGTTTGCCCTGCTGTTTGGTGTTGCCGTGGAGGAAGATTTTATAAGGAAATGACACTGTTATGTGACATGGAGATCTCTTATTTCCTCATTCCTTAGGACATGTACTGTCACATCCCATTACGGTGCAGCAGCTCTGGGAATAGAAGAAAGCCTGACGGAATGAGATGAATTTAGATGTAGCGATCTTTCCTGGGATAAGCTTTAATAGATTACATTTTATGGTGATGTGGCCTGTCCCTTGCCGCTCAGTGTGCTTATCCTCTGAGCTTCACACATGCAAGGTTGTGCACACAAACCTGTTCACTCTCATCAATACCCTATCTGTCTCTATCACTCCCTCAGCGTCTATAATGATGTCTCTCACTTCTTCACAGTATTCCACTACAGTGCTTGGCTTTTGCTCTCTACCTGTGTCTGTCCTCTGATCAGATTTGGAGTCTCCTTGAGTGATGTTTCTGTTTACCTTAACATTAAGGAACCAAATAGGATCATGTTAATGACACCATAATTGCACAGATTTAATACACTGTTGTTCTAATTTGCCCTCGTCTTGCCACTCTATTTTTATCAGGACTTGCCCCGGAGTGACGGGGTTGTTAGCAGCTCATAATTAGAAAGCCACAAAAAAAAACAAATTGCATTTGGCACTGTGAAATAAATCAGTGGTTACCAATCTGGGGTCCCAGCCCACTAAAAGACTGGCATGGGGTGTGTAATGATAAATTTGCACAATTTGCAAAATCACAACACATTAACTGAATTATTAAAAATCTTTGTGGATGTAGTACATCAAACGCTGCTGTACACACGTCTTTTTTATGTCAAGCCTTTGTGTGCGTTATTGATTTCCGGGAAAACAAAAATTCTTGGAACATCTGAACAACCAGCTGACCAGTCTGAGTTCAGTTGGATGGATGTACTGTAAGTAGATGCAGAGTCTTGAATAAACAAAATAATGCAAAAAAGATGTGCAAAACGAATAAATAATACCAAATGAAGGGTACTGCTCACTTAGATTTTATTCATCTAAACCAATGACACTGTGCACATGACTTTTGGCATCAATTTACTCAGCTATAAACATGCTTCAGGGGGAACTCAAAGAAGCATTACTGAGCTTCGGCAAATTTTCTTAATGACACGCCCCCTAACGACGACTAATTCAGCATCCATCTTGCATCCTACCTGTACTCTGAGATCTCTCCAGACAGTGAAAGTCAGTCGGACATTAACTCTCGTCTTATCTCTTGCTCTGTCCCTTTCTCTCTTTCTTTTCATTGCTTGCTCTGCTGATCTTTTCTTATGTTTCTTTGATGAATTAGCAACAGTGTGCATTCAAAATGGCCAGTCTGTTGATATCCACTTGCTGGCATGTGACATGATGCGTAAAGTGAAACTCAGCAGTAACGGGGTCCTCCAGGCTGGAACACAAAGTTGAAAAGTGCGATCTCCAGGAATGTACATTAATTAATGTAATTTTAAGGTGAGACAGTTACATAGTGCTACTTTAAGAACCATTTACAGTAATTGTACTTCTAAAAGGAATCATGAGTTTTGGATGTCCGTGTTTCCAACTTGAAGATCAATTTGGCCGTACATTTGCTCATTCAAATGTCAAAGAAATATTTTCCTGAGAACTCATACAAAAAGTTTTTATTAGTTTGACACAACTGGTCAAAAAGCAGCTTCATGTAATTCACCCATTCAGGAGACTAAGGCACCTCCAACTAAACACACTTGTAACAATGACAACAAAGGCCCCAAAAAAGGCTAAAACAAGTACCAAACCTGACCTCTTTGCAGTGATAGACGAGGAGTTTGTGATTAACAGGATAAATGAATAAGTAAATCTTTTATACCCAACACTGTCCACCCATCCAACCAATCACCAACTCTACAACTAACACATCTGGATTGAAACATCTGGTTAAGTCCTTGGAGAACTTTTTTCCATACAGCTCCTACTTCTGTTGATTTTGTGGAGCACCACATCCCATCCCATTTAGACCCACTCTCCAGGTATTAGCCTCAGCCAGCAGTGAATGACTTTATATAAACCCCTGTGTTGGTGACGTCACATTTTTATTGTTTTGAGTGACCTTGATTAAAATGTCTGTTACTATATCTATTTATACAATGACTTGATTTATGTCAGTGTTTTCCATAAAATGACATGAATCACATTCAAAGCCTGAAAGAGGGGATACATTTGGAGGAAAAATGTACCCAGCCTGTATCAGTACATTGGTTTAAAAAAATACTATTAAGTCATTAGTCATCCTTTGAATGTGCGCACTTTATAAGCACTCATTCAAATCTGTTTTTTTTGCCTCTTGAGGGAAAATCTGCTTACTCTAGCCAATCATAATTTATTCATTAAAAGTGGTTATCTGATTATCTTATTAATCAGCAATGTGTGCTCTTGTAAACAGAACGTTAGGGCAACTAAGAGATCCACCTGAGTTTGTTTCCAGGCGCTCTTGCCTGCGGCGCAGCAGAGCAGCCAGCAAGATTTGGGTTGTGAGTTAGTTGATTAAGAATTTATAATGTGAGAAGTGGGGGTGGATATGGCCCACGTAACAGAGGACACTAAACAAAACAAGCCAGAGCTAAACACGGAGCCAAGCCTCTCCTCGAGCCCATGAATAATGTAGCAGAGGGAAACACCACTGCAGGACACAGACAATTAACATAACACCCACACACACCCATACAAACCGTACCATGGCAGGGCGGGCCCGCAGTGGTACTAACTATCATGGCGATGCTCAACAAAAACTCAAAATACATTGCTAAAATAAAGTTTTTAGTTTTCTGCAAACTATCAGATTACCCTGCATTTAAAATCTGTCCTCCACAAGTACCTTTGTCCTATAATTATAATCATGCCCTCATTTTTATTCAGTCCACGCTTTACCTTTATTTCCTTATTCAATTCTTGTTTTAACAGGACTTTTCAAGGCAGCTCTCCTCCCACTGCAGGTGCAGGAGTTACCTTGGTTATCATCACTCGCTGGTTGTGTGGCATCATTGATTTCTTTGCTTGTTTATTTTGTCAGTTCAGGCATTGGCTCATTAAGCAGGTTCAAATTTAGGGCAGGGAGGAATTTTTTCACAATGCCAGAGATTTGTGTTTCTTTGTTAGAGCAACCACATATTAACATCAACGAAGCTCAGAGTTTTATGGTCAAAACTTGTGTAGTGTTTTTTGTAAATTTTTTTGCTGTAATGTTAACATCCATCCATCCATCCATTTTCTGTACCGCTTAATCCATTCAGGTGGGCTGGAGATTGTCCCAGCAAGTATCAGGCGAGAGGCAGGGTACACCCTGGACAGGTCGCCAGTCTGTCGCAGGGCCAACACAGAGAGATAGACAACCATCACACACACACTCATTCCTAGGGAGAATTTTAGAGTGACCAATTAACCTATCAGGCATGTCTTTGGACAGTGGGAGGAAGCCGGAGAACCCGGTGAGAACCCACGCATACACGCCACACAGAAAGGCCACTGTTTCAAACCCCTCCCGAGCCCGAACCAGCAATCCCCTCTGGCTGAAACTCAGGCCGGGACTTGAACCAGCGACCTTCTTGCTGTGAGGCTGCGGTGCTAACCACCACACCACCGTGCAGCCCTAATATTAACATTATTTCCTAATTTATTTTCCAAAATTTTAAAGCCAAAGTTTTATTTTCAGTTGGTGTTCATTGATCAACATCCCAATCTACATCAGTGTTGATGCATCGTGTCTGCAGTCTAAAAAGTCTGTTGTGAAAAAGGCCAGTATTTTAAAACCTATATAAAAAATAACAAAGATTTACATTTGCACCACTAATTAGTTGAACATTAACTCTTTTTTTTTTCTTTTACTTTTTATCCCAATTAGATAGATCATAACTTTGCAATAAACCGAGTGGCGCTTTGAGCTAAAGATGCTTCTAACTTCTAGTTTATAACCGACTGAGCCACTGTGATGTTCTAAAACCTCAGCGAAACTGCCTGATCAAAAAATGTCTTTGCATGAAATTGCATCGCAAACTTTAAATGGTTCTTTCATGGTTCTTTCATGAAAACTCAATTTATATTTAATAGAAAGATAACAGAGGTTTATTATTATTATTATTATTATTCTTTTTTAGAAAATACCAAAGAAACCATTGGTAGAAGCTGACCCCACTTCCCCTCGGCAGTAAGCAGACTAACGTAGCTTTAATTGTAGCAGTTCTGTATATTTTCCCTGGAAAACATTCCAGCTTATCTCCATCACCTTCCATGGACAGTTGTCAGTCCTAGGCCAAGGGAATGGCAGAGAGATAGGGGGAAGGTGAAAGCAAGGAGCACTGGATAACACACCACTGACTCAACATTTGATCGCAAACACCACTGACATTTGTCTGCTCCCTATGGGAGCTCCAGCTGCTGTCTCTATCTAAAAGACTTAACTTACTCTCCATCCATCTCTTTCCTCATGGCCATGATTTATCACATAGCTTCTTCCAAACTTGCCAATTCAGGCCAAAGAATATTTCATCTGCAGCCATAAATTCTATATGAGATTGACTTACTGGTGATAAAAGCGCCTTAATAGTACGAAACTGCCAGCAGCTGGCTCCAAACCATCTTTCAGGCCATTAAAGAACAAAGTTTCCTTAGAGAATAATTATTTTACACAGTTTGCTAGTTTTCATTTTAAGCTAATTCCATAAATGAATAATATCTGGCCACTCAAAGGCTGGCTTTTTCTTTTTTATCAAATCAGAATCCAGTTATCAGGCTTCAGCTCCACCTTCTTGTTCACACATTATAACTTATTTCTCTTACAAACTGAGATTCTTTAAAATGCTTAATTTGATAGCTCAAATGGAGCAAACTGAAAGGGCCATTTTGTTCTGACTGGTCAGCTGATGGGTCAAAAATAGTGTGAGAGGCAGTTGCCTGCTCTTTGAGGCATGCCAAACTGGCCACTGGCGGGCATTATCCATGGGTTACATGGAGTTTAGTGAGCAAAGCCTGAAATGCGAGTGAGTAGTTTTACTAACTTCTTTTAGTGTGAACTGAGAGTTTAGGAACCTTGCAGACCTTTTTTCATGCACAATAAAGCTGCATGACACAATCAAGGTGAGAGACAAAACATACATACAGACATATATATATATATACACACACACACTATTGGATGAATGGTAGTAAAACAGGGGGAAGTGGGACAAACTGCAGGTGCCCAGTATGCACACGTGCGGGTCTGCATGTTCTTCAAGCATGCAAGCGTGTACACAGATTGTCTCACAGTGATTTAATTTCTCGCCTCACGTGTTGCTGTCTGTCTCTCTCTGACTCCCACATTCATGCTTTAATCCAGGATCTAAGGCAAGGAGTTACCTGAGGTGCTTTGGCTGAGTGAAAATTACATTTACACTGACATGGGAAGGCAGGTCCCTCCCTGGAGTGGAACTAAAGTTTGGCTGTGGCTGGCTGCTGCCAAGCATTCATTCTCATACAAATCTCCCTGGAGGCTGCAGGTTTGCAGCTCACTTTTTAAGGGCTTGTCTGAGGGAGCTGTGCCACAATCATCACCATTGTTTCACCCAGCTGCTTCCTTAGTGTCTCACTAAGCATTATCTGTACATGTAAATGCATATGACAACCTGATGCATCTGCAGATTTTGCTGCTATTACCTGTTGACAATGGGTATGGTATACCATTCTGCAGTTTGTGATACCTTTTAATTGTACACCTGGATATGAAGTGCATCTTTTGAGAAAATATTGAAGTATTAATAAAAATACCAAATGTGTTTGGGTAAAGGCATGTTTGCCATTTTGTTCCATAACCATTTAATCACACTTTTAAATCATTTGTCAACTGATGAAAACTGAAGATTGTTTCAGTTTTCAAAAAGAAACTTTGTTCTTTCTTGTTTAATATAAGATTGCAGCTGCTTACCTGTCTATGCTGCCATTTTCTTCATGATGCACTGTACAATTTCAGTAGGAAACTGTGCTTGACTGACCTGCCTGCAGTCCAGACTTAACACTGTGTCGATGAATCCATGCTGCTGTAACAGGTAGAACGAAGTCTGGCATTGTCCTGCTGAAATAACCACAGACCTCCAGGTAAAAGACGTTGACTTGATGGTAGTAGCTTCTTTCTTTTTTTTTAATTCCTTCTGCCTTTAGGTACCATTGATTTCTGCCCAGTACCCATGGGCACTGTTGGACACCCATAGAATAACAAACATTGGCTTTTTTGCCTTTGATTCTAACAGTCTGGATGGTTTTTCTCATGTTAAACCAGACCACAGAAAAAGCAGCTGAAATGTGGGCTTATCTGACTTCAGGCTGGTTTCCTCTGCCTTTTTGTCCTTCTGAGATGAGCTCTTGCCCAGAGAACTGCAGTATTTCTATGTAGAGAATATATAAGGCTTCCTCCTTGTGAAATACTATTTTAGGTTACATTTCTGGATACAATGGTGGACTGTGTTGTGTGTAAAAAGTTTTTAATGGTACACCCATGTCCATGTGTCTATATCAATCATGGTGGCATTGGATATTTTTGCAGACTCTCTGAATCTCTTCACATTCTATTTATTGCAAATGTTAAAAGACCAAAGTTGTCATTAATTTTACATTCAGAAACATTTTTCTCGAATTGATCAATGATTCCCTGATGGAGTTTAGGACAAGGAAGTAAGTCACGGCCAACCCTGCTTGGAAAGTCTAAACCTTTGATGTATGCACCTTTTATACCCACCCTCACCTGTTGACCATTAATTATTTAATTTTCTGTTACAATGTAAAGAAAATCTTTTCTCAAAATATGTCTGCATTGTGTCTCAAGGCTGCATTTTTCTAAAGCTTTACCTCTTATTTAACCAATTAACTAATCTAAACCAAGTGATTCTGACTGGATGGTTAGTATTAGCAGGAACAGCAACGATGGCTAAACAGGCATGAAACCTGCACCGTTTACAGGAACATTTACCCCCCCCTACATAACTCCGTTCTCAGAAAGGGGGTTATATATTTTTCACATTGATAACAGGAGAGAAAATCTGCCCAAAGAGACATCAACACTGTTTGATTTATAGAAAATGTGATCAATAAAAAGGCATCAATCTTGCTATATGTTTTTAGACTCAAAACATAAAGACCTAAATCATCATGAAAGATAGCTTCTAATTTGGGTCAAATGAAACCAAGCATTTTAACTTTACTCAGTTTGCTTTCATCTTTACCAAATTGCACTGTATTTGATCTCATTCAGTCTTTATAGCCCCTCTAACACATGCCTTTTCAAACCAGGACTGATATGTTTTTGTTGAACATGGTTTTGCATGAAAATGTAGAGGGGGAATGGTCAGTCAAAGTTGATCTGTTGCCAATACACCTCTGATCCAGGAAGCCAGGCATTGACAGAGGTAAAATAAACATGCTCCGTGTGCTTTATCACATCGAGCTGGCATTGTGGAACTTCGTTCTCAAACAGGTCGTCATCACTCAGCTGATTCTATGATGCCAGATGTATGCAAGCACACATCGATGCAGGACTGAGCTGCCTATGTGAAGCATGTGTGACTTACAAAGAAGAACAGTGGTGGGTTGAGAGGAATGTCTTAGCCTATTGCCTGTTGAATTTCCCCTCGGGGATCAATAAAGTATCTATCTGTCTATCTGTCTATCTATCTGTCCATCTGTCTGTCTGTCTGTCTGTCTTTTCTTTTACATTTAGTTGAGTTGCAGGAGCTCTGGTAAAGCAGAGCTATTTCTGTTTTCATAGTTTGGTGCTGTTGCCATCTGTTAGTTTCCCCAAAATTCACCAGAAATCCCTCAGTAAGTGCTTATTTTGGACCATTTGAATATTTGCAAACTCATGAAAGTTGTGCAAAAATCCATCTGCTGTTGAACGTTGTGGTACTTTTCTGGACAGCTGCTGACAGACCTTGTGGAAGGTTTTACAAATATCTGTACTACTTTGTTTAACTGTCAGCTGAACTATTGGAAATCAATCAATGATTTAAAAGTTGTCAGTAATGCTGACCTTAGCTTTTTAGAGCATAAAAAATGAGCAGATAACATAACTTGTGAATTATTAGTGAAACCGAATTTAAGCTTAACCACCTTACCCTCCCATGACACTGGTCGATTTCCTCCCTGTAGTGACACCTTAGTAACAGCATTAACAACCTCTGAAGAGACTAAAACAGACTGGCTGTCATTAAGAGACCAATTAGCTCCCACCACAAGATCCATGTAGCTCAGATGCTGTGACATAATGATGGTCGCACAGGGCAGGGGGCAAGCTCTTTAATCTGTCGCACAGGTTGCCCTGAGGCCAAAGAATCATGGACAACATTTAGACGGCACCTCTCTGAAGACGGAGCAGGCGGGAGAAAGTTTCACCCTCTCACTCCCTCTAGGCAAGGCAAAGGGAAGGCAGGTTTATTTGTAAAGCACATTTTATGTACAAGACAACTCAAAGTGCTTTAATTTGCTGCTACTGAATCCCACTCCACTCTGACACTAGGCGGGATAGACAAAGTGGAACAGGCGGCATGTTCCTTTAATTAATTATGCACATCAATATCCGTTACAGCTGCTACGGAGTCATTGTTTGTTTAATTTGTTGTTTTTTTTTGTTTTTTTTAACAGTTTGATCAATTAACTTTTTTTTTCTTGCATACTCAGATTAACTTTATCACTTGAAAATTTAGATATTTGGTAATGCAAGCATTTTAACAGGAATGAACATGTTTGATTTAACCATCTCCTGACTGTCTACTAGGATATATCATTGCAGCTTCTTCTAAGAATATCCTGTCAAATAACCTACACATAGTAGAATCCGCTCCACTTACAGGTATGATGATCTCCCACAGGAATAGTTAGAGGAATGTCTTGAATGCTTTCATATACAGTGCACGGTGTCACAGCGTCACAGCATCAAACATACTTCAGTGAATAACTCAATTCCCTCCTCTGCATCCGTACTGGGACAAGGACAGTGGTCCAATTAATTCGCCAAGTCTAGCTTAAAACATCGCTAGACTCATTTGTTCATGTAACCACAGAATGTTTTGATTTATGTTTAAAATGAGAAGGAAGGTTTTATTTTTTGTGATACGTGCATATGTTATTCTTTTTGTCTTCTGTATTATTCCTTCATTTCAAACAATTTGTTGAAACAAAATCTAACAGTGGTGGGTACCACAAAATAAAATGTCTGTCTCAATATCTTGTCATGTGTTAGTCTGATGATGTCAAAATATGATGAAGAGAACTATTTATAGAAGTTGTCAATGAACCTGAATATTTAGGGGTTGATTCGTGGTTCTGACTCTTCTTTTGGGTAATTTGAGGTGTTTATCATCTTCTTAAAGAACAGTATGCTATGCAACATTAAATAGTTGTTCATGTGCATTTAAAAGTTTACAGAAAGTCAAATTAGGCTCATATTTAAAGGTTATAGTGCATTCATCATACAGAAAGCCAAAAATCCCTATTTATTGGTATGTATGTCATCCTTGGTTAGGACCTGGGCATCCCTCAGGAGTGAACACCACACTTTGGTTTTCTTCAAGGTTTTCAAACTACCAATACACAATCTTTTCAGACCATAATAGACATTTTTTAAGTGACTTCTTGGGCAAACAATCATTGGTAGAAGACCATAGTTGTGCTGCTACAGGGCATTTCTGCTTCTTCATGGGCAGAGATCAGCCAGGAGAAAAACGCTTGTTGTATCACAGCTGTTGGTCTTTCATGTTGTTTGGTTACCTATCTATCTTTTTTAAAAACAATCCTGTTTATTGACATAAACCTACAGAGCCTGAAGAAATTATTTCAAGATTACACTTAAATCACACAAAATGTTGATTAAAAATGATTTTTTTAATGCCATAAATAGAATTCCTAACTTCACACACCTTTCACTTCACTGCCATGCAGCTCATGCATCAGTCACATCTAAAGTGCGGGGAGTGCACATGAGGCTGCCACATGCCACCAAAGTCCTTGTTCTGGTTCAGCTTGTATAGTGAGACAATCTCAGGGGGGGCAGAGCTACCTCCTGCTGCTGCCACACCTCCTTACATCAAATCTATTAGGTCCAGTAGCTTAAATTCATCATGAAATTTTAAAATTTTCACTGGATGCTGCATTTTGATTGGTGAAAGGGCATCATTTTGCATAATTGGCCAGTAACCGATTAGCATGGAATGAATTAAGTTTATTAAAGCAGCCGAAGAACAGCGGGAGAACACCCTCCCCTGTCCGCCAGCATCACTTCACACAGGCAATTTCTTTGAAAAACAAATAACAAATAATCCATTAAATGATAATAGTTAAAGGGAAAATGGGTATTTATTATACCCAGTATTTCATTCACAGCTCATTTGTATGTAATTTTGCTGACATATGTGGGCTATGAAAAAAAAAGATTATCTTTAAACAGATATTACATTGATACACTGATAAAATGAAAGATTTACAAATGTAATGCGGATGCCCAAGTGTTGAGTTTTTAGAGAAAAAGATCTAAGCTATGGAAGGTTTGAGAGGTAAATTATTCACTACACGGTCCAACTTAGAAAAAACTGCAAAAAGCAATCCAAAAAGATTGCCTCAAATCTCTTTGTTCTATCTTTTTCGAGGCTTTAAAGCGTGCTTCCAGTATGATTGTTGCATTCTCAAATAGGGGAGCGACGAGACAAAGGTCAGGCGCTTGTTAACACCATTACTTTGCTTGTTTCCTAATTAGGTTGAAAACAAATCTGTGATGAATGACTTCTCTTCCTCATTCCTTATCTCTGTGGTCACAGTTTACACTAAGTGGGATCACTAATAAGTCCCCATAGGGTTGCATAGCTTGCTCCTACCTAATCACTTTTTTGAGACAATCTTCAAAGTCTGACTTCTTGTCTGATGTTAATCTCGGCCAAGTGGAAGCTTTGTATATGTTTGAGCTCGGTTGTTAAAGTTTGTTCTGCTCTATCAAATCATTGTTGTATTAGAAGCTGTAACCTAACTAAGGCCAGTCAGGGAACCTTTTGTGTAAGCCATCCCATAATCCTCTGCACCATCATTTTCAGCTGCCCATGTCTAATAAACTCAAAGAATCAAAGTCCTGTTCCGCTGCCAACGCATGTCATGTATTTGGAAACTCATCTTGTATTTTATCACGGGTCACTTCAGATCGTCTTTATCACCACATGGTACAGAGCAGCCACCTACTGCAATTTCTCTTACGAGGCAGTGGGCTGACTCCAGTTTATTACCTCTGTTTAACAGATCAAATGATTGATGAATCCAGAGCAGATCCCTGGGGATTTTATTTGTTCAATATAAGCTCAGGTCATCAATTTTTTTTTTCTTCTCCATCTTAAGAGAATTACGATTCCCATCATGACAATCACCATCATGCCCTGCCTGATTGTTCTCTGTAGAATGATGGTCCTGATTGAGAAGCACAAGCCGCCTCTTTTTCTCCTTTTCACCATGGATATGAATCAGTTAGCTCTGCTCCCACTGTAGCTGGGGATGTAGGATGGGACCTCATTGATCTGAATGTGAAAGGGTGGTGGCGGTGGTGGGGGGGTTCTTAACAGCCAGAGTGAGCTGACTATGGTAATGCGTCAATGGATCGATTAAAGTGATGTGCATGTGAGGCACAAGAGTGCTCTATTAAATCCTCCATCCTACCCTTGCTTGCAGTCATGTGTCATTGATGCCTCAGCTTGATCAAGAGACTCGTAAACCCCGGCAAACAGCCGCTGTGCAAACACAAGGCAAATGAACACTTTTGGATTGTTTGGTTTTTCTTTTCCTTAAAAACATGTGGAACTTATTTGATGAGCAGGGGTGGATGTAGACGTTATGGCCCTGATTTGCTAAGATCCCAAATAGCGAGCACAAAATTGCGTGCGGAGCAAATAAATTGCGCCTGTTGTGTTTCCACGATTTGCGGTTGATCAACTAAGATGTTTTGCGCAATTGATAACAGGCACAAAATGGAAATATTAGTGGAAGAGGCAAATAGAAATATTGCGAAGACATCTTAATGTGACCAGAAGGACTGCAATATGGGAGGATATTTGCCAAACATTGGCGCAAAAAAAGCCAGCCCATCCTTGGTGCGCCAGGTTAGTAAATCAGCTGCAGCATGTTTTTGCGCCTATTATCAAGTTTGCGCACGTTTTAGGAGGCGCAAACCTTTATTAAATCAGGGCTTAAGATGTCCAAGGCAAACCTAGAACAGTAGTAGTTTTAGTGGTCTTCAATCAGTCAGACTCAAACAGCTTGTTTTCTGACGGTTAAATACAATTTTAGTCTGCCAGATGGTCCATAATTACAATCATTCTTCTCAATTTTTTTGTTTTCTTCAAGACTAGGTGGCAAATAAAAGCACATCAACCTTTGTTTACTTGTTTGTTTGTTGGTCTTTTTTTCATTTTCTGACCCTCTCTTGATATTTCTTTTCTTATTTCTGTTTATAAATAGTCAATGACTTGAACTGGTCCTCTTGCACAGTGAAGAAATGTTCCCTGAGTTATCATGGAGCGTGAAAAAGGCAGCTCCACACTCTCATACATAAACATGTCTCACATGAATTCACCTCAAATATCTGTGATGAAGGTATATTTCCACATCAAGATGAAGTAATATGTCAGTCTTAGACAGGTTAGAAACAAGAGAAGGTTGTCTGAACAGTTTGTTTCTGTTTATACACTTTTGTATGTCTGAAAAGAGGACAGATGAAATTTAAATGAGCACTGTAGCTTTACACTGCAGGACATCCTGTCTGCTGATCCATGTGTGAAGCTAAAGAAAAAAATATGCATGTACGGGTATAAAAGCTTGAAAAACTTGTGTATAATAACCGTAACTGCTTATGTTTACTTTCGGATGGTCAAGCTTATGGAATAAAAAAGAAAAAATGAGAGGATAGCATGGCCAGAACCATTCAGTACTGATAGTTAGTTTTGGCCTGAATTTTCATTTACTTTCCATCTTTAGGGAATCCAGGTGGACCTGGGTCCCCCCAGAACCCCTTGATCACCTGGATCCTGTCAGGACCTTGTGTCCCTGTGTAAATGCCTCCAGGCCCCGCAGGGTTTTTGGGGGGCCTGAAAAGCCATAAGGACCACGTGGGCCTAGCACAGAAATACCCCCACATGGCCTGCATAAGGTGAAGTGAGATGCTATTACCAATATGACTTGAGGAAGCAGCAGCCTCTTAAAGCAAAACCCCATCATTTTGTCAACTTTTTGCCTCTGACTCGTTTTGATGGCATACTGGCATTCATCATGCACTTTCCTGGAGCCATCATTGTCCTGCAGCATCCCAAGGCTGTGAGACTGCACTTTTTTCCAACCCGGGGTATCATGTAATGGCCATATTTTGCTTTATGGAACCATGCCACACCAGCAACTGGATAGCAACACAATGATCGTTTTAAATATGCACCATGATCCAGCAAAGAAACACAAAAGGACATTATTGGAGAAAGACAAGAAAAGGAAGTGGTGGAGCAAGAGATAAGACAAGAATCAACATCATACTGACTTTTACTAGCTTGAGAGAGCTATGGGGAAGAATTGGGATGCAAGACGAATGCTGAATTAGCCTTCATTAGGGGGAGCAAACGTTTGAAAGGCTGCCTTAGATCAGTTTTGCTGCTTAATTCTTGTAACATTTAAATTTAGATAAATCTTGGCGATGGTAAATTAAAGTGGCTGAGAAGTGTAAAAATACATTTACATGCCAATTAACGCATTCACAAATTTAAAAACAAAATTGCATTTAGAAAACCCATCTACATTTTGAAAGCAAATTTAGATTCCATAAAACACACTAGGAAATTACAAACAAATCTACATTTTTAGGAAACCTTTACAAAATATTAAACTCTTGAACGAGTGCCAAGACAAATCTACAAGTGCTAAAACACGAATGCAAATCCCAAAAACAAATTTATAGAAGACAGCTCTGAACAGAAAGGGAATGTCCTTAAGTGACGCAGCGATGGCCTCATCATGTGATACCAACAAACATCTGGTTTTTAAGAGATTACCTTTCCTTTAGGAGCCCTCTTTTTAAAAATTTGTTTGGGGATTTGTATTTGTGTTTTGCCACTTGTAGATATGTCTTGGCACTTATACAAATGTTCAATATTCTGCAAATTTGTTTTCTAAAATGTATATTTGTCTTCAAAATGTAAACGCGTTTTCCAACTGTAATTTTGTTTTCATATTTGTTAATGTATTTTTTTTAAATGTAAATGTGTTTTGCACTTCTGAGCCACCGTAGTAGATAGAATGTAATAAACCTCTTTTCTCTGCCCTTTAAACATTTTTATTCCCTTTTGTTTAGATACTTTTTCAAAAAAGTATTTTTGAGCCGATTACAGCAAAGACATAGCAGTATAGGGTTTCATGTCTGAGGGACAGATGTCCAAACAAGCTCTTCTGAGTGGTTAAAAAGGACTCTGGACCCCTGGCTTTCCAAAGAGACAAATCACTTTTCCAATATATAGAGAGATGTAGTGCAAAAAGTTATTTGTGAGTGGAGAAACTCACAGCAGCAAATTGAAGCAGTCAGTTATTGAGTGTTTGTTCAGGGAAAATATCCAAGAGAGGAAAAATATTTGCAATCGGGTACTCAGCAAACACGTCTGGGTAGACATTTCTTCTTTTGTGATTTGCAGAATCACTCAAAAGAGAGAATCTGACGAGGTGTAACTGCGTGGGTGAAAAAAAAAAAAAACCTCCACGAGTATTAATTTCCCAAAGCTTCTCTCTTTGGCTTCATGTTTACTGATACATGTGACTTTAATAAAACTGCTTTGTCACAGATGCTCAGCTCTTTAGCTCCAACAATAGCCTCAGATTTCAATAAACAACAGCGTGAAAGACAATTCCTATGGATGTTTCAGCACTTTGTTTTTTATTCTATTCTCATTTTGGGTCCTATCAGTGGCTCCTGCAGCAGTTCTAAGCCTGAACTTATCAATAAACTATATCTTTAGCTGTGGATATTTTCTAAAGGACTATTGTTTAAAGTAATGTGGAGGCGTGATTTTTAATAAAAAACAATGTTACATGACTAAACATTGTGGGCAGAGGCTGAGTCGGTTTGATGAAAACACGTTTTCTGGTTCCATGCTATTGATCTGTAACCAAATACATTGTTACTCCTTTCGTCTTTGTCTTTTTTTGGTGTATTGTGTGGGACTGATCGTTTTGAGCTCAAGAAATGGAACTGTGATGCAATCATTTCCCACACAGTAAAAAAAAAAAAAGCAATCAAAAAGAAAAAAAAAACAAACAAACATAATAAACCAACCTCTCACCTGGGAATGAGTCATTTTACCGGCAAGTTTGTCATCAGGCTAGTGAGAGAAAAGATGACCATTAAAGCCATTACAGTTTTATTTGGTGCAGCAGCAGGATTAGTGAGAAGGGATTAATCTGGTGAAAGGAGGACATAAATATACTGCACTCTCCTGTCCTCTTATGTTTTAATTTCCCTTCCAGATCTGTTAGATTTGCCCTAGCAATGCCCGGGGGGAGGGGGGCATTGCTAGGGCATTTAAAGCCTAGACGTTTAAATGCAGAATTACAGAATAGGCCATTAAAGACAATCACATCCCTAGACAATTCTAATCATAGCTTAAATACATTTAAGCTTAGTGATCATGTTTTCTTTTCATATTCTCATCCACAATTGCTGTTGATTAAGAAAATAGCTTTAATTTTGAATAATTATCTATTAAACCACACAGCAACACCTGATTGTTCTTAATGTTATTATAGTGTTAATACTTATACTGTAACAATTTGGCATATTAGGTTCTTGTTTGCTATTTTATGTGTGTTGTGGCTGAAAAGTCACATGCATGTGTGTGTTCTGAAGGTTCCCTGCTTTCATGCTGCAGGATTCAGCTGGAGGTGGTTCGCTTGTTGCAGCATCTTCCGCAGTGACGGGACCCTGGAAGCTCCTTTATGCTGTTTAGACATTTGTGTATGCAAATGATTAATCTCCAAAGCTTTGCTCTGTTCTCTTCAGTCTGTTTTGTCTTTGTTATGCAGACAGTGACGACCTCCCAGTCCCTCTAGCATTTCACAGCAGCAGGTGCAATACAAGAATTTAAAGGACCCGTTACATGTATTTAGATGTTTTCTGGTTTGTCTGCAGTGTTAAAATAATGCATTGTCACCCATGCATCATAGTTCCTTGTATGGTCAAATTCTTCAGGTAGTGAGCCCCAGATAGAGGGACCACAGAGGTTTTTCCAGGAACGACTGATCCACCACCACTTCTCAAAATGCAGGACTTTGTTTTCACATCAGAGAATTTTCCAAGAATATATGCTTGTTGCAAAGGCAAGTTGACACTTTGAGCTTCCCCACAGACCTGAGATGTTGGATCAGAGGATGCAGTTTGTTTGGCCAACAACATGGTTGCAGAAATGGCCCATTATGATAATGAGAGACTGGGGCTAAAAGGCAACGCAGTTCCAACACTAAAAGGTAATTTGTCTGGAACTCCAGTGATAAATTAAACAGTTTCAGATGTCTGCGTTGTTGATATCAGGCGTATTAATGTTTTTTTTTCTTTATATATCTTGGTAAGGCAGGTAGGAGCGCTAGCTTTGCGGTACTTTGTTTTTATCATGGGCGGCACCAGGATTTTTTCTCTGCAGTAGCTTAATAGTTGCTATGTAGGAGTTGCTAATAAGTTTTCTGAGCGAGCAAATTACAATACCAAGAGGGAAAGAGACTTTGCCCTGATTTCAACCAGTCAGAAGTCTCTTCCTCCAAATCCTCTTGTTCTCAGGAAGATGCTTCCACCAGACAAAAAAATAGAAAAAAAAAACTCTCCCATGTTCTAAAATAATTACAGTATTTTGGGAGTTTTGATGGATGAAAAGCTCATCTAGTGGTAATCAGTATTGAGAACTAGATGACTGAAAATGATCATGCTAGGTCCAGTTTAACCTGCTTCCAAGTTAAAGTGAACTTGGGTTGATGAGGCTAAAAAAAATGTATATGGTTTCATATCTTTAATTTTATGGGGAACATGTAGCAGTTGCACTTTACATTGTTTGATCAAATTTGTAGGAATTTTATTTTATTAGCAACTGCTTTTGGAAATCTCAAAGAGGTATGGAGATTTACCAACTCAAGGTCTCCTCCTTTTTTTTTTTCTTTTGCTGATAAATTACTCCCAGTTCTCCACTGTCATGCATATTCAGGCATGTGCATGTTGATGAAAAGGCACTTAACGCATGATGCACTAGCTAGCCCCCCGACTCTCACTGTGGAGGGAAATAGTCAAGTCAAGCAGATTAATAAGCAGGTTTCCATGGAGACGGACCGTACCTGTTTGGAGCACAATCATAAGAGAGAGGACGTCTATGGTTCTTTAGTAACATTTAATACACCTTATTGGTCTTGGAAATGAGATGTGCTACCTATTATGTGTCAGACCTGCCGTCTACATGTCGATGCGCATGTTTACATCACAGCGTTGCATAAACATCAACCATTAAGGTTACATTTTATAGCATAATCATTTCACTCCAGTTAATTAGTTAAGTCCATCTTAAGTCCTCAAACTGGAAATTGCCTCATGTCATATTTATGAGATCAATACTTGGCCTTGGCTTGCCAAAACTACGAGACTGTCATAAACACCACAAGCCCAGAAAATCAAATAGTAACTGAAAAGTAATTGAATGATTCAATCTGCGAAGCACACGCGTTGGTTCACATTAATTTCACCCCTGCTCTGAATCTCAAATTGCAATCTGAAAAAGCCCATAGTTGTTTTACCCCTTACCTCTCCAAATGGAAACCAGGTTTAATCACATTGATCTATCGAGGCACCCACTTGATGGGTAATTCTACATATATGACCACAGTCAGAAAGATGAAAGCGTTTTGATTCTGATGCCAGCAGAGCTGTTTCTGGCTTAAAATGCAGTGATTTTAGAATATCATCATGACACAGGTAGAACAGAAGTGAGAAATCTGTTCATGAATAAGTAGCTTAACATGACCTTGACAGTATCACTGCCAAAATCAATAACGGTTAATCTGGGATTCATTTTAAAAAATGTTTTGAACTCATACTATACATGTAGTGAATTATGGAGAACTTGTACATTTATCCACCAGGCCAGTCCAAACACAGAGGACAGGACCCTGCAGTGTAATCCAACATTATGACTCGGTTTCACCTCGGGAAGTGATTGCACACCCACTTTGTGTTATAGCCAACTGTTATTGCTGCGCCAAATGACTGCCCATTAATCCTCTCTCTCATCCCTGCAGCTGAATCAAACTTGAGGAGTGTGACACTAAGAGACCAAATGTGATAGTAAAGCACAAAACTGGTTCCTTATTAAGATTATGGATCACGTTCCAGCCATAGAAACACACCACCAGCAAGGTTGTTATCCTTTTTAATATACTGTTTTGATATGGTGTAAACATTGTAAATAAAAGACTAAACTTGTGCAACAGTTAAAGAAGACATACAAACAAGGCAATCCACCGGTCGCTTTCATAATCTCAATCCAAGATTTGATTGTGTAAATGGGTGCAATATTTTTCCAAGTAAAAATACCATTGCTTCTGTAGTTTCCTGCCATTAGGTGCAAATGGTGGGAATTTGAAGCAGTAAGCAGCATCTGAAACTTACATACTTGCATATTACTTTCATTCCTCTGGTTTGCATTAATCTCATGCTCAAACCAGATCATACTGCTGACATTTCTTTATACAGCATGTTGGTCTTAAAATGCTGACCTATATTAAATTGTGGCAATTTAATTTAGGTGGCAGGTTGTTTCCCCCCCCCCAAAAAAAAATAAAAAATTAAACTAATTACATATATTCCACTTTTTTGTTTTTCCTTTTGAATATTTTTTCCTTTGCTTTTAGCTTTCAAGCAAACAAAAAAAAGGTAAATTCTCTGCCAACCTGGAGGAATGGAGTAATGCAGAATTGAATGAGAATTGAAATAAAGATGTCACCCCTTCCACTGTGTACAACGACATATTTCCTTGCATATTCCTAATTATAGCTAGCCATACAGTTTTATTTCTCCAAGAAAAACTACCACTGTTGTAATGCACTGATAAGTTGTGGTACTTTGCTAAAAGCATATAAAATTGATTTATGGGTCAGTATTGAGGGGCTTTTCCACAACTTATCCATAGAGCTTCAGAAGCTTTAAAGCCTCCTCAAAAATTTACAGTGATTACAAGGCAGCAGTTTCAATAATTAGACTGGGAAAAATACTATGTAGACCTAGACAAATTCCTAATATAGCTGACCATTGCTTACTATTGCGGGGACATAAAAAGAAAAAGAAAACCCAGTCAGATGGCAAATTAAGAAATCAGATCTAATGCTGGCGTTACTCCATCTAGGTACAGATTTTTGGTTGTATTTTTTTTGTTAGTTTCATGATGTCATTCAGGGTAGCTACAGTTTTCATGGCTGTTGATAATGCTCTCGTTTTTGATTAGACACATATTTGTCTGAAGCAAGCTAGATATTTTCATTATGTTGCATATCTGTTCCGGTTACATTTGGTCTCACATTATTATAAGATCATCGAAGAACTTCACATGACATAACTCCATCCTGTCATAATGAGCTATACCTTCCAGAAACGTTTATTTGAAAACATTGTTTGACTTCAAATGAATTAAAATGTGTCTTCATGCTATTGCAGCTTTTTTTTCCCTCTTCCAATTGGGAATGAACCATTGACAATCACAACAACAGATTAATTTGAATTGCTGAAAAAATTGCAAATGTAGCTAATAACTCAGGCTAATGTAATAATGCTAAGAGTAAATTAATTTGTGTTGTTTTGCCAATAACAATTTAATTTACATGTCAAAATCTGACTTCTGAAATGACAGACCCTGAGACATACTTCCAGCAAACAACACTGCATGCCACTGCTGAGGCACCGTGCCCTTTCTATAATTACATTAATTAGAAGAACAGAGTTGTAAACCGTAACAAAAACCATAACCATAACCGTAACAACTCATACAAACTGTAAATATCTGTAAATAACTTGATTTGATCTATTTTCTATATTTTATTTATGTTTATATTTTTTGTTTTTTCTATACTGTTTTTATATTATATTAAGCACCAGGTGGAGCAGTGCTCCTAATTTCGTTGTATGCACCGTCATATAATGACAATAAAGGCTTTTGATTTGATTTTGATTTTGATTTGATCTTTGCATGGAAATAATCCCTCCATGTCTAAACTCTAACTCAATATTTTTGCCTCATTGAGCTCCAGATCTGGTGATCTTCGAATTATTAATCTTGATCACTCGACTGACCGCCCCAATGCTTTATGCTTTACACAATCCTAAGATGTAGTGATGGAGCACGTCAGGCAAATATGTTCAAACCATATTTTACAGTCAATGGTTCAAACCTGTAAATTCAAAGAGGAGAAGGAAGAGAGAATGGCACAGACTTTTGGCAGGTTTACATTTTGTCTGAGGTTACTTTCCGTAATTGTACTCTACTTTCCATCTAATTGTTAACAATTTTATTGGCACACCCTTCTTCACCCCAAAAACTTGGACTTGATAACAGAAGTGATAAATTAGAATATGTGATGTTGTTGTAAGTGAAGTGAAGTGTTTAAATGAATGGACTTCTCTTTTTGTCTGTTTCTCACATCCCAGTGTGGCATAGAAATCGAGCTTTCAGAGGACATACTTTGCTGAGTCATGGTTGGTCATTTTTAGTTTTGCTGACTTTATATTATAAGCTACAATGACATATAAACAATTAACTGGTGAGACAAACTCTGATTGGCCAACAGAATCACAAAGCCTATCTAAAGTTTTCCAACTAGAGAATAAAGTTTTTACAAGATGTTTTGTGTGTTTCAAGACATAAGCAACTATTTGCAAACGTAATCAATGCTGCTGACAGTTTCCGGAGGAGGAACAAATTCTGATTAGTTTTGGGGTGAGGCTGTACAATTATTGTACATGCTCATTGAGTAACTGATTAAATGAGAAGCTAGCAAGCTATGAGTAGAAGTAAACTGGGGGCTAGCTGGCACTAGCAGCCGTTTCCCAGGAGGAGAAAGCAGATGCTAACCAGCGGGCGCTAGCAGCTATCTGTAGGAACTTCGGGGGCAAACGACTGAGCACCAGTAGCTGGGACTAGGCGTGAGCTGAGTAAGTCCATGACAAGGTAAGCAGGTGAGCAAGTGGCTAGCTGCAAGGGCATGCTAGCTTAACAGGGGAAAAGACACAAGCCCCCACCAGCTAACTGCTCCTTGTAGCTTGTGCTAGCATCACACGTTTGGCAGAGATGTTAGGGAATTAGCAAATTCATAAATCCCCATTTACTGCAGGAAGAAGTAGGTATTGGAGGGAAGTTGTTCGTTACAAAATAAAATGTTGAATTTTCAGGAAGACATGAGTTTTTAGGTGATTTATGACTGCTACAGTAGTACTTTTAAACTGGGAATCTGTAAATGTCCTCTCTAAGATCTTCTCTTCCTTAAGGCTTAGATTTATATTAGTCTCCCTGCTGCTGAATTATTAGTGACCTTTCAATCATACCGTGTCCTCTTTCTGTTGCAGCCTCCTGTATGTTTTTTTATTGAGCCACAAACCTGTGATGTGACACTTTGAGCCAGAGCTGACTGAGGAGACGATAGCTGACGTCTGAAGCACAGCTCATCCTCCCTAAAGATCCCCATTCCCTGCGTCAAATCGGCTGAAATGCTCCCCCACTTTCCCTACCCAAACCAACACAACCCAAGTTGTGAAAACAGACTGCTGTTGGCATGGTAACCATGTCGGACTGTATTTAATTTATCTTGACAAGTATTGCTAACAAGGGTAAAGCATAAAAATGCTTAAGAGGAGTGCACCTTTTAAGCTGCAACCGTGGCAATCAGTTTTGTGGAATCAGACTTCCTTTGTTCCGAATTTTATTTTTAGGTGGCACGAACATGTTCAAACTGTGACATGAAGCAAATGGCAGAAAATGGCTTATGAAGGTTTGTTCTGAGCAAACTGTGATTTGTTTTCAGACTCTAAAACATCAAAGGCAAAAACAAACCCCCTGCAGTCTCCTGATGTCTATCTGTCATCGTGCCTTTGACCATGTCTGCACTGACAGGACTGCCAGTGATTACAACAGAAATTATGCAAATCTCCCATAGTGCTTGTCAGCAGTTCTTCTTGGCTGGGACAGAACACAGGAAGCTGGCCTTTGAGTTAAACTCATTTCCTTCATGTGTAATT
>JBBBVU010000017.1:5619016-5634329 GCA_037177055.1 Atherinosoma microstoma
CAGAGTTGTCTCTATTTCAAATTTTGAATTATACTCACTGGCTTGATACGTCTAAACCCATTCAATCCCCACAAATCAAGGAGCCGTGTTTAAGTGTAATGTGAATTCTGTGATTTGGTGGCTGCCCCAGGTCAAACACTACTGCTGTGTTTTGCCCTGCAGGCTGTTTTGCAGCTTGGCAGTAGTATCAAGCATGGCTGTGCATCAAGTAACAGGTAGGAGGATGGAGGGAGGTGGTCAAGAGGGAACAGCCTGAAATGGGAGGTGACCGCTGACATTCACCTGCAATGCCCTATGTGAGGAAAGGAATAAGAAAAAAAAACAGAAAAAGGAGAAGGAAAATGATCTTGAGGCAAGAGCAAGAGATGGAGGGGGAGTGTGTGATTGCGGTTACTACGGCTACAGCATGCTACCCTGTTGGAAAAAGGAGGGGCTTAGAGGAAGGTCATGCAGCTCAGGTACAACCAGCTAAATCAACTCTGAAGTGAGAGGTCCCTGGTGATGTTGGGGTTGAGGATATGTAGCTGTTTAGGTTGCTCAGGAGGAACATAGATTGTTTCTCAGAATGGGACCTTGCGCATGCCATGGCTTGTAGCACACCCTCTGGGCTGTAAATCCCTTTGATACGCCACATAAAAGAGGATAAAAGATGTAGAAAGAGATGAGGAGGCAAGTGTAAGAGATAAGATTTATTTTCGCATGTTTGTGCGCTTTGTAAGCATTTCCTCAGGGGATAGAGGTCACCTGCATCTGTGTTCGCTGTGTGAGAGTAGACCCATCGAATGCCAGGCTCTCGTTTAACTCTTCCTAAATTTCAAGCTCAGTACCTGATGTCTGTATCTTGTGACGTCTTGGAAACAGATTGCCAAGTTAAAGCTGTTCAGAGAAAGGAAATGATGCAACAAGAATTTCAAGGCAAAGACAGTCCGTCTTTCTTCCTCCCACCCATAGGCGCTCGCACAAACACACACACACATACACACACTCTGCAGGATGAAAATCAATAGCCTTTCAAGAGTGAGTCAATGCAGAAACAAATAGCAAACAAAGCTGATACTGTAAGATCACTGCTGGCTCCTCGGTCATGGTGGCTCTAATGAAAAGAAGTTGGGTTTAAGCACGATCCAGCTCTTTGTCACCTGTATGAAATTATTTTCAGGACAACAGAGGAGCCGAGTCATCGGATCAAAACAACACGAGTTCATGTATCCGAAGGGTCACAAAGTCTCTCATCATGATGGCTCCCACATAAAACAAACATCCGATCGCTGTGGCCGCCATGACTCAGACATTTTCCTAACTTCCTCTTCGGCTCTGGCTTCGTAGCTCCCCCATTAACTGTAAGGGCACTTAATGGGCACCTACATTCATCTTGGCTAGAAAGCTTCCCTCCTCCTCAAGCTGAAAGTGCTCATCATCTCACTCTGGAGGGTGACATGATGGAAAGCTGAACAAAACAGACTTCATTAGGAAAGCCAGCCTCGACGTAACACCATCATTTTTATTATGACCATGCATCACCACTTCCTCCGTCATTAGCATTATTCTACTTCAGGGTCACTTGCTGAATGAATATGAAGGGTCAGAGTTTTTGTTTCTTCCTCAAAATCTGTTAAAGCCGCACAAAGTTGTTGATTTATCCTATCTTCTGAATAATACAGCACAAGTTATGTCTGAAAATGTATCTCCTTGTCAACAACACGTATTATGTCGTTGGAAGTAAGCTACTACACAGTACCTAAATACTGAATTCATAAGAGCTGATGCATGAAGGTATGTGGCCACACATGTGCTGCAGGTCCTTTATGCTGACATAGCCCCTCTGAAAGCCTTTTAATGATTAAGCTTGGTCTTGGCTAAGTGCTGCCTGTCTCGTCCTGAATGCAGTCTGTCCCTGCTCCACACACCCTTGTGTAACATTTCTGCAGCCATGTCAGGTGTGCAGCTGTTGTCATGTATATCCAAAAGCTTGGACCTGTTTGTTTGTTTTTAGCAAAGTTTCTTAGAAGAGGGTGAGCACAGACAATCAGCTGTTAATATGCCTCAGAATGCAAAATGATCAGCCTCAGGTCAGAACAGATCAGAGGGAGTGTGGATCTTGAACGCAGCTCCTGTGGGATTTGGGAGAATGGCTGCCCAAGGGGGATTGTTTGGGTGCTTCTTTTTTTTTCCTTTTTCTTGCCGCCACAACAATTGAAAGCAAGTTAGGACCGAATCAATGTATGTTCACCTCTTGTCAAACCTTCAAAGATGGCGATTGCATGCACTTTGACATTCGCAATCCATCCATCTCCATAGCTGCCTATCACCAAGGATTCTTTCTCCCCCCCTCTTCCTTCCAATTAGTCGTTGAAAAGAAGATAAAGTCTAACCGGTTGTCTCTTTAAATCAAGCTGCAGTGTTGATGTGCCCTCAAGCTGAAATGGTAAGAACCATTTCCACCTCTGCGGCAGGGAGCCGGACCAAATAGGCGCACTAGAGCGCTTCAAACGTGAGACTCGTTCCCTTGGTCATTTGTGATCTATGGTCGCCTCCTGTTCTGGAGATAAAACCAGTTTAACAACATTTATTTTTCCTTTTTTTTAAATGGGTGTTTTCTTGTTATTTTTTTCGACAGAGAATTTGGGAAACATTGTTTAATTTTTATTTTCCCCTCTCTCTCTCTTTTTTTTTTTTTTTGTATGTGTGTGTGTGTTCCATCCGCAGAACTCCGTGGCAGTCGCCTCAATCCATTTACCGCTGGCTGGTACACCTACCTCCTCCTCTGCCTTGCAATCTGTTGATAACTCCACTTGCAGGTTGCAGTTTATTGTGTTTCGCAATGGGAAACTCTTTCCTTGCACCGGGAATTCATCAAATCTCGCAGATGATGGGAAGCGTAGGAGTGTTTCAACACCAGTTGCTTTCACCAAATTAGGTAAGAGGAAATCCATTTTTATCATCGTGCGTGTGATGTCAGCTCTGTGTAGTGTTACCGACATGAAATGCATGCTTGCACGCGCAGACACAGGCTGTCCGTTTGTTCTGCGCAACATGTGGATGCGCTCATCTGTACTAAAATAAATCTAAACTCCTCCGGTGTGCCTTAATTTGAATTAAATAAAATGTATCCCATTTCGGTTTTGCGTGGTTTCTATCAGGGATTGTTCAGGTTTCATTTCATGAAAGTTATCTAAAAACACTTTAGCTGTGGCGTGCATGCAGAAGCTTGCGCGCACATGCTTTTTTTTTTTGTGCTATAGCACTCTGACTTTCCACCTGGTTTCCTTTACTGAATGTGTCGCTTTTCTTGCAGATGGGTGCAGCCGCGCGACAGCCGTGCACTCCGTTACTATAGCTCTCAGGCACTTCGCACTGGGTGTAGACCCCACCGCAGCCTATTGGGATTTTGACCTGCTGGATGGACACGGTGGCTGGAGGGCAGAGGGCTGCCACATAACTGGCTCCGGGGGCAACACGACCACCATTCATTGCACCCATCATAATAACTTTGCTGTGCTAATGGTGAGTAAGTCTGCTGTGTGGTACCAGTGTCATTCATGTTACCATGACCCCACATAACGTGTTTTCCACTGCTTAGGGCCTATTACGGATCAAATACAACATTTTTTTTCCACCCCTCACCATGGAATATACGGAGTCACGTGTTTTAAGAGGCACAACTTACAGGGACCTTTAAAAGCTTCCTTTTATTGTTGCTCCTCAGCTGAGGAAAAAAGGATTGTCAAATGCGCTATGGGGATTTATTGGCTGTGGAATATGCGCTACGCCAGATTTCCCCCCGTATCCTGGAAAAGAGAAGTTGCGTGTGTTGTATAGTCTGCCACCCCTTTTCCAAAAAGCAGCACAGCAGCTGAAATAGAAGCGATGCTCAGGAGAAGGAGCGCCCTGTCAGGAGATATTCGCCTCCAAGCGCAAGTGCTGTGCTAATTGGTTGCAACCATCGCCGAGAAAAAAAAAATGCTGGACTGCAAAGCTTAGCATCGTTTCATCTGCGAATTTCAAGTTGGTTTCGACGCCGCCGAGATGCCTTCCTCTGACGACGTCCTCGTGTTCAAATTGATTTCATGAGGATATCACCAAAAGCGCAATGGCATCGCATCGCCCAGTCGCTCCTTAGAGCCGCTGCGCCTGGTCCGCTTTTTTGGATGAAACGAAATCCTCCGGATGTTTACCGAAGAGTGGGATTCGTTAGACTGGGAGGTCAGTTCTCAGTGGAGCATGAAAAGTGTTGTGCTTGAGATGTCGGTGTTTTCCGAGTTGCCTTTTACCCCCCCCCCCCCCCCCCTTTCTTCCCCCTGCATATTTCATGAAGCCGCTGTTCAGTTGGGTTGATTGTGGAGAAAAGCTGGCTCGAAAAAAAAAAAAGCCGCATAGGCTTGGGGAAGACTGGGGTACAGAGGAAAAGCGGCATATGATGAAGGCATGGGGTGCTCAGAGGGGAGAGAGTGGGGCGTCTGTGGGGAATACTAATCTGTTGTCAGATGGAGAGCAGATGTCAGATTGTCATTGTGCATGTTTTTCAGTCGAACACGGGCTTTGGGAGGCGCACCATCAATGGGCACCTTGTGGCAGCCAGAATGGAGCTAAATAGGCATTCTTTTGTCAAATTTCCTGGTACCAGATGAATGATTTGAACTTCAAGACACGTCCGACAACTAGAGGGTTGTCATAGCGATGGTGGAAAGCCGTGACGAGAATGTCCACATCACGGTCTTGTGCGAGCGTTTGCGCCGGGGATTGCGCGTCTGCTAATGCAGTCACCACACCCGCCTGGTCTCTGCAGTGCCCGACAAAAGGACATTTATTTACAGACTTGTGACGTCCTTCTTCTGTTAGTCTAATTTGAAAAGATCTATATCGCAACTGTGATCTTTTTTTACTGCACAGGGCAGCGTCTCCAAGTACTGAACCTGTTGCATAATCTTTTCATGTCAAAGAAGAGGGATTGCCAATCACCGCCAGAGTGCAAGTTGACCATTTAGCACAAGGCGCCTCCATCAGTGAAGCTGCACTTTGTAACTTCTGCTGGGACGATATTAAAGCCTCTGATTTTAATAAAGAAAAATCAGGTTTACAGGTTTCAAACTCTGTATGACCAAAGTAAGACAGAGGGGACGTTGACAGCATTATGGTCTAATCAATAACTGTCCATCTGTGAATTCCTCTCAGCTATCTATATAATCCATCTGTGATGTTTAGTGAAAGGGCTGAAGGTTGGCACCAATACAGGACAGCTTTTATAGATAAATAATGCAAGAAAAAGAAAATCAAAGATATATGTGGAGGTTTGGTGTTCCGTTTGATCCCAACTGTTTTGCATTGAGTCTTTGGGTCTAGAGTGTGTGTTTGTCTTTGTGCAGATAACTAGTCTACACATGGCATCTCTATGTAGATTTAAGGCTGAGGACTGGAATATATGATAAAAACATGCTTTTTGACTTGGTTCAAAAGAACTTGGATGTTTGTTCCCTGTCTTTGCTTTAGCTGATCTGGACGTGCATGGAAAAACTCAGCTGTGACAGCCTTTGTACCATTGCTTGACTGATATCACAGTCCTCATGTTGTGGATTTTTTTTTAAAGTTTATATCTGCAAAAAGGCAGAAGCTAGTCTTTTTTTGCCTCAGAAATCTGGTCAGATCCTCACCTGTTACATTAAATAAGATGCTAGAGATTAAAAGACGGCTTGCATCTATTTTAAACTTGTAAGCTGTTGGAAAGCAGCCGTTCCAGATTTCAGCACCAGGGACAGTTCTCAAACATTTCGCCTTCTCCCTCCTTCTGAAGTGCTTCCTCCTCCCCCCATCTGCCTCCTGCAGGCCTGTCTGTCTGAAGGGAGGGCTGACTCACTCGTTTACAGCAATGCAGCTTCATCATTTGTCTTCATCACAGTGACAAGCCTAAACCCCACACCCCAACCACTTTTGAACCCCTCTGCAAAAGACACCCCTCCTCCCTGCAGCCACACTCCGCGCTGCGTACTGTGTTGGAGGTAGCTCGGTTCGTTTATTTATTAAAGTATTTACTCATGTGGTAATTTCAGCGAAGGAGTTCCTGCATTCTCCTGCTGCAGACTGTTTAATATGCAGGAGCAGACCTTTGGAGGGAAAGACACACATGGTGTGGGTGGCTGGCTTTTGTAAGTATCCAATCATAACCAAGGCCCCGAGGCCGTGGCCCAATAAGAGAGGAGCTGTTCAGAGATGTTTTCCTATACATTGTGCTGAATATGATAAGTATGTGAAGTGACAGTGACTCTCAGAAACATCAGGATCATATTGCAGTGGTTCTGTATCACAGTTATAATCAAACAGGTGACCTGTTGAGTCTTATACAGCAGCCATGCAAGGGTAATGAAGGCAAACTTAAATGTTTTTCAATGAAGCTTAAATGTATCTGAAGTTTTTAAAGTCTACAGATGAATGGCTTTTTTTAATCACTGTTGCTGATGTTTGTATTGTAACTTACTAAAATGGATAAAATGTTACTTGCATTACAGAAAGCTTGGTATTCATCGTTGAGTTTGGTTGATAGTTTATGGTTAAGAAATAGGATTTCCTGCACAATATATTGTTTGGACTTTTTACATTTCGTTGCATCTTTTTAAACTTGTAAGGATGAATCTATTAGAAAGATCCAGCTAGATAAACTTGATAAAAAATGGTCCCTGTTGAATTACATCTTTGCTTTTCTGGAAAAGGTTACAAGTTAGACACGTCAGGGAACCTCATGATGGATTCTCAACAGTGTGTTGCATTTTATAGTTTTCATAAAAATCTGTCTTATTGAATACTCTCCTTTTGAAGGTCATAATGGCAGGAGCTTATCCCAGCTGACACTGGGCAGGAGATGAGATCCCAACCCTGGAGATGTTGCCAGTCCATCACAAAGCTAATGGACAATTCACACTCACTTTTACAGGTTTAGTGTAAAAGAAGCTCTTAGAATGAATATTGAGTGACTTCAGCTTCACAGCCTTCTATTATGAAACACTTATATGAACAAATTGCACAGAAGAAGAGATGAAATGGATGTTTAATATAATAATATCTCTTCATCTTGGGCTGTGTGGCTCCAGTAACAGGATTGTCATTTTAAAAACTGCCAAACAGGCCTGGACTTCCTTGTCTCTGCTGCTGCACCTCCATCTTGAGCCAAACCAACCAAGATAGGACCCCATCCTGATAAATTAGCTCTCATTGGTTAAGTCCTCTACAGGCTCATTACCAGAGTGACATTCTCGCTGACTGCTGCTGCTCACCACCAGGTCCTGTCTCGCATACAGAGAAACAAAATACCTGTATGGCAGAGCAATTATCAGAATCCATGATACAAATATGTATTTCTACCTGAATTATTATCATTGTTTCTTAAATGATCACATGTCTGTGCTTCGTCAAAGAGACACAAACTGATTCTGATTGCATATGAACAAACAAACATCGTCTAGAGGGAGTTGCTTATTGAAATGCAGTCCACATCTGTAGCACGAATGGCTAATACACACGTACTGTAAATTGTGATGAATACATGTTGCTAAATCTGCTTCCCTGCAGTCTTGAGATCTTCTGCAGCTCGGAAACAATGTTTTCTTGTTTGCATCTCATTTTATCCGTCTATTATTCTGCATTATAACAGTCTCAAAGTTGCATGTCCTCATTAGTCGTTTGTCCACATCTGGGCTCGGGGCCGACATAATGAGACAACAAGTCAGCTTTTATCGGTCGCCCACGAGCAAACACCCGCTCCGGCATGCTTAACTTTATCCTCACATCGTGAACTTCTCTATCTCAGAGACATTTTCATGCTAAAGGAGCTTTGGTGTGTGTTTTAGGAGATGAAGGGATTTGCAGCGATAATGACGATGACCTGTTTAGATATGTATGGTGTCTCTCACCACTGTGTTGGCATTTTCTGTCGGTGCACATTGTAGTGGGAGGGGAAGAGAGAATACATGATGACAGCCTGTGATATCAACAGAAGGGGGGGATGATGCCTTGTGGTTGTGTTAGATGATAGTGGATTAAAAAAGGTTTATGAGAGAAAACTGGGCATCCACCCGTTCCCTGTGGAGAACCATTTCAATACATATACAATAGTGGTGTGTGTGAAATAGGCTACATGTGATGTGTACTGATGGGAAAAATATGGGTAAGATCTTCAGAGATTAAGATCATTTTATAGACTGAAGACTTTTCTGCTTAAGTAGCGGAACACTGAAGATAATAAAAAGCAGTTTTGCTGAAAGCTATACTTTTATATTTTCACAGAAACTTCATGCTTATTTGCCTTCTTACAGAGAGTTAAAAGCATATTTGCTTATTTTGATGTGGGCTTGTGTGAAGTGGGTGGAATTGTAAAGACTGAGACAAGCTAACAGCTGCTCAGAAAAGAGCCCCATTAAAGTCAAGTTTTAACTAAAATGGCTCAAACCTAAAAACAAACAAACAATTGTAATTCAAGCTAACACAAAGTTTTCTTAACTAAATAACGCGACTTAATGCACTTTGCTGCTGATCAGCTGTGATTGACAATTTTGTTTTATCCCAAAACTAGACGGTACCAAACCAAAAACACACGTAGCACCATTTAAATCTTTGCTAATGTAAAAACCTACAATAAGCGAACAAGTTCTGCCATCGTGTATACAACGATGCACGGCAACCTGCAACCTGGGTGATCTCAACTTGAGTAAATAACAAAAATGTAATAACTTATGCAAAATAGATTTGATACATGCATCCACATAATGGTTTGAGTTGTTTTAGATGGCATAATTACACTCTTCTTCCACTTTGAAAAGGCTGCTAGTTTAGCTCCCATGACCAAATTACTCCCCGATTCTCCAATCTGAGAGCATTCTGACTGCTGTCTGACTACTCGAACGTTGTTCAAACAACCCCACTTAAAACTGTTTCCCCCCTCGTTTCCAGCCTATTTTCTGTCTGTAAACTAAGCTAAGATAGCCCTGTGTTGTTTTAACTTCACTGCTGGACAGATGACAGTACAAGCGGCCTTCTCATCTAACGCTTAAGCAGTTAGCATATTTCCAAAACAGCATCCTTTAATTAAATGTACGCTTTAATATCATGATATGGTTATTGGTAAACCCATAATGTTGCTCATTAAAGACATACATACTTTTACAGCATATCAGAAAGGCATTGAGTTTGTTCATGCAGCTGTTATGCTTTGCCATATGCATGCAGCTTATGCTAATCCTTAGAGTAAATGCTAAATATTTGGAGCTCTCTAACCATCAGCTACCTTTCACCCTTCACCTCGCCTGTACTTGTTCCAAATGTAGCAGATGACATACGAGCGCTAATCCGTGGAACGAGGCAGCCGTACAGCGGCCAACCAACAGCTGACTTAACCAGTCACACAGAGGATTGCTTCTGTGCTGCACTGTGTGAACTTACCGAACATAAGATGAGGTTTGGCTTTGGTTAATATTTGATACATGCACACTTGTTTCATTTGAAAGCATGAACTAAAATTTGATGTCAGCCATGGCTACGTTAACCCATGAGTACTGCTGTGTCTGTGTCCGTGTGTGCTGCTCACTCCAGTCACAGCATTGCTGCAGTCTGTCTTTATGTTGCTATTGCTCTGATTTAACCTCAGTGTTTGCTGACTGCAGAGTGCAGATTTGCTTTGGTGTGAAAGAGGAAGGGGACTGGCTCGTGCAGCCCTCAGAACAGAGTGTTGCTGGCCAATAACCTGACATGTGATGCAGATTGTTTTCTCCCTGACTAATGAGTTCAGAGCTCACTGACTACTGTTTATCTCAGACATTAACAGTTTTGCCCTGGCATTGCTGGAGAAAGCCTCCGCTTCCTACTGGCGCCTTTCCCTAAAGCTCTGCATTGGGCATCTATTTTAAATGCTGAGTGTATCCCTCTTTTAGCTTGGATACAAATTGCATTGCTTTGACCTATTGTGATTCAAATTATGTATGCTCCTCAGCTAAGAGTATGAAAGATTATAATAATGCTGCTGCCAGCAGAAGGGATTGTTGCACTTAATGTGTGTGCGTTATGAATGCGTTAACAAAGTTAATGGGCTATTCGGTGGTCTCACAGTTTTGATGTTTTTTTATATGCAGTCACTGATTAATTGGCAGCCAAAACTGTGCTAAGATTTTTATACACAAGCATATCGCTTGCTTGAAATGTTAAACAGCTCTTGCCGAGGAGCCGTCTTCATATAAGATAATGATCTAGCTGCATTTTGATTATCTTTCCAAGTTGTTCATTTTGGCACATAATTCTCAGACAATCTAATATGAGTAACCATTTTTATTTCTTTTTTAGTTGCTTTGTGTGGACTAGCACACATCTGCTGCACAGCTACCATTAGTCACAAATGATTAAAATGAAAGCAAAGCTGCTTGTCCTTTTCATGTGACAGTGGCCATCTGACATACGTGATTCAGCTCCAAGAACAGTGTTGGTACACACAGTCTTCACCAAACGGTGGGAAAAAACAAGGAAGTTTTCACATCCTAATATGGCATTTGATCTGAATCCACCCATGCCCAATACCCCCCCCCCCCTTTTCACCAGCTGTTCCCTCGTCAACAATGCGACCCTCTTTGAACCCCAGAGTCTGCTTGGTAGAAATGAGGGCATGCTGTGTAAACAGCCTCTCTATCTCCATCTCTGTCTTCCTCTCTCCTGCCCTCTCCCACTGTTTGAGTTTTTGTCACTGGCTTCCAGTTGCGTTGCTGTTAGTGTCTTTGCCTTTAACTAAACTGGACAGCGTCTCATTTGCACAATGCTTCGCAGTCCAGACAAACGCATTAAGAGATTTTTTCTTTTTTTTCTTTTTTGTTTGCCTTTGTAAAAGCAATTTGTCCCTATGGCTGCTGGTCGTTTGGCTGGCTGGTTGTTTGCATGTCCACTTCTATGTCAGCCAAGACAGCGGTTTCCAGAGTCCCCCCCCCCCGAGCGCGCTTCTTCATTTAACTGCTGCCAAGCTCTGATTAGCAAGTGTATCACCACTAAAACAGAAAAGACCAGGAGCTAAAGGTTGCAGTCATGTTCATGATAGATGAGAAAATTAAACTCATGCAAGGTGTTCTTTCATGATCATCATGGTCGGTGACATTTGACCCCTTTACGAACGTGCATTCTCTTCCCAACATTGAAGCATACAGTCATGCCTCGCAGTTGCATCTGTGGTGTGAAGCTGCTGCTGGCTTCAAGGCTTTTAATTAGGGAGCAGTTATTGATGCAATGTGATCCTGTGTGCATTCCTAGGAGGAAGATAAGGACAGCAGAAAATGAGACTTGTTTAATTTGAAGGGGGGAGCGATATGACAGGCAAAGTCGTCTTTTTTTGGCTAGGTCTGCAGAACTTTTAAGATTTTTAGTCATACGTCTTACAATTGTGATTTTCTTTTGTCAGAATATGGTACAAACATTGAGAAACTCTCAGTTGTATGATGAATATTGCCTTAAAGTGTTCCCAGCTTTCATTTTATGGTATTCACCATCATTGGAGGTAGCGTTTAAAGTAAAGGTGTTGAAAGGTTGGCTCTGAAGCTGTTTGATGGACAGGTGTGGAATGTTCCTTAGTTATCTCTTCATCAATTAAGCAAGAAGCAGCTCTGGAGTTAATCCAACGGAGGCATTTGCATTTGGAAGCTATATTCTCGGGGAAAAAGAACTCGCTGTTGGGTCTGGATGTGCAAAGTAGATGACAGCAGTGGATAATTGCAGGATCCTTGCTTTTATATTTTTAAAAAAAAAGCCCTCGCAATATCCAGTCAAGTGAAGAACAGCCTCCTGGGGGCAGGCACATCATTAACCAAGTCGACTATAAAGAAAAACTTCACAAGAGAAGATGTAGAGGGTTCACAGCAAGGTGCAAACCATTCATAGTACTCAAAAACCAGATTAACCTGTTTCCGAATGGCAAGGAGGAAAAAGGACGAATAAAGTTTAGAAAAATCTTCTGTAAGACACGTGGGGGCAGTGTGATAGTATGAGCATGCATGACATCTAATGGCACTGAGTTATGAGTGTTTAGTGATGGTATTATATGACACAGATGCAACCAGTTGATTCTGGAGAAGTCTGTAGCTACACTGGCTGCTCAGATTCATCGAAATTCAGCAAAGCTGATTGGAAGGAGCTTCACAGTACAGACGGTCAGTGACCCAAAACGCACTGAGAAGGCAACAGGACTGTTTGAGGGGAAATAATCGGGAATATTCAGCACTTGTGGTCGGTTGTCTGATCCTAACCTGCTGGAAATGCATTTAATTTTCTGTATTCAAAACTAAAGGCAGAAAGATCCATAAACTAACAACTGGAGATGAACTATGCTGCATGAATGCTGCATTATGATTAAGATTATGGTAGTGTTGATGCAGAGCGACATATAGAAGAACATGACATACTACATACGGACACTTGCACTTGTGCAAGTCAGTTTACATTAAATATTTGTTAGAATTTGATTGTCTTTTCTTGAGATGGCACCTGGGGGGGGGGGTCAGTCAGATTTTAAGGGTGGCCTGTTGGCCCCCCCATGCTTCCACCCGTCTGGCCCTGCCTTTGAGTATCACAAAGAAGAAGCAATATCTTGTATAGACACTTTTGACAGTCATTACGAGCAAATGATCCCTGACACAATATTGACAATTTAGATTTGTCCAACCACCATTCAGCCCTGGAAATAAAGGGTTCAGAGCTGTAATTGGTAAATTATCTGCACATTAAGTCTGTAATCATTATATAGCTGTAACATCTGTACAGGAATATTTTCTATGGCTACAGTAGAGCTGCCGAGGAGTTTATTTTAGACTCAGCTTTGCTAGCTGTTCAAAATTTCCATTCCCCCCCACCCTTCATTTTCAATCAGGACTCATCACCTGTTATATCACCTCCTGCTGATAAGTGTGGACAGACATTTCCACAGACAGAGCAATTCAATCATGCTTTTTTACCCTCTGATAGGACACATTAAGAAGTGCTGAAAGCCATACATTAACTGCCTGGAGCAAGCTTAAAGGACAAAGCTGGTGACATTCGGTACTTCCATTTTGTCTGTGAAGTGAAATTTATCATTCATCAACTATACTGTAGTTTTATCTCTCAGCTCGTGACAAAGGTTAGAGTACAAAGTTAAATACAAATCGGTGTATAACCTAGTATCATTATGCAAATACAGTAAGTGCAACAGTTGGTCTCAGATGCATGGGCATGTGTGGATGTTTCCAAGGGCATCTGCTGTCTTGGTTCATGAAGGTGCTGCAGCACAATGAGCAAAGCCACAGACAATAACTGAATATCAATCAGAGGGTGCGGTGGCTGAGAAATTCACTCTTGGAGTTACTTTGGAGCGGCACAGTGGCATTTGAACCTGATTTAATAAAAGTAAATAGAGTGGACAGTCATGTTTAATGTCAACGTATGTGCGCCGAGTGAGGGAAAAGGCTTTTAGCACAGAATAGAGCAGCAACATGTACCTTATGAATCACTTACACTCATTTATAGAATTGTTTTCCTCCTACAATCACAGCAAACATTAGATTCTGTGCTAGTCTAAACACTACCTCTCTCTGGGGAGAGTTAAACTGTTTTATTTACATTATTCTCTCAATCCCCTGGAATTAAAGTATATTATGCTTTCTTGATGAAATGAAATTTGCTTCAAAGATGCTTTAGAGAGACACATTTGCTAAAACACTAAGCATTTGCGTTGTGCTGCTTCATTTAAATTAGCCTCCCTCCCGTGTGCATCTCTCCTCCCACCTGTATGGCATATGCTCCATGCTTGGCAGATGTGCAAAGCAAATTTCAGGATCAACAGTTGGAGTGCAGCTCGAGCTGGTTGTTTCACATTTAAGAAAAACCATAAAGTCCATTAGAGGACTTTACAGGCTCAAGACCAAGCTGCCAGGTATAGCTCCTCAAATAACTTCAACACTATCACATTCCTGATAGAAGAAGCCCTCTTAATATTTTAATGAAATCTAATAAAAGTATCCAGTGAAATGACTCGAATCAAATAAGTTTGGGACGGTTCTAATATCATTCCAAGATCCCAGCTTGGTGGCGCTCAGTGGGTAATTAGGAAAAGTGTCAGGATAGTTTAAAGAGAGATTAAGCTTTTTTCTATGTTGCAGCAGATTGTGGGGTTCTTTTAAAAAGGAAAACATTTCCAGTTGAGCTGATGTGCTGTGGGTTTTCAGATGAGAACGTGTGTGGAAGATTATATATGAATTCTACATGGACAGTCCTTTTGTATTGCTGTGTTTCAACCTCAAATCTAAGTCAAAAACCCCCTCTCCAAAATCCCATTTCCAGCGGCTGAGCGATGCACTCTGGTATCAAAGGTGAAAGCTAATCTGGATGCTGAAATTCCCTCCTCATTCACTGTCCTGACCCTTTGCCTTTGCCTTTCAAATAGCCCTAACGAGATGCAAACATGTAAATTGCCAGCAGCAGAGATGGAGCATTCACTTAGGTCTAAATGGCACAGATAGCACAACTGTCAGATGGCAAAATGGAACTGGGCTGAGATCAACACAAGCAATCTGTAATCAGAAATGGGAGAAAATTGCAATGCAGTAGTGGGATACAAGGAGAGGAGAAAGAGTCTGAGGGAGAGATAGTCAGACATACAGTCCCTTCCTAGGCTGAAAGGCTAATGATTTACCTATTTGTCCTTCTCCCTCTATCTGTCTCAGTGGTTTTTGTCCATATAATGCCATCATTCTTCATCTCCTCATTTCCCCCATAACTGTTTTTCAATGTTGTCCCTGCTACAAGCGGTTTAACTTTAGATACATCACATAATATATTCTCCATGCATTCAGTCTTTGCACAGCTGACTGCATTCATTCACCCCTTTCTCCCTCAGCACCCCTGTCTCAGGGGCTAAACGCCGCCACAGTTTGAGCGCGTGGCATCAATAGTGCAGCAATAGTGGCTTTCACTTCCTGACAGCAGTGAGCAGCATCATGACAAGGCCATTCGTTTTCATAAAGCTTTTGTTTTCATTCCTTAGGGAGACGACGGCAAGACCCCACGTACCTGCAAATATGTGATTCATTCCATAAGAAGCTGCGGAAACAAGGTGGTTTCTATGGCGATGGTGATAGAGTAATCAAGCGCCTGGCATTACACGGCTGTTTTTATGTAGTGAGCCAGTGTTCAAAAGGGCAGTTAGGTTTGTAGTGGAGACGGAGAAGGAGTGCTTAAAAATGGTGGCAAGCAACAGACGTGTGTGTGTGTGTGTGTGTGTGTGTGTGTGTGTGTGTGTGTGTGTGTGTGTGTGTGTGTGTGTGTGTGTGTG
>JBBBVU010000017.1:5634429-5650988 GCA_037177055.1 Atherinosoma microstoma
GTGTGTGTGTGTGTGTGTGTGTGTGTGTGTGTGTGTGTGTGTGTGTGTGTGTGTGTGTGTGTGTGTGTGAGAGAGATTTTTTGTAAATGTGATGGACATGCACAGCTAAGAACCACACTGGCAAACTTGTTTACCAGCTGAGACGTCCATGGCTGGTGCATTTTATTTGCATTGTGCTGCATGCAGAGGTCAGGTTTCGGGTGCAGAGCCCTACCCTGCTCTCATCTCTCGTTAAAAGAGAAAAACAGTATGTTTTCAGTCAGCATATCGACCTGGCTATAGAACGAGGTGCGTACTTGTGTAACGGCTGCTCCCACACTGTGTGCTCAGCAGCGTGCCATCTCAGGGAGCCGAGAGCAAGGCGTGAGCAGTGTGTGCAAAAAGAGCCAAGGTGTTTCTGGCTCGTGCATGTGTTTGTGTGTTTGTGTGTGTGTGTGTGTGTGTGTGGCTCTAGAGTGAGCTTTCGATTCTATGCCTGTGGCCCTGAGCGTATGTGCAGGTGCACACATGTGAGCTAACACAGCCCCCCATCCGTTCAGTGTTCTAGTGTGTAGCAGCTAGAAGAGATGAGTCACCCTGTGAGACAACACCTACCTGCCCTCCTTCTCACTCACATTCACATCCACCAGAATGACGAGGGAGAAGGTTAGTCTCCTTGCATTCACTCAGCTTCAGATTTTAAAGCAATCTTCTCTCAGATTTATTTTTATTGATTCATGTTCTTGCATGATAGTTTTTTTTTTTTTTCAGAAGGATGAAAGGGCAGGGTTGTGGCTTATATCTAATGCTGGGAATGAAAAATCTCCACATAGACTAATGTTTGATTTGAGTGGCTGCTGATATTTTTGGTTCAGCTCCGGAGTGGCAAAATATCTGCAAGTATCTTAAGGAATCACATGCTTTTTGCCACTTTTAACCCCATGATCCCTATTGTCACTAATTTGAGACAAACCATATCTGGTCTTTTTACAATTTATTTCTTTTAATTTATTAGTTTAATTAATAAATTAATTGTATTATTTATTATTATTTATTTTACAAAGTAATATGTTTTATTTATTTATTGTTATAAAATAATTTAACATTTAATTGTAGTTTATTTTATTCCAGTCTTTTCCCCCTTATTTTTTTACTGTATGTATTTTATTTTTATATAATTGTAAATAAATTCAGGCTTTAAAGTGTTTACATATAAAGAGAAACATCCCCCAAACTTTCCGGTTTTCTTTTTTCTGACCATTAAGACCACTCTAATAAATTAATTTTGATTAATCAAAATACCGTTCTGTTCAGCTTACATATCCAGACTTTCATAACTGTCACAAGTCTTTCATTTGATGTGTTTTACCATGTTTGGTACTATTATGTATTTCTGTAGATGGTTTGAATTATACTGCATTTAAAGTAGCACTTTGAATCTTTCTGACCTAAAAAATATGCTTCTGCATCTTTTTCATGGCACAGTGACATTTATTATGTACATTCCTGGAGCTTTTGTTGCTTTGCCGTGTCCTCAGGCAGAGAAACCACACTTCACAATGCTGTTATTTTCTGCTCTGGGATGCTGCACCACTTTACAGCAGTATTTTACTTTATAGCACCGTGTCACACACCAGCAACTGGATATCAACACACTGGTCGTTTTGAACGTGCACCATGGCTGATTTATCAAAGAAATGCATTATCGGAAAAAGGGTTGAAGAGAAACCCTGTCCTGCAGGGACAGAGAAAGAGAGTCAACATCAGACTGACCTTTACTGACCAGAGAGAGCTCAGAGATGAGACAAAGTGCAAGATGGATGCTGAACGAGCCGATGTTAGGGGGCACCTCACTGACTTCAGTACTGCTCCGTCTGCTTGATGCTTTGCACAAAGACTCTCAAAAAGAGAGATTTTTTTCACCCACTAAAACAACTCAAACCTATACAACTTCCTGGCATGTGTAGCAAACACTACAACCCATCACTTCTGTATCAAACTGTTGTTTCTTGGTTGTTTCTTTTTTCTCTGTTGAAGGCTGTCTATGTTACTCATTTCATGCACAGTGATTACACAGCGTATCCTGTTGCTGATCAGATCAGTCCATTAGGACTTGAGTCAGACTTGTTGGACACTTCATTTCTTTGTAGTACTTTTTCCAAGATTTAAAAGGTGTGAAGTGCTTGTGCTTTTTTGAGTGTGTGTTTTTTACAGATTTTTTTAGTTGGTATTTTGGGATTAGACCAGCAGGGTTGTGAGTCACACCTGATCAGCTGTTGGATATATTGGGCATGCAATAACGTGGAGCAACACCAGCTTTTTTTGGCTTATAAAATAGTGACATATAAATAAATGAACAACTGATCAAAAAAACCAACGTGGTGGAAAATTCTATATATATAGCACTAATTCAGAATTTTCTGAAATTTGTTAGTCCAAGATGATTTGAGGGGCAAAAGTGTCAGAATTCCTCCCAGATTTTTCTGAACTGAAAGCACTCTGTCTGTTTTCCACTGAGACATCAACTGTTCATATGTGCTTCACACAACATTACTACTAAAAACTACAACATGTCTTCACACACTCTAATGGGGATGTCCATTTTCATTCCTCGAGGGTCACTATCCCACAAGTTTTAGATGTTTCCCTGCTTCAATACACCCAACTTAAATTAATGAGTTATTAACAGGCTTGTGCAGAAGTTTACATCCATTTGAACAGGGAAACATATAAAACCTGCAGGGCAGTGGCCTTTGAGGACCGGAATTGGGTATCCTTGCTATAGCACTTAATCAGTTCAAATAGCTATCCCATCAGGCAGTCCCTGATATAGCTCAAGTTTGTTCTATAGAGTGATCTTTGAGTTCAGTTATCTCAGTCATACAACCAAATTCTTCCATTCATCCATTTTCTACACCCACTTTATCCAATTCAGGGTGATGGAGGGTGGGTTGGAGCCTATCCCAGTTGCCATCGGGGATCTGTATTACTGATTGTCTGTCAACGAGACAAACTACATCGCACACTCACACTCTCACTCACTCTAAAGGCCAATTAGGAATCACCTGTTAGCCAATGTCTTTGGAGAGAATATGTTGAAGACCTTAACCCTGGTTTGAACCAGGAACCTTCTTGCTGTGAGGCGACAGTGCAAACCACTGCAAAACCATGCAGTCCAACAAAACTACATCAATGTATCTATGAAATGGAGGGGTCCCTATAGAAGAGGAGCCATGACTTAGATATCATAGTCAGTCCTAGATGGAATGCAAAGACAGAGGACACTGAGATAACCAATCAATGGGAAGAACTTTGAGTTCTCCAAGATGCTCTAGGAAGCACAACTAACTTAGATTTTGTTTTGTTTTCTGCTCTTTGTATTAAGTAAAAAAAAACAAAAAAAAAACTCAACTGTGATTGTTGAACTTTAAAAGCCTCCGACGTTTCAATGAGCCACAAGATTTTTTCTGCTCTTGCACTGTCTCCACACCAGGGCTTAGAGTATTCTGGCACCGTACCGGATTTCTGGCATGTGGAGTTTTTGCGGCGAAAATAAAAGAAAGAAAAGGAGATAATCTAATGACTTCATGAGTGCACTAATGTGGACTATTGTCACACTGAGTTCATCTACCAATGGTATGAGAGGAACACTGCTTTGCTCTCAATCAAACGCAGTACTAGCCAATCAGAAGTTGAGCAAGGCCTTGGAAAAGGTCTGGTTGAAGTCCAGCTGCAGTTTTGATCTACGCTATCGGTTCTTTAGATATGACAGAGCAGAGATATGTGAAACCTTTATTCTATTTCTGAAAATGTTAACAAGCCCCCCCCCCAAAAAAAAATAAATAAATAAATAAAAGTTCAGGCCTGTGATAATTTTTTGCTTTAACCTCTGTTCAACACAGTACCACAAACTTGCTTAGAATTAACATCCAATATAAAATTGATATGAACCAATTAAACTAAACCAGTTTACAGATGTTGAAAGTCCAGCCTACTTGAATGGTTTACAGGATTTGAAATAAAAGATTGATATCTGTTATGAGGGAAAAGTGAGAAAAGTACTTGTTTTAGCTTCACTGCTCCTTAGGCACCAGTCATCCTGTTGTCAGATCGGGTTGCCCCTGCTGATGTGTTTAATTGTAGGAGAGTGAAACTGGATGTCATAAGGGAATCTTTGGTGGACAGATGGAAAAAAAACTACACAAGAAGAAAAATAGATTAGTCATTCCACTGTCTGCAATATATTAAATAACAGTCTTCTCCCTTCTTTAACATTTGTTCTCATTGATTCCTTCTGTATGTAGCAGACTTGATTATTCGTGTCTCTTTGTTCTGACTGTCGAGGGGGGGGTTGCTCATAGTAAATTATGAGCTTGTCCTCTGTTTGCAAGGTTGAGCAGTGCAAAAGACTCATTCATTCGATAGTCATGCTTTAAATATCTGCACAGAACAGCGATTACAATAACTTCTCTATAGGAATTTGAATAGCCTTAAGCTAAATCCAACACTTCTGATCTGTGGCTCTAGAGAAATTAATGCTAATGAAACAATGCCCCCCTGATGTTTGAAGAGATAAATACAGCCCGACTGATGTGTCTCTGAATCAAATTACAGTGCTCATCCAGAGGGGCTTCATCTTTTATTCTGAGCTTGAGTTTCTCATCAGCTCATAATGCTTGTTGATTTGATGGATGTGTATTTGATTGCACGTGATTTGATTATTCGTTTGGTCCTTGTTTACCTCCGCCGCCGAACAATCGCCGGCTGAGGTGCTGATTACGAGCACGACCGTATCTCAAAAGTACGAGCTAAGCGACAGCCACAAGGTCCCGCTGAAACACTGATGACCTGAAGTAATGGTGCGTGACCGTTGTTTTTTTTTTTGCTTCGTCTTTTCTTTTCTTTTTTTTTTACTCTCATAATGTCCAGACATTATTCTGTCCCGCCGCCGTCCTGTCTCCCTCCGTTAGCCAGTATGTATGGACAAGGCAGAGTAGGTTTGATTTGCACGCTCACTCCAGTCCTGTTCCAGCGTTGGCACGGCCACTCAAGGATGATAAAATACACTGCTGGACTGGAGCTCGGAGCCGGGAGCCTGCAGGCTGTTCACTAGAGGATTTTAATTTTGTTTTTCTCCCACTCCCCTTCCTCTCCACTCTTTCCCACACTGTTGTGCATTCTAGCATGCACCAGTGTGATTACAGCAAGGAAAGGAGAACATTTTCAAGGATATATATCACAGATTGGCAATCAGATTCTCCACTTTCAACAGTATCAATTAAAAGCAAAATATATTAAATCACCACATTAAAAGAAGAGACTTGGCCTGTATGGGCATTGTGCTTGTCCCATTTTATTTTGCAGGCCGGATAACATTGCTCTCCCTGTGCCTGTGTGAGATTATGGATCAAGTTTAATTGACGCTGGTAATCTGATTTTGGCATAGAGACAGAGTATCCTGGATTAAAGTTGTAACTACAACACAAACAGGGGATCAGGGGCCGGTTTAGCTGCAGAGGCTTGAGGACAATGGAGGCATGTTTAGATGTAACTTGCCAGCGCTAATCCAGAATAGGCTAAGCTAAACTGCCCCGTGTGGTAATGTAGTCGCCTGGCCATAATGAATTCCTGTGTGAGAGAACCAGTCACATTACCCTGTCACTCACACACAGTAATAAAGTGGTCATGGTGCTGGGATGCAATATGATAGCAATAATGGTAATAACTGGAGTGGAGAAGATACATTTGAAGCTTGCTGCTACTGCGCCTAGCTGACAATCTGCTTGTGGTTTCTGCAAGGAAGAATAGAGCAGGGAGGAGATGTTCAGAGCATGCTGCAGGCTACGCCAATAGCCTATCAGTCATCATGACAGCCAGGTCAACAAGGGAAATGCAACTTCTCAGGATGTATCCGTTCCATAGCACAGACAAATCTATACATAACTTCAATATAGTCCATGTAAAACACAGGGCACTTGTAAAGAAAAGTAAGCAGAGGTTGCAAGCTATCGTACTTTTGTGTACATTTTTTTTTTCAAACCTTGTCCTCTGAGTGTGCCTTTGCAGTTTGCCCCACACCCCCCCACGATCATAAACACAGTTTCTAAGAGCCATATTAACAATTTGTTCATGGCAGTCTGTTGTCTGCCTCAACGTTTACCTCTGGGCTGATCCACCTCCTGAAAGGGACAGCCTCCCTTCATCCCTCTTCTTTCTGTCTGCACCATTTTATCTCCTGCAGCTCTTCCTGCTGTGAAGTCTTTTTCAACTTACATCTGTCCAGGAGAAGGTTCTGCTGAGGATGCATGTTCTGTTTCAGCTTTGCCCTTTTCCACTTTCATACTATACTACTGCATGCTGCTGTGTAAAATGGCAGTTCTTCAACTGCTGGACTCTTGAGCAGCTGTTCAAGGGGTTCATTGTACCTCTAGTATAGCTGCTGAAGAAGGGATTTTACTCAATGTCTCTCATTTCTCTTTCAATAATTTTGCACTGAATTCCAGCCAGATTTTGTTGTATTGTCACATGGTGATTAATTAAGACAGTTTTTGAAGTTGCTGACATTGGGCCATCATTCAAAGAGACATTTAAAGGATATTGCCATGTGGTAGAAAAGTTGTAGAATGCAACAAACTAAATATCTTTCACCTCATCCTCCACTTATAAAGGCCTTGAAGAAATTTTAAAAGCGGAAAAGGATAAATACAAAGGAAAATGTAAAAGGTCATCCCTACAGCTGGTTAAGTCCATTCCAGGCAACAGTGGAAACATGGCAGACGGAACAGAGGAAAATAAACTGCATGTTTTGTATACGAATATTTGATGTTTATTATTTTAAGTTCCATATTTGCTATATATCTATTATTGATGTTTATTGATTATTATTGAATGACAACTTTCTAAAAAATGTTGTGTGTATAACTGCTCAAACAAATGAAGGGAACACATAATCGTTACCATGTAACTCAAAGTAGCCCCGCTTCTAGGATATCAAATCTGCCCAGTTAGGAAGTAACACTGATTGTGAATCAATTTCACCTGTTGTTGTACAAATGGAACAGACAACAGGTGGAAATGAGAGGCAATTAGCAAGCCAAAGGAATGGCTGCAGGTGGTGGCCACAGAGTTTTTCCATTTTTATCCTTTCTGACAGATCTTTGGTCATGTGCCCTCACCACCAGAGGTAACATGAGGCGGTGCCTGCAACCCACAGAAGTTGCTCGGGTTGTGCAGCTCATCCAGGATGTCACATTAATGCGCACTGTGGCAAGAAGGTTTTTCTGTGTCTTTGATTTGCTGCCAGAGCCCTACTAAATTATCTCCAGCAGGTCAAAAATGTATGTGTTTCTGCTCAAACTGTCAAACAGACTCCATGAGGGTGGTATGAGGGCCCCACGTCCTCAAGTGGGGACTGTGCTCACAGGCCAACAACATGCGGATGTGTGAGAGTCTGGAACATGGAGGACATGGAGGATGTTCTGCTGCCTGCAACATCCTCCAGCACTGGTTTGGCAGTGGGTCCGTGACGGTCTGGAGAGGCATCTCCTTGGAGGAACACACAGACCTTCATGTGCTAGCCAAAGGTACCCTGACTACCATTAGTTACTGGGATGAGATCCTTAGACCCATTGTCAGACCATATGCTGCTGCAGTGGGACCTTGGTGTCTTCTGATGCATGACGATGCTCATTCCACCCCCCGCCTCCATGTCGCACCACAGACTATTCAGCAGTTGATTGATGCCCTGATCCAGGTCTTGAAGGAGATCCCTCGGGAGAACATCCATCGTCTCATCAGGAGCATGCCCAGATGTTGTAGGGAGTGCATACAGACAAGTGGAGGCCAAACACACTACTGAACCTCATTATGAATTGACTTGAAGAATTTCCTCAGAAGTTGGGTCAGCCTGTGATCTGATCTTTCCACTTTTATTTTGAGTATGTTTCTGAATCCAGATTTTGCTGGCCTGTATCTGGAATTCTCTCAGGATCCAGTCCATATCCTGCACAGATGTTTCTGTATACTAGGCTGAAAACTTGATTATGGTGTTCCGTGTATTTTGTTCCTGCCAGTATCTTACACCCTTCTGCTGGATTTTTTTCGGGCTTCTTTGCACAGCCTGCACTTGGTATTCTGCTTGGTGTGGTAGACCTAGGCCTCTATTGTTCTGGTGCTCAAGGCTTTCCCCTGTGCTGCCATAATTGGCACCTCTGTGCTTTTCCTTCAGTAAGACTTGTTCATATCTGCCACTTCAGCTATCTGTTGGAGCATCCCATGCAGAGGTTTTACCTCCCATGGTGGTTCCTCCAACTCCTCCAGTTTCCACTGCCTGAGACATTCACTAAGTGCTTCAACCTTGAGGCCATCTTCCTGATATATTTGTGGAGCTTGGATTTTTCATCTCAGTTGCCTTTATGCTCAATAGTCCTCAACCTCCCTCTTTGCACTTAGCGTATAGCTTGTGGACACTGGATTTGGGGATGCAAGGTGAGCTGCTTTTGTGTTTTAACATCTGTGGTCTGAACTTCCTCCTTTGGCAAGCTTAATATCCCACCAGGGTATCTGATCACTGGCAGGGCATTGCTGTTAATTGCCCGTATCTTGTTCTCGCCTTTAAGCTGACTTCTCAGGAATTACCTTACTCGTTCAAAAGCATATTTTTTATTCTTATGACCATAATTTTAAAATATCACTCATTTCGAATATCTCCTGCATCAGTAGCTTAAGATGTCAGAAAAGTGTGTTGTTGTATCCTGGTTTTATCACCTTGTGTAACACCTGATTTTTAAGCTCCTCTGTGAACAGCTTAGTTGGGGATAGTGATGGTAGTCTGTCTTTGTTCAGCGGGGAACAGTACATTCTGCTCTTATCAAGGCTTTTAGGCTTTTAATCACAATCCTATTTGCATAATACTTTTTCAATGATCTATCAGTATGAAACTGTTACAGATTAAGGCAGCATGTACGCTAAAATTACTTAATTTTCTTCTCTGTTATTGGACAAAACTGTCACAAGGATGGTAGTTGACATCTTAAATAAATCAGAGGAAAGTTAAATAAAATAAATTCTTCCATTGCCATTTCTAAATGGTATTTAGCTTTTAAAAATGTTTTATGTTGGTCAGTGTCATTTTTAATGCACTCTCAGTTTTTCTTTTTTACTTTTAGAAGTAATACACTTCTAAACAAAATATTTTTTTTTTTTATAAAAATCAGTTTAGCACACAGCTGTGGGATACTGAGCTTTATTTGTTGCCTTCAGAAACGGTTTAAGACTCATGAGGTGAGACACTGACATTCTCAACCAGGATTATTCACTCTGTGATGATAAGAATGTGTCCCATGAGTCCGTTTGACTTGCTCCCCCTCACACCTAAAGCCATTTAACTAGAGCTGCCGTCACTCACCGTTTTATGCTTTGCATCGCATTTAATTTTCAGATGTGTTTGGACTCATGTTTGTTTCTACCAAAGCAGTGACTGATTTCCAAGGAAAGCTTGTCGTCTTTACCCTTCAGTGAAGTCGATATCTGTGTGGGGTAATATTTTATGGCGTAAACTCCTGTGAAATACTATTTGATCGTCAAGCATAGAGAGTAAATTTTCCTACGGGCTTGAAAGCTTGAATCTTGCAGGATATCTAATGCGACAGGTCATGATATTTAAAGCAACACAAATCTATTTATCTCTAATTAAAATCTCTTTTCATTGTTCTACCACAACTTCACTCTGAGGAAGAAAATCCTACTAAATAATTCCCTTTAAATCAGTTACTGAGTTATTTAAAGCTGCTTATTATTTGGATGTATTCAGCTTATTGTGTTTTTTTTGCCCAGAACGACTGATTCCTCTGGTCTCTTTTTTCGTGCTTTTCTTTTTCCTTCTAAGTTTCAGTGTCCTCACAGTGGTTGTAAATGTCACTGCTCAACAAAATTACACTTGTCTCTAATTTTTTTCCCAAGCCGTAAAGCTGCTTTAAAAAAGGGGGTGACCATGTAAGTTAACCTTCCACCCCTTTTTAGAGATAAGCAACAATAGTTCCTCAAAGATTGAAATGACTCCAGTTAATATTTTGATATTAGTGATTGACCAGATGGTTGTCTTCGCAATCCAAATACTCAACCATAATCCAAAAAGATTATCATCAGCTCATCATACTGCAGAGCTGATGCTGGCTGATTTACTGTCGTTTAGCTTTATGTTTTGGTTTTACACTCCCTATTCACATAACTTGAAGTAGTTTTTTTTCTTTATGGTGGAAAAAAAGCACCACAGAGCTTATAAGATTCATATAGAGATATTTTATGAACGTGTACAGTAAGTGAGTGAATGAGGCCTTGAGTGTAAAAGCTCCTTCAGTGTTCAATAAGACCAGAAATGTGCTACTTAAGTGCAGTCAATTTAGCAGTTTAGTACCAAACAACAGATGGACCAAGTTAGCTCTTAGCTAGTGAGCATTGTGAAGGATTTAGCAGCGGAAGATATTTCTTTCTGACTGATTCAACAATGGTCTCCCATAATAGCCTTTGCAAGTTTTACAACCTGGCAGGGACCTTGTTCATGCCTTTTGTTCTTTTCTCTCTCTCTCTCTCTGAGTCTGAAGGCTGATTTCCTCTGGATCTGCCATCGATGCCCCACTTTTAAAACCTGTCACATTAAAAAAAACTCCACATACATCTCTAAAAATAATCCTCCTGCATTTGATTTGCCACAAAAATTTCATTCATTTCCTTAGTTCAATGAACCCTGCCTTCATTTTCAGAGTGGAAATGTTCATTTAGCAGATTTTAGTAGCCATTGCCATCTAGCTAATCACAGTAAGTCCATTTCAGGACTGATCAGTGGCAGTTCAACTCTGTTTTAGAGAATATTGAACTAAATTTGATGTTTGATGACAACTAAACAGTTTCACCTTCAGTTTCAGATCTCTGATGCTGTGTGTTTGTCTGGATTAGTAAAAAGTATAACGACAATATAACTATTATGATGGAGACGCCTGTTTACATTTTATTAAAATTGATTAAGCCAAAACCTACACTAAGGTCTCATTTCATAAATTGATCCTCCTTGTGTGAATACTGTTTTCCATTGTTGTGGCTTCCCTCAGCGATGCTCCTGGTATGTATTTGCTTTCTAAAAAAAACTGCCAGGTTATGTTTTTTCTCTCACCATTATCTCCCTGTTTTCCCTAGTTTCAGAAACATCAAGCAGCCGTATTGTCAGCCACACCAACTCTCCATTATCTGTCCGCACTGACACGTCAAGTTTCTCAGTTTAAACAGAGGTCATTTCCACATCTGTGCTGAAAAGCACATCTGTATGGAGATGAGTTTGATTTTAAAACCCTAGCAGTGTAGATGTGGCCGAGATGGTTGCATGCTTGTACACACCAGTGAGTCAAGTCATTCTTTACTGAAGCAGATAACTTTGATGTTTTGGTACAAAACTGATTCAGACTGACTCAGACATGAAATCCAGGACCTCATTCAAATGCCATTGTTGATAACTTGTAGAGTCTATACCTCAGCGAAGAAATCCAAACCAAATTTAAGGATGCATACAGAAAGGCGGTTCAAAATCAAATATGTCATTTGTAATTAACATTTTTATTTTCATGTTTGTTTGAATATCAGTTAAGGCTGTGGTGAGGATTTGACTGAACCACACACTCCACATCCTTCCAGTGTCTTGTGTCCCGAACCATCTATTTATGCTCGCACCGCTAGTTTACAACTGTGCCTCTAAATGCTCAGTGTCAGGTCACGACCCTTTGCAGGTCCAGACAGCCTCATCAAGCTTCACATAAACACAGCGGTGAGAATATCCCAGCAGGCTACTCTCTGAAACAATGATGGAGCCAGACAGCGTGGATGTGGATCACCCTTACAGACACAAACTCACACTGAGCTGGCGGGGTTATGGAGATAAGGTGTGCTTTATTTAGCAACGTCAACGTGATGGAGCCTAAGATCGTGGCATCACTGTCGGCTCTGCACCTGCCAGCGCCACAGAGCATGCTCAGTCGAGCACACGAGGAGCGAACCTGCTGATTTTTGCAAAGATCTGTTTTTATCTCTGCAAACAGCTCTGTGATTAACTGAAACATTAAAACTTTGAGTTTTGTGTTGTGGTTGTGACTGCGCTGGCTCTGCTGCAGAAACTCAGGAAGTGTCTCTTATAAATTGCAAAGCAAATCGACTCTGATGTTGGCAAATTTGAATTTGGTGGAAGAGAAAGATCATTTTTAGTTTTTCTTTGGTTTGCTTTTTCATGCTGACAGACGCGGAGGCTTACTCTTGCATTCAGTTACTCAGACTAACATCGTCAGCTAAATGCAAAATGTAAATGAAGAAAATTCAGTCGCTGGGGTTGTTACTCTTTCATGGTGATTCGGACAGCATTCCAACTCGGAGACATTTCCTCGACATTCATTTGTATTTCGCCTGAATATCTCATCGGTGCAGCGTATTGTGGCTTTGCATATGGAGAGCTCATTATCTCCAACTTTTGGGCTGATTGTCAGAAAATGCTTTCACCGTTCAGGCCAAGTTTTTTTTTTCTTTCTCTGCTTATTTTCTATGATCTTGTATTTATATTTTTTTTTTTTGCCTGATCCCCTCTATCTCTCTCTCTCTCTCTTTGTGTGTCTCAGGATCTGAAGAAGGTGCTGTCTTTCCCCCCGTACCCTGGGGAGTTTTTGCACCCGGTCGTGTATGCCTGCACTGCGGTCATGTTGCTCTGCCTCTTCGCCTCCATCATCACATACATAGTGCACCACAGGTAAGAGGAAATCACAAAAATTGATTCTACTGAAGGAGCAATTTAAGCTTTAATCTTCTGCCAGGCGCACCTTCATTTAAAATAACTTCCCCTGAACATCTTGACATGAAGGTGGATGCTTATGTTATCTCTCAACTTATCATTTTTTTCACCTTCATTACTGTTTTCGACTGTCTTGTCACAGATCCTGAGCTGACTTGGTGCGATGCAGCTGCTTAAGGCTGTTGTAAAGCATTTCAACCTGTCTGACTAAGAGGATATAAAGCGCATACACATTTGTATCTGTGTCAGTGTGTGTGTTTCAGGCAGTCACAACAGAAATGTGCACTTCTGGTGGATTTTATAATGAGTACATAGGCCAAAGCCACTCCTTGTTTTCCTTTTGGAGATGAGGACAGAGTGTAGCGTGTGGCTCTTGTGGTTTTGCTCTGTGGCACCTGTCTGTTCGTCTTTGGTTCATCTGCTGTGGCTGCCATTATTAAAGCAGGAAGGAGCCTGACTGGCATATTGTTTCAGCACGCCATTTCTTATGTCGCATTTTATCTGTGGCATTAATGTGGTATGATTATGATAGTCCCCATCTGTGTTAATACAAAATAACTAGTAAATCTCAAATGTCACATTTTCAGGGAATGTTGTTTTATCCAAAATAACAGTTACTTGATATTCACAGGCAGACATTTTTGGTTTATTTATGTTTTCTGCCGTAAGTGTGACTCAAGTGCAAGCTTGATGAAAGAGGAAGCAGCAATTGCAGTTTGCATCAATCTGTGACACCTGAGACAGAGACGGGGTGCGTCCCTCTGCAGTCAGACAGCGATGACAGCATCTGGAGCTCCAAACAGCAGCCCTTCTAGCACTGCGTTATTGTTTAAAGGCAAAACAAAAAAGGTTAAGATATTGCTTTGTTTACTTCAGTTCATATTTTAACATTTCAAGTTTAAAGATACTGATGAGGAAGAGATGAAATATCACAAAACATACTAAACAAAAAAAAAAAAGAACAGGGTGTTAGACTGTGGTGTTGCGAAGAAATCCTTGTGTAGTTGTTGATTCTAGTAAATATACAAAATGTGCAATGAATGAGCTCTTTTAATTGATTTTGATATCTTCTCCAGCATTTTGTTTACAGTTAGGATTAAATATATCAGTCCTTCCAGGATTGTGCAGCATTGTTGTGACTGTTGCAACCAAAAATGCCTGATTTTTAAGCAACTTTTGTGGAAAGTTGCAGCAAAAGTTGCCATGGTCTTTTGTATTTTTAGAGACATTTTTTGCAAAAGTACTTAAAATCTGTTTTAGATATTGTTTATTAATATTCAGTATGAATTCAAGTCATCCATTCTACCAAGTATGTGAGGTTGAGTAGCAGGAACAGCGACTTAAGCAGGCAAGCCTAAAATTTCCTTTGCCCATTCACCTAAAGTCTCCCCATTGTGCCCTGGGTCTCACTGGGGCCTCGTCCTGGTTGGATGTGCCTGGAACACTTCACCAGATAACAAATAAATTAATGAAAATAATACACATTTATTCAGATTCTTTCAGCATTTGCAGCTGATCTGGATTTTATCACCATCTTTGTGATTTAAGTTGTCTGTCAGACATTCAGCTACCCCACTGTTCTCTCCAACTATGGACCAATATCAGTATGACCATTTCTGTCTAAAATTCAACTAAAACTCTCCCCATGGCATATGGGAAAAGTTCCAATCTAATTCTAAATCATATCACAACACTGAACAGCTCTTCCTAGAGTTTTTAGTTAACTGTTCACTCAGGGAGCTCTACAGTTTTAAGCTTTTAGATCTGCCTGCAGCCTTTGATGTGACGGATCCTACCATTCTGATGTCTAGACTTGGACAGTGTGCCGATATCAAAGGTTCAGTTTTGACTTGGTTTAAATGATGTTGTTCATTTAGTGGATTGTTCATCTTCAAGTACCCCAGGGGTCCATTTTTCACTCCATATGTTGCCAGGGGGGTCTCTTTTTGACAACATCCAGGTGTATTTGCCTGTCAAATTAAATGATGATAATCTACTGCAGCCATTACTGAACTGTCTCAGTAACCTTAAAACCTGGCTGAAGCAGAATTTTTTTCAATTTAAATGAAAATAAGACATAAAATAAGTCATTTTGTAGATCAAACCCACGTGATGGCACTGGCGGCATTCTTGGCCATTTGGCTTTTAAATAAACAGATCAGTGCTGTTGCTGAAGCCAGCTTTTTCCAATTCAGACTGATTACCTGGGTGAAACCTTAACTCCTTAAAGAAGTGTAAATAGTTTTTTTTCACTTATATTACCTTCTCCTGGACTCCTGTAATGGACTACATATCTGGTCTGGATAAGTCTTCTCTAATTTATTTTCAATCTTTTAACTGGTTTGAAAAGACATGAACCAGTAACTCTGGCCTTGGCATCACTTTGCTGGTACCTGTCAGTTTCCAAATTGATGTTAAGATTTCATTGCTTACCTTTAAAGTTTTTAATGAATTGGCTCCATTTTTGTTTTAACAGATCGTCTTAACAGCCACATCCCAATAAAACCTCTAAAAAACCTCTTCCATCCAGTTTTTATTAGATGCTCCAAGATCCAGATTAAAACAAAGTGTGTTTGCACTCTGCTCTTTAGGCTTCTTTAAATCTGCGGAACAGTTTACCCTTACATATCCACACCACCCAGACTGCAGACATATTTAAATCATTGCTTAAGGTCCACTTGTTCTCCTTGGTTTCTGACCAAAGTTGTGTAAAACTAGTAAATTGGTCATTTGTATTATACTGCGCTTTCATCCATATATGAATAAACTTGACTCTAATCTCCTCTTTATTCACCACCGGGATGGATTTAATATCCATATCTTCCAGATCACAACTTGTAAAACATCACTTTATAGAGACAAAGCCAAACAGTGTATCTTTTTGTTTAGCTGAGTAAGTATTAGTCCCTTAAGCAAGGTAGAGACTTATTAAGAGTAATTATAGCACAAACATTATGCTGACATTAAGCTGTGTCTAGCATTTAGGTTGAGGATCTGGTGTTTACATTGCTAATGCACAATTTAAAAACTCTGACTAGAATCAAATGAATAGACCATTATCAGTGCAAAGTCCTTCTTAGAACAAAAGAACATTAATTCCATTTGGAGAAAGGAGGAAAAATGGAAGCAGAGCTTTTTCTGTGTTTCTTACAGGGTTAGAGGGGTTTTCTTTCAACAGTGCTCACATTAACAAACTCTTACACCTCCTCCACACCTCCCGCCAGGCACTACCGAGCACTAAAACACATCTCAGTTTAGTAACACTCCGGTTGTGTAGTATCACTCCAGCTGACTGACGGTATCCAAGCCGTGAAGTACTGGGACTGAGTGTTAAATGGGCAGAATGCAAGACAAGGATGTCCTGCGATAGGCGGGGAGTGCAGTGTGTACACAAGCATGAATGAATACGTACAGCATGAGCTGCTGGTTCTTTCTCTGCCAACAAGATAATCCAAGACAGAATCCATGATTATGGGTGCTGTAGTAATGTATGATGTATGAGCCTAGAAAAATCCACAGTGGTGAGTATCATTTCTTTCAACCCCAAATCTTTTGAAGCCAATTGATGCAATTTGCATCAAATGTGTTCGCAACTATGACTCAGAGAAAATTAGAAGACCCTAACACCACACATATACTGCTGGAGTCAGGAACTGTCCAGTACTTTTTAGTTTACATTCCACCCGTCAGATACACAGAATACATGTCAATACTTTCTGTATATTTTTGGTCATGTTTGCAGCTGTTACAGTGAAACTTT
>JBBBVU010000017.1:5651088-5675059 GCA_037177055.1 Atherinosoma microstoma
CGATCTCTTTCTGTTGCGCTATCTTTTCATAATGGAAGGTCATAGACTCAGATTTACTTGACCAGGTAAATTAGGGAGTGTTTGCAAATCATTAACCCTGGCCAGTTATGCCAGTAAGGTCCCAAAATATGTGCTGGTCTACAATCCAAGGTCCAACCTGTTCTTTTAGAGTAACTAAAGCAACCATGAGCAGGAGAGTCACAAACAAGCAGACCTGTTGATATGATGCTTCACCAAGAACACAGATTATTTTCTTGCTGCTTCGGTGCAGGATGTACATTTATAAATCCAATAAGAGGTTTAGTTGAAATATTTAAGATGCGCTCTTTGGCTCAGATTTAAATGAAGAGTTTGGAGTCTGAGGGAACACCTTAAACTCTTCGTGTTGTTCGTCGAGCACTTCATAAGCTGCTTTTGCTGAGAAAAGCTGCTATTTTAGTAGTGTGATGTCGCCATTTTAGCAACTTTTACTTAGGTGGCAAATGTCAGAGTATGAATATGAATGCCAGGAGGAAGGTTTTCCCAGACGAACATTTTATTGAGACAAAGTGAGCGATTTCCAAGCTTTCCAGTCTGCTGAATTAACCTGAAAGTGGTTTCTTCAAGCACTTTTAATAAGTTTCACAAATTGAGAATTTCTTTCTTTCCACACTTTCCTCTTGTCGGTGTTGAACAACACGTGCCTGTCGTCCTTGAAGGGACAATCGCAGCCTTGCCAAGAGCAATATTTTAAGACATGCAATAATTTACAAGTGCTAAAATGGTGACACAGTATATTAGTTTATTTAAATACCTCCCAAAAACCTTTGTGCCTTCAAAAACATCCATCCGTCCATTTTCTTGCCACTTATCCACAGACAGGTCATAGAGGCAGCTGCCTAAGAAGGTGAAGTCCAGACTTCCTGCTCTCCGGCCACATTTGCCAGCTCGTCCGGGGGGGTTCCTGAGGCACTCTCAGGCAAGCCAAGAGATGTAGTTCCTCCAGCTCGCCCTGGGTCTTCCCCGGGTCCTCCTTCCGGTGAATACCTCACCAGGGAGGCGTTCAGGAGACATCCTAACCAGATGCCAGGGCAACCTCATCTGGCCTCACATGTGCTGTTGCCTGTGACATGGATAGCTGGACCAGCAATGTTAAACTGTGGACCACAGATACTGATAAGGGAAACTTATCTGGCAATATCAAAGCTTGTTGTGTTTTTTCTTATTAGGCACCAGTGTAAACTATGCTTCATCTTCCAGAAACTTTATAACTGACCGTCCACACGATATAAAACAATATAAAACACAAATCTTGTTATAATAGATTATTAAAAGTTGGGAAAGAAAGAACTTCAAACTTTTGCAAAAGCTGTGAAATTTCTAATTTATTAGATATGTGACATAGTTTAGTTATCTCTAGTCTTAAGGCTGCAGGACATTTTACGAGATCTATTTGTGTTACTGACTGAATGATTTTTGTTTTCTGGTCACGACGTGGCCCTTATAACATTATATTTCACAATATCTCTTTATTTACATGACTGGATGTCATTTCTCCTCTCGATGCGCATACACTCCCACCAGCAGAAAGAAAACCTCGACCACTGCTTCTCCTTCTGCTCTGACATGATCAGAAATGCCACCACAGTGGCCGAGGGTCTACTTCCAGTGTTTGCCCGGATCCATCTAGGCTAAAAACAGGGACTTAAGTGTTGCCTAGTCCGTGGCAAATTTACACATTTTAGATTACGTGAGTTCTGTCATGGTGGAGTTTTAGAGAGAAAATCAGGCCTGATATTAATGGGAAATGTAAATGTTTATTTTATTTGCATTAGGAGCCAACAGGAAGTGTGCACCCAAACACCATCATTAATACAAAAACAAATAAGGGTCATTTTAAGAAAAATTATATATTTTGTTTAAAGATATTGCATCCATTTCAACCGATCAAGTTCACATGCAAGGTTTCAAATGTGAATTGTTTTTTCTCAGTTAAATGAAGAAAAAAATATTAAACTATTCAAAATTTGTAATTATTTATTTTCCTTTCATGTCCCACAAGTTAATGCAAGAAAAGCTTAAATAAACGTGTTCCATGTGAGAGTTTGTAAAACCAAACCATTTTCATATGACTGATGTTTCGTGACTTCCTTGTTATCATTTCAGTGCATTCAGCTGTATCTGCCTGGCACTCATGTTCATTCGTTGTTCACTGCCAACGTTTGCGTGTGCACACGTCTCATAGGAAGCCTTCAATACTACAGATAATACAGACCTTTATCATTTAGAGATTTTATACAATTTTAGAACAAAAGTGTGAATTTATTGACTAAATTTAGAGTCGCTCACCCAGTCACTTGTTGCACAAATTGACAGCAGTTGCAGAGCAGTTTTATACATGTTTATCAAGGTTTAGTTGGGTTTTTTTTCTAGCTCCAGTAGCTGTGAGATAGCTTTTATAGACAAATGGTGAACAATAGATGAGAACATTGGGTTAAGCTAGATAAAGCATTTAGAAACTACCAAATTGGATTTATTCTTTCTCTCTAAAAGTTGTGGAAACAGTAAAAGGGCTTCCAATATTGGGCTTTTTTTGTTGTAAACATGACTTTAACTCACTTATGCTGGAGGTCAGTGTTGGTTTGATGTGATAATAGTCATGTGTTTATTAGCATACTGTACTTACCTCACTTTGTGAGAGATTTGTTCCATTTAATATGAAAAGCAATTGTCATTATGTGTTGTTAATGTTTTAGCCATACAACGTCTTACCCCCCTCGTTCGCCATCATAATTACCTTCCATTACCATGTAACCACTTCTATCTAGGCTTGTAATGTGCTGCACCCTCTGCTTTATAGGACATCAGCAGCAGGTTTGGCTTGGCTGAAAATGCTTTTTGTGTAATGCGTTATATTACACTGTCCATCACTTTATTGTCCCTTACATTCGTCCGAGCAATCGGTGTGGGGTGAGAGAGCAGATGCAGAGTCAGGACGGTTTTATCCCACTAAACCTCTGGGAGATGGAGATATGGAGGGTTGCCAGGTTAATGTACTTGACCCAGTGAAACCCTGCAGCCAAACCCATGAAAACCCCTTCCAGGGAGGCCAGAAGCTGTCCTGATTTATAGCCTGCTTTGCTGGATGGAGTACAGTACCTGGACCACAGCAGAGGCCTCAAACAGCAGCTTTAATTCTCCCTCCCTTTGCACAGAGAAGTGAAGCCTGGCCCTGGACACGCCTCGTAGCTCAGCGCTGAGCCCATGCTTCATCTACAGTTGGCTCACGTGCAGCCGGGGACTCTGCTCCTCCATTTTGGGGAGCAAAGATTTCCAGCGCAGGGTTATATAATTCCAAATGGGGACAGTGACTGAATGGACAAAAAAAGGAGGGAGCTGACACAGGAAAGTAATTAAAAGATTAGATGGTCTGGTAATTCATGCAGTCCAACAAATATGTTGATATTTTCTGACCTATTTAGCCTGTTTTCTAGCAACTGGATGCAAAGCAATAATGTGGGTTGAGTGCTCTGCTCAAGGCTGCATGGATTGTGGTTGATGGCATCTTTACACAAAGTGGATATGAGTGCATAGATTTACATTGTGAAAACTTCAATTGGCTCAGCCAACTGGAAGCAATCACTTTTTATTTCATCATCAAACCACCAGAATGACTGTGTGTGTGTACAAATATCATTGCATATACCGTATATGTGCGGGTGGGTGAAAAAGCTGTGTGGGAAGCTTGTATGCTCAATCATACATTGAATTTTTTGGAAAAATATCTGCAAATAGTCTTTTTTGCCTGAAGTAATTTATGGTTTTTGGCAAGGAGTTAAATTAATTCTGTCTTTTTATGCTTCAGTACTGTGTTTGCGCAACATCTGACCTGCTGAAAAGCACATCTCTTAACACCGATGCTTTGGATTTTCTAAAATTCTCTCCTTTTCATTGTAAGATTTCAAACAGCATTGCCGTACGCACAATTCTTCTGAAAGTTCAGTCAGAATGAACTTAAAAGAAGCCAATCTCTGTCACTGAATGGCACAGATCTTTGACTATCTTGATTTTTAGCCTTTTCAAAGGGAACCTGACAAACCGTTGTTCCTTTGAACAGCCTGTCCATATTGTAGCAGTTTAAAAAGAAAAAAAAACATAGAAAAACGATATTGTTTTATGTCTTCCTTGGTTTTAAAGCCTATAATTCATTAGAGAATGCAAAAAAATGTGGATTCCTTGATCATCAAGATTTATTCAGAAACTATATCAGTGAGATTCATTTAATTAATATTTTTCTAAATCAGCGAATGCAAGATCATTTGATTTCCTCTTCTCATCTCAAGCAGCACCCTGCTGCTCTGCTCCCTGTGTGCCACCCTTTCCAAATTCTCACAATTGAAAACTCTGATCTTCAACCTTCAAGCTGCCAACCGCAAATTTTGAGGAACATTTAGATCGTGCGGAGGCCAGCTGGGTCTTTGGCAGAATGCTCCAAAAAGATCTGCAAAGAATAAGTCTGCAACATTTGCAGGAATGTTCTTGCATGTTGGTCCATCTGTTCCACTAAATCACGCTGCCCTGTGGACATCAGTTTACAAGGACGTCTCTGCATCCTGAGCTCAGCTCCTCCTGCCTTTTTTCCCCTATCCCACAGTGCTCATGAATGAGCTGGAGCCAGACCATTCTCTATTGTTCCACAGATCCATTATTGCAGGGGTGTCAAACTCTGGTCCTCGAGGGCCAGAATTCTGCAGGATTTCAATGTATCTCTGCTCCAACACACCTGACTCAAATTAATGAGTAATTGTGCAGAGCTTCATAGGCTGTTGTATCCTTTTAATTTGAGTCAGGTGTGTTGAAGTAGGAAACATTGAATTCCTGCAGGACAGCGGCCCTCGAGGACCGGACTTTGAAACCTGTGCATTATTGTAATGCACTCATTCATTAAAAGTGAATGTTTGGCCACAATTGATATTGGGTGATGATGCTCTCTGGTTTAAGTTATTTGAATCTCACTGTCATATACTGTACCAGAGTAAGAGCAGGGTGAAGCTCTATGCAGTACTCTTTACATGAAGACAACTAAAAAAAGATAGACTTTTTTTTTTTAACAGTTTTGACCTTAAAAAGTCTTTCAGTACACTTTTCTGTAATCCTTGACCTCATGGGCTGGCAGTAGAGCACATGATGGTTTATTTGGACTACTTAATCTCTATGAGCACTACTGCTGGACTCATCTCTGCTTGTTAATCTATGCTGCAACTGAAAGGTAACAAAAAAAATGAAGCAAGACTATAAACACACCCAGTAACAGACTGGCTGAAGTCATTAACTGACTGTAAACTGATTGTTTTTTTCTTTTATTCTTTTCGTAGCGCGATCCGCATCAGTCGGAAAGGATGGCATATGCTTCTCAACTTCTGTTTCCACACGGCGCTGACCTTCGCTGTGTTTGCCGGTGGCATCAATCGAATCAAATACCCCATCATCTGTCAAGCAGTAAGTACATTCCCCTTTCATTCATCCCTCTCTCGAAGCTATTCAAAGAATTGATTGTGAATGTCTATTGGAGTGTCAGCGACTAAGCCAGCCAGTGCTGTGCCTGGATGCACAGTAACCTAGCTTTTCATGCCTCCGTGCATCAGCTGCATGTATGGACCGGACACTTCTTTAGCAAAGTGGCTGCACAATGAGCGCTGATGATTCAGGCTTCCCCATCATAAATGCACTCAGTTCACATCTCTCTGTGTTCTCTTTTGTTGCAAAGAGTTCATGGTGGGTGTTACGGCTTCATTTTTTTGGGACAATTTAAAAAACGGTAGCATATAAAAGATATGCTCCTCATAAAGAAAACAAAAAAGCTGCAGCAAATGGACATTATGATGCATTGAAAGAAAAAAAAATGGGGACTGTCTCTGAAAAATAACTCCTGGAGCAGTTTTATTTACATTTATGTGCGTGCTGAAAAGCCTCTGTGTGTTTGGTTGTTTTTCTTTCTATAGTTATAGCTGAATAAATGTGATTGAATAGAAAATAAGATATTTCCGTCTGAAATGTGGTGGAAAGATGCAGCATTGAAATGGGAATGCTCATGAAACAGTTTCGGTACCTCAAGTTTGTGCTGAAGTACAACAAATTGCAACAACTGTGTACATATGAATATACTTTCCCGTCACTGACTTTCTGTATATTCATTCATTTGTCTTTCATTTTGTTGGAGTTTAGTTGTATTTTCAATCTCACTCTGCGTACATAAAGATATCTACATGACTGTAGCATGCAAATCATCCCCACTTCATTTTAGCTCCACCCCCTACCCCTCTATTTAATTGTGTACAATTATAAATACAACCCCAAATCCCTAAATTTGGAAACTGTGTAAAATGTAAATTAAAACAGAATGCAATGATTTACAGATCTCATACCCATATTTCATTCCCGGGAGAATTTTTTTAATTACTGTTATATGCTCTGGTGTGTGAAGGCTTGTTTTATTTTCATATGCATATGTTTTGTTTTTATTATGTAAAGCACTTTGTGCTGCATTTTGCATGAAAAATGCTTTATAAATAAAATTTAATTTGAATGTGATTTGTTAAATATAAGATTGAAGCTTAGACATTTTACCATTTCATGGCAAATATGAGCTCATTTTGTATCTGATGCAGCAACACATTTCAAAAAAGTTGGAACAGGGGCAACAAAAGGCTAGAAAAGTAATCAGTACAAATTAAAAACAACTGAAGAAGCATTTGACAACTAATTAGGTCAACTGGCAACAGGTCTTAATGACCAGGTATATAAAAATAATTTCAGAGAGGCAGAGCTTCTCAGATATAAATATAAGGATATATTCACCATTCTATGACAAAATGTGTCTAAAAATTGTGGAACAATGTTTTTCAGGGTAAAATTGTGAAGATCCTGCCATTTACAGTGTATAATATCCTCAAAATATTCACAGAACCATGAGGAATCTCTGTGAGCATTGGGACAAGGCTGGATGTCCGTGATGTTCTTGCTCTCAGGCGGCCCTGCTTAAAAAACAGACATGATTTTTTTTGTTGGAAATCACTGCATAGGCTTAGGAGGACTTCCAGAAATCACTTTCTGGCACCATGGTTCACCGTGAAATCCACAAACGCAGGTTAAAGCTCTGTCATGCGAAGAAAAAGCCATTTGTGAACATGATCCAGAAACACTGCCGTCTTCTCTGGACCAAGGATGATTTAAAATGATCTGAGGCAAAGTGGAAAATTGTTTTGTGGTCAGATGAATGAAAATTTCAAATTCTCTTTTGTAAACTATGGACACTGTGTCCTGTGAACTAAAAAGGAGGGGGACCATCCAGCTTGTTATGAGCAGAGAGTTAAAGAAAGCTTGTATCTGTGATAGTGTCTATAGCGTGGGTAGCTCACATGCATCTGAAGGTTCTATCACTGTAAAGTACATAGACGTTTTAGAGCAGCATCTGCTCCCATCCAGATGTCTCTTTGAAGAAAAGCTTTGCGGATTTCATCAAAACAGTGTTAAACCACATACTGCATTCATCACAACAGCAGGTCTTCACAGAAGAAGAGTGAATGCTGAGCAGGCCTGCCTGTAGTCCAGACCTTTCACCAATAGAAAATATAACGTATTGATATATATTGACACAGAAAATCTGGCAACAACAGCCCAAATGTTTACAGACAGTAGTTCAAAGAAGAGGGGATGTTACACAATGGTAAATCATCTTCTTCCAATTTTTTTTTATGTGTTGCCATCAAATTCAAAATGAGATTTTTTTCACAAAATGCTCAAATGTCTCAGTTTCAACACGTTGTTTATGTCCTTTTGGGGAATAAAATAGGAGTTTATGAGATTAGCAAATCGTTGCATTCTGTTTTTATTGACATTTTACACAGCATCCCAACTTTTTGGGAATAAGGAAGGAAAAAAGTCACATCTGGATCTCTCTCATTTTTATTGACTCATAAAACAATGTGAGACGAAGAGAATCCATCCACATCTTGTGATGCAAGATAATCTTTTTTTCTTTTTGTGCATCCGCTCTGCTGGTCGTGAACTTTGCTGTCAGTATGTGATCACATCGTCGGTGCTTGCGTCCGACTTGGTTGAGCGAGTTAGATTCACGGAGCGACACAGGGATGCCAGGATAGATTTGGAAACAGGGAAATGCATTTGTGCCTGGTAGCACTGGACTATTTTTAGGTTTTTCTGACAGGAAATAGAGGAAGAACAAGAAGGAAGACCATCAAGTGTATCACTGTGTAGATTTTAAATAAAGAATTCATGCAGCATTAAACTGGAGAAACACACTTGTTATGGCATGCTCTAGTGGAAAAATCTAAGAGATGGAAAAAAGAGGCTGCATATGCTTAGAGTAGCTGAAATCTATGTTGAGCACAGAGTGAATGGAAATAGGACAACAAGAGGGACCTAAAAAGATTTTTTCAAGGGGGGGGTAAAAAGCTGTGTGGTATTAAGAGGTCTCCTTGTTATTTGATTGATAGCTAAACCTGCTTAGGCTGTGAGTGTAAAGCATCATCCACTGTCAACTCAACTCAATGCGGGGGCATTTACTGTACGTAGGCACAAAGAAATTCATGTTCACCCTTTTTTTTACGTTTTAGTCACAGTTTTTACTGCCTTTTGTCACTCATTGTTTGAGTGGGGCTTGTTCTCTCTGTATTTTTTTGAGCTGCAGCCCATTTGGGACTCGGCTGTCTCTTCTGCTGTCACACACACTTTAGGTGGCCTGTTATTCCAAAGTGTAAAGCCTCCACCTCTACATGCTGCCATGCATCCAGCTCCCCTGGGCTGTCTCACTGTTGTCATGTCTCCCCCCCACCATGGCAGAAGCTGTCACTAGAGTTTGTCATTGAACACACCATCCAGCCACTCACATGCTCTCTGCCAATTAACACCACATTGATAATAACATGCCTCACTGTATATGGCACTGGTTCAACACACCATAGACTTATACTAAGAAAATACACTTTGCGGAAGTGTAAGCAAAGGTTTTCCAACTTGCAGAAAAAAATAGTAAAACAGAAACACAATATATTTAACTAGTATACAGCACAGCACATGAAATAGACCTGAAATCTCAAGGGAAAAGCAGCAAATGTGAGTACAGTGTATTTATGATAAACCAAAGTTATTCCAGGAGTTTTGGGATGTATGGAAAGATTTAACCACGAAAAAACTATCTGAGCTGAATTCTTTTTAACTATAGCCAGAACCTCTCACCCTAGGCTCCTTCCCCACCAGAGAGGGGACATTTAGATGAGATCCTACCCCAAGTGGAGGAGTTCAAGTATATCTGGGTCTTGTTCACGAGTGTGGGAAGAATGGAGAGGGAGAGATCAACAGGTGGATCAGTGGGGCATTGGCAGTGATGCGGACTCTGCATCCATCTGTTGTGGTGAAGAAGGAGCTGAGCCAAATGGCAAAGCTGTCGATTAACAAATCGATCTATGTTCCTACCCTCAATATGGTCACAAGCCGTGGGTATGACTGAAAGAACAAGATTGGGAAAACAAGAGGCCCAAAGGAGTTTCCTCCCCAGGATGTCTGGGTTTTCTGTTAGATATAGGGTGAGAAGCTTTGTCATCTGGGAGGGGTTCGGAGTAGAACTGCTGCTTCTCCACATTAAGAGGACCCGGTGAGGTGGCTCCGGCATCTGGATGCCACCTGGGTGCCTCCCTGTGGAGGTTTTCCAGGCACATCCCACTGGGAGGAGGCCCTGGAGACCCAGATCACGCTGGAGGGACTATGTCTCTCAGCTGGCCTGGGAATGTCTCGGAAATCTTCTGGGGGAGCTTGAAGAAGTGATCGGGGAGAGGGAAGTCAGGGCCTCTTTGCTTAGATTACCGTCCCCGTGATCTGATCCCAGAAAAGCATTGGAGAATGGATGAACCTTGAGACACCAACTGTATCACAAGAGAAGTAAAAGAAGAATTTATCCTCATTTGAAGATTCCTACTTTTGTTTGGAGCAACACACACATGCTCGGCTGGACCGCTGTGGTACCGGCAGTAGCAGTTCCAAAGGAGTCTCTCCTCTGTTTCATTGTCTGGTTTTCTCAGTCAAATGGAATCTTATCATAAGTGATGAGCTTTTTCCTCTCTCCTTTATTGCATTCAAAAGACAGAGATTTCCAGAAAAAATGCTCCTAGAAGCCATGTCAAACGGAGGTGTTCTGTACTCACAAGTGTATTCTAAGAAGTTTATGGCTAATTGCATGGGCCAGTAAAATGAAGAGGAGCTCTTGTGAGTGGTCTTTGATGTTAAATATAAAAGAAAAAGGGTTGGCTACAGGAAATCCCACTGACACGGTCTTTCTATCTGAGTTGGGACCTGGTTATGAATGTCCCCAAAGAAAGATTTGTGGGTAAGGAGTGTTGCTCAGAGTCATTAGCTCTTTACTGAATTCCACTGTCTTTGCACCACTAATTTACCAGCAGTTTTTTGTTTTCCTGATGGGATCCACTAATCTTCTAATCAGCTATTTCAAGTCTAACTGTAAAGTGTTTTAATGAAAAAAATCTAACAGACAGTTTTTGGGTATGCCTCTTTCTGCTATGCCAGTTTGTCCCAACAGCTTCTCTACACGTGTGAGTACTCAAAAATAATTGTTCTGCTTCTAGTGGGATTGCAATATTGCTCTATTCGTCTCTTTATTTAGTCAAGTGTTCTCAGGGACAATGAGATGAACATGTTTAAATAGACTGAAATTTAAACATGTAAATTGTAAAAATGATCCATTTTTACATCTGTAATTCTTTCCATTGATGAGTGGAAAACAGACAAAGTTCAGAGTTAACTGGAGAGGATAAGTTAAAGAGTCTTGAGATCTTCTCTGGTGTGCAGTGGTTTTAGATTTGAGTAGTTGTGAAATATTTAGTAAGCTTCTACAGGAAAGCTCTTTGAACAAATATGAAGCACTGTGGTTGTCCTTTCTCAACCACACATCTAGCAGAACCAGCCTTGGGAAGGGTGGCTGTCTGCCTTCAGTAGTTGGCGGTGGAGAGGACAGGACAGAGAGGGGTCAATAAATTCCATTTCTCTAAGAAAAATGGAGGGAAGTGCTGGCTGCATCCATTGTCCCACAGCACTCTAAGCCTATAACAGTATAACTAAAAAGATGGCTAAAAGTCACCCAAGCCAACTCTAGCAATAAGCTTTATCAAAAAGAAAGTTATTAAGAGTGTGATTTAAAATCAAGTTAATTCAGGGTAGAGAAATATTAGTTTAGTATCACTGAGTGTATCTCAAACTGGAATTATCCGCTCTTAAATACTAATTAAATGCATTAAATCTGGTCTGCACGTAGCACAAGCCTGAGTTTATGCAGAGAAGAACACATAATAAATCTAAATAAATAAGTCTAGCTTTAGTTAAAGGCCAAACAAGAATGTATGACTCTACATATTACTGTACTTTACACTTACCGAGAAGTATTTGAGCATCTTTCTCTGGGATACAGATAAAACCAACAACTTTTAAGTTGCTGTCTTGCAAACAACTCCTTTTGGCTGAAAATAAAAAGACAATTTTATTACATTCAAAGGGAAGTCGGATGTAATTAGAGATTGAGTGAGTCATTAGTTACAGGTCATGAGTTTTTTTTTTACATCATAATAATCAATCAGATACCCACAGTTATGAATGTTAGGAAGTCCTTGGTAAATGATTCTTCTTCTATAATAGTCCATCATCTGCAGCTTTAATCAATGGCTTCTGGGTTAGATTTTCTCTTTTTCAAAATGGTGGGATAGTTTGCCGAAGTTTTGATAAATTGAAGGTGAAGTACTGTCTAAAAGGCTTTTTCACAGCATCGCTAAAGGCTGATGATTATTAACAATGAATTAACACATTGGTTATCACCGTTAATAAAGTTAATATTTTCATAAAGAGGTAGCTATAAATCTGAAACCTTTCTTAGGAAGGACATTTTTTGTCTATCAGCGCTGTAAGCGTAGGTGTAGCTTGCCCTGTCGTTGCTCTTTTAAATTGTCTGGCATGCATTCATTTATCTGACTTTGTCTAAAGGCCTTTGAATTTTTTTCTTTTGTCCTTTTGCTTTTTTTATTGCTTCTCCTTTATCCAATCACTGCTGACGGGATAACTGTCAGCAGATTTGGGCCAGAGCCCAAATGTCTGCTGTGCCACTAAGATCAAGGCAGGCCCCACCAGACACAATTTGGGATAATTACCGAACTGCTTTAGGAGATGTGTGTTCACATCATACACACACAACGTCAAACGCACACACAGCCAGAAGCAGTGCCTGCTGGCTTCTGTACGCCCCCCCACATCACATCATCATCCCTCTCCGCACACACATGTAGCCTCGTCTCTCCTCCCAGAGGGGAAAATAAGTACTTGCTCTCCCTCCAATAGGAGGAACTTCAAGGAAACTTGCTTTGGCAGTTCTTGTGAAACTTTAAGCATCGACTCCCACCCAACCATCTCCACCTGCATCATATGCTTGTGTTCCTGTTCTCTGCCCCTCTTCTGTTCGGCACTGTCGCGATGCAGCAGCAGTTCGTTGTCAGCCTCAAAGTCGTGTCTAATCTCTGTTTCTGTCTTTTTCTTCAAACAAGGCTTTCTTTATTTCTGACTTGAACAACACCATAGCTGTCAAGCTACATTATCTGTGTTTGCCTCTATTAAGTAGCAGAGCAACATACAGTATATCCTTGTGCAACCCACCTCATCCTTTACCTAGTCACTCCTCAGACCATCAACATTTGGATTGCGCATCACAGGTGATTGCTCAGTGAGTGTGTCTGGTGTTTAATAACCTATTAATTAAGCAAAGACCTTAGCTAAGGATGTGACCTAGATCTGAGGTTACAACCAGCTGCCAGCTTAAAGATGCTATACTAAGGACTTCCTCATTAGCGTGCCACTGTGAAATTAGTTGTGACGGCTGCCAATACTGGAAGAAAAAGGAAAATCCCGAGTGAATTCCTTTGTACTTCCATTGGGTCCAATTTCAGTGCTCCTGAGCTCATTTCTTCATTGAAAAAAGGCTTCTGCTGGACTGGTTACTTATGCATAAAAAACAGTTGGAAGCTGATATAATGAATATGGTATGGAGGACATGGTTGAGGAACTTTGAATAAAGCATTATTAGCTTATGGTAAAATTGTTGAAGCAGTTCCTTTGACAGTGTTATCTTTGCAGAAAAGGCTGCAACGCTGTCAGGCTAAAAAAGTGCTTCTCTAAAACAACATACAGGATAACCAAGAAGACATTTGAATAAACAAGCATTAAATAAAATGACTTTTTTTCGGTAAAGTTCTTCTATATTTGATGCTTTCATGTCAGTAAGACCATTCCTGTCTCATGACAAATGATGAAAAAGCCACAACATTACAGTTGTAACGTCCTATGACTAAATATGTGATGAAGTCCTCTTTCCATATCTTGCTAGTGTTTTTTTGGCAGCAAACACTTGAGGCAGAAGGATGTCCAGGTCCAGTCCTCGAGGGTCACTGTCCTGCAGCTTTTAGATGTTTCCTACTTCGACACTCCTGACTCAGATTAATGGGTCGTTAAAAGGCTGGGGTAGAACTTGGCAACAAGTTGTTGAGGAGATTCATTTAATTAGAATCAGGTGTGTTGGAGCAGGTACACATCTAAAATCTGCACATCCCTGATTTAAGTCCTGTAAATAATTTGCTTGTTTCCACAAGGTTACGAGAACAAAGCTCGTTCTGACCAGGACTTCACACTTAGTGAGAAACTTGGTCCGTAGCGCGTCATGCCTTATATCAGTGTTTCACAATCCTGGTGCTCAGGACCCAGTGCCCTGCATGTTTTAGAGGTAACCCTGCTTAAACACATCTGAATGAAATGAATGGCTCGTTAACAGGCTGCAAAGAACTTGATGAGAAAGTTTATTAATCTAAATCAGGTGTGTTGGAGTAGGAACACATCTAAAGGCCACTTTCCACCGGGTGCGTGTGCACTGCGTTGCGGCTACGCTGCGGTTTCCTTCCGACCTCTGCAGTGCGCCAATTCACATCGGATGCGTGTCAAGTGCGGAGCGCCCGCAAGTGCAGTCCTTTCTGCTGCATCCGTGAGATCACGAATTCATAGGAAAATTGCAAGATCATGTGTGATGTCATTAGGCATATCACCTAGGAGTAGAAAGGCTGCGTGTAAAAAAAAAAAAGAAGCCCATCTGAAATTCATTTCTGGTCTTTTGGATCCATCTTTTTGAGTTTTGTGCTACTACCACGGGTAACTCAAGTCAAATGGATTATTTTGTCCACAGATTAACTGTGTTTCTTGTTGTCATTAATTACTTTGTTTTAACTTGCAATTGTGTAATGTTAACACAGTTCAGCGACCGCAAATCTGCACAGCATATGGTATATTTTTAAATTTACTGGATGCTTCAGACTGATGCCGTGCCTGATTTCATGTCTGGTCCTATCTGAACTGCCGAGCTTGATGCGTTCTGGATGCGTGCTCCATCAAGAATAGAACTGGCTTCTATATTTAGCGGAAAGCAGCAACAAGGGGCATCTAGGACGCCTCGGACACGCCTCGGACACGCCTCGGACACGCATCGGACACGCATCGGACATGCACCGCAGCGTACCTGGTGAGAATCATACCATTGACTAAAATGGGGGCTATTATCTGCGGAGGCCATATCGCAGCCGCAATGCACCGCACACGCACCCAGTGGAAACTGGCCTTAAGACAAGCAGGGCAGTGGTACTTGAGGACCGGGATTGGGAAATACTGCCTTACATGATGTGTTGATACTTCCTCACTATATCAGCCTTCTGTTCCCTCAAAACTATCCATTCAAACATCAACCTTTTGATGCAGCAGAAAGGTGGAAATGACAACCCTCCTCCACCCTCACCTTTTCCCCATTAACTGCACCCACTTCATATTTCTGACCAATCACACAATAGTTGACGCAATGCAATAAAAAAGTTCTACCAAGACTATGTTTGACCACAGCTGGTGAAAACTCCCAAACCAGGGCTGCAAGAAAATAATGACATTTTTTTTCCTCATGACCCTGGGATAAAGAATGAATTTTCTCTGCTCTTGCAGCATTCATGCCCTATAGAGTTTGGAGGGCATGGTAGGAGACACTTATCACAGACCTTGTGAATTAGCATACAAGAGACGTCTGATTTAAGCTATGCGCTGCACAGTGTATGAAACACTTCCTGTACTTTTCACCTTCCTCCCACTCATGAGTCCTTGGTGCACTCTCATCTGTGAATGCTTCAGGTTAGGAGATAAAGGTACATGGGGATTAGTTTATATAATAAGGTTTTCATGTAGCATTTATTGCTCTCACATGTTGAGATTAATAATTTCCATCATGTCACATAAAGGCTGCCCTACTGAAAATAACGGCTTATGGCTATGTTAGCTTCTTACAATTTACAGCCATGCATTGTCGCACTATAACCTTCAAATTTGCACTATGTATATTGCACAAGTAGACAAATGCAGTTATTAAATGTTTTTCTAGTTCTCCGATGCACTTTATAGGGGAAGATTTAAAGAGAGGGACGTTTATTTTGCTGAATCTCACACGCTGCACCTTTTAAAATAAAGCTTCAGTCCCAGACTTGATGCCATTGTGAAAGATAATGTTATATTTATATTTTATCAAGATAAGTTGACTGATGCTGTCTTTTTAAGATGTTAACTGTGAACTGATGTAGACTACATACAAAGTATTAACACTTGTGGAAAAGAAACAAAAAAGGACAGTCTCTTATCATGCCTTGAGTATCCCTGCTCTCAGACTGCTTATGACTCTAACAAACTCCATGAATATGCTAGGGCACCCCGTAAGTAGCCCTCAGGCAAAACCCAGGCCATAAAAAAGTAATTGGAGATGTCCAGATGAGAGTATTAGCATTTTTATCTACTCAGATCAGAGATGGGCAGTTAAAGGACACCTTTAAAGAAGGCAAAAGGAGGATTTTATTAAAAAGGGGGAAAAAAGTCATACTGTTGCTGCATCTGTAAGAAAGAAATATTAGAAGAAATGCACATATATAAAAAGTCTTTCTGGTGGTTGTAAATTGGTGAATTTATCAGCATTTAGTGCAAAAAGATGCACAGCAAGCTGTTTTGCTGTTTCCTCATAAATTTTTACCTACGGTTCTCATTATGCTTCTGCTCCCTCTGAATAGTTATCTGGCTTGTGTCAAACTTGACAGTCCTCAGCTGTTTTAGTCAGAACAGATGCAATTTTGCACAAATGATCATCTGTGCCGCTCTCTAATGACAAACACCGAGCACTGATAATAAGAGGAGTGTTACTGTTTGTTATTATTTCATAATTCTATTTCTTTATATCTCTGTGTCATCCACAGAAGAGATTAAAGACGGACTTGTTATGAATTGTTTTAATGTAGACACATTGATTAGACTTTCTGGGACTGTTTCCAGCCCCTTTTTTGCCATCATGATGATTATGCTGCTCATTGATTCTAATCAATGTCTGAAATGTTGTATTTACTCAGATTCTCAGGCACACACAGCAGCTATTAATGGTAAAATATCTGAATATTAAACCAGGACTTGGTTATTGAGGTATTTACTTGCATAAATTACCAACCTTTTGGGCTTTCTAAAATTACTTTGCTATTGTTTTGTTTTTTTCTATTATGAATTGGTTCAAAATGATGCCCTTACATGTTGTCGCAGTCATTGGTATGAGCTTGATTTTCTTTTCAGAGCTGTCACTGCTTCCACTTTTATTTGTGACAGTACAGTTTATGCCCAGCTACAGTACAAGAAGACGTGTGTCGAGAAAAAATGAAAAAGGGCTGTTTTCAGACCAAAAAAGTAACCAGTGGGTTTTTTTCCTCGAGACAGCGGCGTCCGACTTGCCCTGTGGGCCATTCATCTTACTTGATAGGCTGGTTTTTTGTTGTTGTTGTTCGCTTTGTTTTTTCTTGGATTTCCAATTTGTTGCTCAGCTGTTTGAGTTGAAAGGTTGTTTTCCTTGCGTTGGCGTTGCAGTGGCAACCTGTCAGACTTTGACTTTCACATCACTTTCTGCTCAATGTCTTGATTTGATAAGCTGGAATGGAATTGTGTCAGCGTAGGTGTTAATTTCCTAGTTACAAAGTGCCTCTGAGGGACAAAAAAAATGACTATCCACATGAATAGAAAGAATAAGGTTGGACAATAACTTTAGATTTTTAATTACACCTAACTAATTTAATCTAATTTATTCAGGCTTTACGTACACAGGTAATTTCACCAACAGAGTTTCATTTTCTAGAGATCTGTTTTAAACAATAATGCATTTATAACAAAACTCATTCTGCATTCAAGAAACGATACCACTGAGATTACATTTTACTGCCTTATGCACATGCAATGCAATCTAATTGGTTAATTGCTTATTATTGCTTATTGACAGTTGCTCAGCTAGTTGCAACTGTGTAACCTGCATTTCAGAAAGCTAGCAGATGGTCAGATTTGTTGCTGCCCTTCAGCTGACTGAAGTAAATTGGTATTCTACATTACCAGATAGCTGTTTGTTTGATCAAGCAGTTAAAAAGGTAAAACAATTTGTTCTGGACATGAATCAGTCCGTTACTGTCCATACTGATCATTTGAGATGCCCTCCTCCTCCTCCCTTATAATCATATTTAAAAAGCATTTCCTTTTTGTCTGTTCTTGGCACTAATGAAGCTCTGAAGTGAGCGGACTCCAAAGCGATGATTGACTCGCCATCCGCTCTCTGCTTTCTATAACCAGCTCACGGACACTTCCAATTAGCATCTGGTCTGCGGTGCGCTAGCCTCAGTCCCTAGGCCTATCATGCTGGGGAGAAGCTATTTGATTGGATATCTCAGGTTGCCAGTTCATCATGAACAGGCTGAAACTGACTGGGTGGAGAAAGGGCTTAATGCATTTTAATTTCCCTGCCTCCTTACTGTCTTTCTTTCTGTCTTTCTTTGCCTCTCTGTGTCTTCTTTCTGTGAGCTGGTAAAGCCTTTAAATAGAGTCAGATTTGTTCCACCACTCAAACATAATTCCTGAATGTTAAAACAAGGAGGAACGGAGATACTGTATGTATGCATTGTGTGCAATTTGTGTGTGTAGTCTGGAAAAACAATCACTCACTGACAGTTGTCAACGTGACCATAATTTATATTCAGATTTATTATTCATGGTGCACACCTCATGTCCTCTAACTCTGCTGATAAGGAGCTGCTCAGTATCCACCAGTATAGCCGCACTATAATGCTCTTATCCCAGACAACCTTGATAGATCAATGGCACTTTTTAACCTGTTTTTCCTTTCGCACACTGTTGTGTTTTCATGAAGGATAACACAAAGCACTCAGGTCTTAAAGGAAAACGACTGAAGAGACACTCTTGGGGTGACATTGATGATTTTTTTTCTATTCTTCACGGAGAGGCGGCTTATCTTGGAAAAAAAAAAATTCTAACTTGGAGGAATACAGTCAAGTTTGACTTTTTCCCCCAGGGGCCAACTGTACAATGATGTCTAAGTTTAGGAAAGTCAAAGAAGTAATTTCATGCACCGTTTTTGTGGCTCAATCTCCAGGTGGGGTTCGTGCTGCACTACTCGTCTTTGTCGACGATGCTGTGGCTCGGGGTGACGGCCAGGAACATTTATAAACAGGTGACCAAGAAGCCTCCGCAGAGTCAGGACGGTGACCCGCCTCCACCTTCTAAGCAGACCCTGCTGAGGTGAGCTTAAATGTCCTTCTCAGAGCTGGATGCTTCATAGTGTGAAACGTGTACACACTTGTGTGTGTGTCTGTAACCATTTCTTTTGATCTTTCCTGCACAGGCATTGCTGCTTCATGTATGTGTGTGTGTGTGTGTCTGCAGAGGCTAAAGATTGGTTCACTGCACAACCATTTGCTTTCTTATTTCATTTTTGTCAATGCTAAGGTGACTGTGAAGTGTGTGTGTGTGCATTCAAAGACTATTTCTGTCTAGCTTTCTTTTTTTTAGGTGTAATCAGGAGTGAGTGAAGCATTCAGATGAGTGGAAGGAGAAAACATTGCACAGTATGATAAAGCTTATGCTTTCTAACTCCTACAAGAAAACACTGCAGATATTGTGTCATATCATTGTAAGTTCATTAGGAAAAGTTGACCTTGAATGACCTGCTGGTTGTGATGGAACAAGTTTTAAAAGAAAAAACGTTATGTTAGAAAATATGTATTTACTTTCTTTGGATCGGGTTGATGCTTTTTGCCTAGTGATGGGCAAAAGACAATGAACCTGTCGCACCTTATCTGTATAAAACCATTTTAAAGAAGTACTACAGAACAGCTCATTTGCCATCCATATAGCATCCTATCTCTACTCTGAGTGCTCTCCAGTCAGTAAAAGTCAGTCCAATGTGGACTCTCGTCTTTTATTTTGCTCTGTCCATCTGTCTTCTGATAAAGTCCTCTTGTATTTCTAAGATAATTCAGCCATGGTGTGCGTTCGGAACTGCCAGTGTGTGTCACCGTGTGACATGGTGTGTAAAGCATAATCAGCCGTAAAGTGATGCATCCCTGAAGAACAAGTTGTGAAGTGTAATTTCTCAGCCTTTGGATGCTGTCGGGCAACGACAGCTCCAGAATTTTTATCAAGAGCACAGAGTCTTAAGTGCAGAAAGTTACATAGTGCTACTTTAAAAGTGTAAAGAGCAAACTGTAGGGTTTTATCAGATTCATGGTAAATAGAATAAGTCCAATCCACTGGTATAAAAGTATATATGAACCAGTTAATAAAAACAATTTACTTGGGTAAAACAAATGAATAAATGAAGAGAAAATATAATATGAATAAAAATCAATAAAACCGTATAGAGAAAGCTAAATAAATTGGTTGTGTTTAAAAGAAGTAATCAGTACATAAATAAGGAATTGATTTAAAGATAATGATAATGAAATAAAATTGAAATAGAAGAGAAAACTTGTATTAAATGAAATTTATAAGAAACACATTCAGTTAAAAGAAAGGGTAAGAACATAGGTCTTGAGTTTGTTTTTAAAAACTTGAACAGTTCCTGCCGCCCTCAGGTCCTCTGGCAGACTGGTCCACAGATGTGGAGCATAAACACTGAAAAATGGCTCACGATTAGTCTTTTGTATAAATGTACCGAGACAAACTAACGTGGCAATAAACCAGCAGATTTTGTGATGTGTTATCATCACTTCGTCATAACTTTGCCAACAGCCACTAACTGTCTCACATGGCTCAGATTTACTGGGTTTAATGGGTGTCTTTACTCAGAACAGAACCTCAGTCATGTGAAAGCAGTGCAACTTACCACAGCTTCTACCATCATCATCATCATCCACGACAGTTGATGAAGGTCCTCTTGGGGCAAGCACGTCAATCCTTTTTTTAAAATGTTGGCTTTCAGTCATTAAAGAAAAGAACCAATGAGACGCAGATCAACGTGTTTCATGGACCAGTGGTCAGAAAAGAAAGTTCTGTACTGATTATTTGGACATATGGATTACTCAGGCACAGGGACCACAGCGGAAGGGGAAGGTGTATGGAATTTGAGCAGGCTGGCCCAGTGTTAGTCGGACCGCTGATATACTGAGTCTTATGAACCAATAAATAAACTGTTTATATAGAAAAGTGATCATAATTTTGGACAGCTCAGACTTTTTACTTTCACACCTCCCACATGAAACTCTTTCTGAATGTGGATGCATGCACTTTGACACCATGAGGTGCAAGGTTTACTCGAGCAAATTTGAAGGTTAATGCACAAATTGGTGTTTTTGTTTTTTTCCATCAGTATGACAAATTGGCAGCCATTTGAAACACCACTCGAAGATGATTTTCTTTACAGTGGAATGATTTATTAATTGAAGATATTTTCAAATCCCTTGCCAGGTGTGTAGGCGTCCACCTTTTATCTACTTTTATCAGAGTGCTTTCAAGGCTTTTTATCTGAAGGTCCTGAAGCGCTCTTTAGATCTTGGCATGATGACACCTCATACTTTAACAGGAGTAAAAAAAAGAAGACCAGTCACAGGTTTAGATAAAGCAGCTTCCACCAGTCAGTCCATGAAAAGACCTACCCGGAGGCCCTGATTATAGTTTTATGAATTTGTTTCTGTGATATATGTAAATCAGCTTTATCAGTAAACACTGTTTCAAAGACGATTAAAAGCCTACTGTTTCCCTTCGCTTGCTTTCTCACACGACTGCCTGCAGACGTTTGTGCACTCAGCTTTGTGTTTGAACCCTGCATGATTGTGTCTGATTCCTGCCTGTTTCTTCTTTCTTTTTTCTTTTTTTTCCTCAGGTGTTTTCTGGCTCATGTTTTGTTTAGAGGGCAGCTATAGCTTTATACAGATGAGTTATTGCATCATTTATCTGCAGAGACATCCACAGCTAGTTGGCATTCTTTCAAGCCCCTAGCTTAGTTCAGTCTGTAGTGACATAGCTTTCAGAGCTCCTGTATGCCATTTGGCTCTCCTTGTGGATTTCTCACACTTTTGCACATGGTAACGTTTCTTTTAATGGTAATTATTTAAATAATGTGAAAATTCAGCCGATGCATGTCAGAGATTAAAGGAGTCCCTGAACCCGTTTAGCCTGGACTCTGTTGTAGAGGTGACATTCAAGTTGCAAACTGCAGCTTATTTAAGGCTGACAAGCTGTTACACTAAATAACTGTTAAATGTCATTCATCAGTTGTTCAATGAAGCTTCATTTGACTTTGATTGGTCATGCAGTTTTTTCCAGATGCTTTTCAAAGTTCAAAGAAAGTTTAACTTTCCCCTCTGGGGATGTAAGAGGACTGATGGTCAGCTGGTTTGCTGTCATCGCTGTGAGCATTGCCTTCACCCTTTACTGGGCCTCCGAAAGCTTTATACACAGCTAAGTGGCTTAACTGAAAAGAAAAATGACTTATTATATTATATGTATGTAAAAAAAAATAGCCCTTTTAGTTTCTTTGGTTCAGAAGAGTAAGTACCAAGTGTTACAAACTGCTGTGCTTCTGATCAGATTAGCAGCGTTACCCTACGTGAAAGCTATTTACCGAGGAGAGAAGTCACCGTAGTTAACTCAAAGTAATAGATGAGCACTTAAAGTAATTAGCCACATTCTTCATTTTAAAGAACAGTGTGTAAGTAATGAATGAGTTGTTGAAATGGATAACTAATAATGGTTAAGTGGTTAAGATAATTATCTTTTCTCTAAACTAATTTGGCCATTTTTGTTGAGTGGTAACATGTTGTGAACAAATTGTCGCATGCAGCTGTTAAATGGTAAACGTGGTGTTTTTAGATTCATTTTCTGGCCATCTTAATCATTTCAGGTGGGCTTTGGACTAAAGTAGAAATCTTTTGACTTTATTATTAATAATAATAATAATAATAATAATAATACATTTATTTAAAAGCACCTTTCAGAACACCCAAGGACGCTGTACAACAGAACATTTAAAACAATTAAAAACAATAAGTTAAAAAAATAAGTACAAAACAGAACAGAGGACAACATTGAGAAGGTGAGTGGGATTGCTCATCTTTTTTAGCTTTTAGATACAACACTGGTCAGCGAATCTTGTACCTACCTATTATTATACTGCTAAGAATCTAGTGTGGAGTCATTCTTAGACACTATTCTCTTCACAAAACTGCCTGTTGATCAACAAAACAGAATTAGGAGCAATGCAGGTCTCTAAAAGTTAAAAGTTGCTTTCAGGAAAGCCGAACAGAGAGGCCAAGCTCCCTAAGAATGATGCTACGTTTTGTATTACCTGATTAGCTAAAAAATATGTAACACCTGAAATAACCAATAAAAATAGAAAAATTGTTCGAATTTTGAATGTAAAGAACGATATGAATGCTCACTATTGCCCTGGATTAGTTTGGAGAAAACAGAATACAGTTGGCAACACTTTCAACTCTTTTGATGTGTTAATATTTTCCTTAACTTTTTCTTGACTAGGCCTATTCTGTCTGCCCCCTGTCTGAAATGACATACCTAGAATAAATGGGGTCTATCATCACAACTATAAAGGCTGTATGTAAAATCTTAGTCTCATAAGAAATCTGAGTTCTGTGTCTGAATCAATATATGTGGTATTGCGTCTGAGTAAATTCACCTGGAGCACAGTCAAAAATGTGAATGGTTATCTCCAGCTAAAAGAAAAGTATATTACTTTCAGTGAAAATCAGAGGATCTAAATCCAAATTCATATAAGAATCATTAAAGTGATGTTTGAAGAGGAGCTGTGCAAAAATAGAAGCTAAATTAGTGAACCTGAGCAGTTTTACAGATGTTTTAATAGGGGTGCTGCGCATGTAAATATCTAAGGAACTCATCGGCCAATGTTGATCAACACCTCTATCAATGGTCAGAGTCGGGAGAATGGAGGGATTGCCCCGATATTCACCTTAGAAACACCATGAGTGTCCAGAAAGAAGTGAAGCCCAACATAGTATAGTATGATAAGAAGAGTGAATACTTCACTATAAAACCCCCTTCATCTCCATGGAAACTACCAGGACCTTCATGATTCATTTCAAACAAAGGCCGAGTCATAGGAGAACACATTAGCAGAGTTGTTTTTCCTTGAAGTGGAATAAAGGTTTTCACCTGAAAACAGCAAAAGGAAGACATGATTTATGACTTGGTGATTATTTTTGTTTGCTACTCTTTGGCTGCTAGCTCGCAGAGATTTTGTCCCACAGTGATGAGACGGACATCTTTGTAATCAGCAGAGTTTCTCCTTTCATATGACACATTGTTTGTGTGATTTCCTGAAAGTGGAGAAATTATCTGAAGCTCTACAGTGGACTCTTCTGTTTACATGTTTTTGTTACATTCCCTTATAATTGAGTGGGGTTTGAATTGTGTTGTTTGGATAACTTTGCTTGGCAGAGTCTTTTAAGTGGGTGGGGGGGGGGGGGGGGGGGGGGGGGGGGGGGGGGGGGGGGGGGGGGGGGGGGGGGGG
>JBBBVU010000017.1:5684378-5695081 GCA_037177055.1 Atherinosoma microstoma
ATTATTATTATTATTATTATTATTATTATTATTATTATTATTATTATTATCATTATTATTATTATTATCATTATTATTATTATTATTATTGTCATTATTATGTTCTCTTTTGTATATGGTTTTTTTTTTTTGTTTTTTTATGTACAGCTTTTATTTGTTTTTCTATATGGTTTTGGTTTTGTTTCATTCATTCATTCAACATGCTCGTGTCTAAAATTAAACGCATCTTTTTTTTCTCTGCCTGCCTGGCTTTTTGTGAATATTTTTGTCATATTTATGCGACTGCTTTGTTAAATTCCAACTCCCTTTTTTTTTCCATTTTTATAGTTTTTATGAAAAAAATTTTCAGCATTCCACTATCTGTTCTGTTCTTGTGCTGTTCTCATCACTAATTTCTTATAAAGCACCTTGGATTGCATTCAGTTGACAAAAAATGTCATATAAAGAGTGTGGTTTTTTTTGGGGGGGGGGGGGTTCACCTTCAGAATGTTTATGTAGCTTTTTGTTCACATGAAACAAATTCCACTCCTTCTGAACTGCCTGAAACAATTAAACTTGAATAAAATAAGTAGAGACAGTAAGACGCTGCTTGCCATGCGCAGATTAACAGAGTCTGTGAACCATCTAAAAACCTTGTCAACCAGGACATGATGATGTAGTTCAGGATGTGTATCCACCTGTTCTCTCCATCTGGATGATGAAAACACAACAGGGCTTTCTGATGCCCAGCGGGATAGGCCGCTAGAGTCATCACACTCCACCAACACATCCTCGTGTGTAGTTTAAATGCAGCCCAACTCTCCGGTATGCTTTGCCTGAAAGTCTGTTTGTTTCTAGAAAATGAAAAAGTCTGGGTTTCCTCCTGAGCTGCTGCGAGCAGCAGACGCAGCAAACTGCAGAAACGAATGCTGGCCGGTTCATCATGAGACGGGAAGCAGATTTGTTTATATGGTGAAATTTACACCGTGGCTTGGAGCAAAGAAAACAAACTGTAGGTGCGATGGCACCCAAAGAGTGCGATCACAAACACATCGATGCGATCACAAACACACAGCAGTGTATGAGGTTTTTTTTTATTTGATTTTAGTTTGTTTTTTTCTGAGATGATGAGATGATCTGTCTCCTGTGTAACAAATTAAACCTCTCAGCCTCATCTGTGACCATGTGTTATTGAAATGAATAAAAAATAAGATGTGTACATTTGTTATAACACCGAATGAACCTTCATACGCAAACTAAACTCATGCTGTCCGATTCTGTCTGTTTCTCCCTTTGTAACCACAGGTTTTATTTAGTGAGTGGTGGAGTGCCCCTCATCATCTGTGGGGTCACAGCGGCCATCAATATGGACAACTACGGCAGCGGGGAGCAAGCACCATAGTAAGTTCTGCATGTGCTTCTGCTCTGAAGGTGAAATTACACCCTGGTTTGATGGATCGCACCGTTTTCTCTCTGCTGTGTTTTCCTCTTTAATTGCTCCCACAAATAAGTTTTATGGATGGATTGTTAGTTAAAGTTTAACAGTATGTTTATCTACATCAAAACACAAATGATGTAATCAATGAATCACTGGCAGCACTGATAAGATATTGATACGGTAATAATTTGTCAAACATGCTTAACTCTTTAATGAAAAGCAAGAGGAAATGTTTCATTGCATTTTTCTTTTCCTTTTGGACAATAATGCTGAAAATGTTTTGTTTTTTTAAACGGTTGAGATGACAATTGATAATATAGTAACAGGCGTGAAATAGTCAAAACTTAATAATGGGATAACAAACATTTACTTTTAGCATTACCCCAAACTTCGTGGTAGAGGTGGCTCAGGCAGGTTCATTTCCACAGTTGCTTTAATGAAATACATTACAGTGCAGAATGTGCTTTACCAAACAATAGATTAAGGCTGTTAAAGGGTTAAGAAAAGATATGTTGAATTGTTTATGTGGCAGGACGTAGGAGAGCCCAGGCAGGGATTGAACCCACAACCTCCCAGGTGAGAGTCATGCACGCTGACCAGTCAGCCAAAGGGATATCCCTGTGGCCAAGTAGCCAGGGCACATGATCAATTGGAGGCATAGTGACAGGACCCTCACTGTCACATTTACTTTTTTTTTTAACCTTCATTTAACCAGTAGGATCAAATGAGAACCAGTTCTCATTTCCAAAGACGACCTGCCAGAGGGTAAAACAGACATTTGTACGCACTTATAGTCACAACTCAAATTTATGTGCAGTGTACAATTTAATAAAAAGTAAAAGAATTATAAACAGTGCAAAGAAGCTATGATTACAAACCTATGAGAACAAACTAATAGCAGGGGCAGCGATCACAGATCATTTTGTACAACAAGATTGTTTTGTTCTAACACCCAGAATGAAGAGGAAGATGTCTCTCTAAAGGTGTGGTGTGTAACTATGATCAAATAGACCGTGCAACCTTGGTTATTATGACGAAGTTCTACAAGTATTTGATTTTAGACCCTAAATAAGAGTAAGATTTGCACTATATCCTGTTTTAATCTCTGCAGACCGAACATGTTAAATGATTGAGCACGGGAATAAAAATGAACATTCGCTTCCATTCAAATCCAATCACAAAAATAAAGTGAATGTGTTAAATGGGCCTGTAATATTCCTTTATACTGACCATTTACACCTGAATTGAATTAAATTGAAGTTGTATTGTGGCAAACGTTGACTCAGTATTCATTGAATCAATCTAATATCAATCTTGTGATTTGCACCATTAATAGATAGCCAACACATGTTGGCGCAGTTTTTCTTCAACATGTCTTTCTCCTCCATGATGTTTGTAAAGGTCTTTCGGAAAACAACTATGAAGCCAAAAGCAGCCATGCTTGCACTCATTTATTTATAATGCCATAGTCTCAAGATCACTAGTTAATTATTCTGTTTCCTCGGGTTCACAAAGCTCATTTTCATGTAATAATTTATTTTTCTCTTCATCTTGAGAAATTGGCCTTTTGTTTTCTCAAGGTAACCACTTTCTATGACTGTTTATCACTCAATAACAACCTTTATTTTCTCCATCATGAGATGATCAAGGTGAGCCTGAAGTGGTTCAAACCTACTTCAATTCTTCATTTGTTCAAATTGGTCTGAATCAGCAACATGAGATTAAAGCATGCATGTGTTTTTCTGTTTGCTTCCTGGCTTTCCTGAACTCTCAAAAGACATCTTCATTTCATCATAGTTTTAGAAATGATGGTAACAGGAGACTCGTTACCTCGAGATAATGATGTTAAAAAAAGGTCTAAGCATGGCCGCTCTTGGCTTCAGTAGCAATTTTTTTAATATTCAACATCAAGACAAATCAATGTTTTGACTTCCATGTGTGTATTTGTGTGTATTGCAGCTGCTGGATGGCGTGGGAGCCCAGCTTGGGAGCCTTTTTTGGCCCCGTGGCTTTCATCGTCCTGGTGACATGCATCTACTTCATCTGCACCTTCATCCAGCTGCGGCATCACCCTGAAAAGAAGTACGAGCTGAAGCAGCTGACGGAGGAGCAGCAGAGGCTAGCCGGAGGCGACGTCCCGACCCACTGCCACCAGGGAGCCGAACCCGGAGCCCTGGCAGCCGCGCCCAGTGGGAGCCACTGCCCCGCCGGCTGCCCCGGCATCCCCATCAACCCTGCACTGCTGGCCAACGAGCACTCCTTCAAAGCTCAGCTGCGCACGGCGGCCTTCACCCTCTTCCTGTTCCTGGCCACCTGGACTTTCGGGGCACTGGCCGTGTCGCAGGGCCACTTCCTGGACATGATCTTCAGCTGCCTTTACGGTGCCTTTTCCGTCACCCTCGGCCTCTTCATCCTCATCCATCACTGTGCTAAGCGAGACGACGTCTGGCATTGCTGGTGTTCCTGTTGCCCCGGACGACGAGCCAACGCCTGTTCCGGTGCGCACGGGGCAGCTCAAGCCCGGCCCAAGGTCAACGTGAACGGAGATACACCCGGGCACGGTCACAGTCACGCCCACTGCCACCACGACTCCCCGTGTCAGGGTAAGGCGCTGATGAGCTGCAGCCACAGCAGTTTGAGTCACTGTAAACACGCCGCTCTTCCATCCTCGCAAAATCACGTGACATGCCTGGCGCCGGTGACGCCGTGCTGCGCCGCCCTGCATAGCCAGCAGCTGATGGAGGAGGAGCCGGCGGCGACCCACGTGCTGCTGCACGCCGACGCCGAGGGTTACCGCCCGGGGATCCAGTTGCACCCCTGCCTAAAGAGCAGCACCAGGACTAAAGGCCGCCACTTCAGCCGCAGAGCGGGGGCTGCTGCTTGCGGAGCAGGGGGGGAGAGGGAGTACGCCTATCACATCCCCTCCAGCGTGGACGGAGGCAGCATGCACAGCTCACACACTGACAGCCCGCACAGCACACACGAGCGTCACGCCCACATCTGTCCGCATCTGGCCCACAAGGGCCACCACGACGGGCACCACACATGCCACGCTGCTGCAGCCACCACACACGAGTCTCTGGTATGCCATAACCCCTGCCACCGGCACATCTGCTGCGCCAAGGCAGACCTTTTCCCCTCGCTGTGCCCGGCAGAGGCAGGAGACACAGGCGTGTTCCTGTGCGGCTGCGGCAAAGTAGCCGAGGAGGACCCCGTGGCAACACATCACCATCTGGAGATGCACGCCCCGCGCAGACAATCCTACCCCCAAAACCCGCCCAATCAGAACGGGATTCTAAAAGGGGGCCTGCATGAAGGACTCCTGTACACCTCAGACAGCACTGGGAATATACGCACCGGACCCTGGAAGAATGAAACTACTGTGTAGTGTGTGAAGGAAAACACAGAGGATGGAGGCGGTCCTGCCTCGTCCTGCCAAAACGAATCATCGCCTCCCTTTCTAGATAAATAAAAGAAAAAGAAAAGAAAAAAAGGAAGAGAATTGACGAACATTTTGAACATCACAATCAGCGTGGGAAAGTTTTATTTTAATGTCCACATGTTTTTATGTGTGCGGTTTTAATGTACAGAAATCTGATATCATGCAAGACAGAACAGAATCTCTCCCATCACAAACAGTTTGTGAAACGTGTGTCGCATCATCACCATCAGATGTAACTGAAGGTATTTCCACTGTTCCATATTACTACAGACCTATCTCTCTCTATATATATATATACACAAGAAATTGAATGGTTGTATGTATGAATATGTGTGTTAGTGCTCAAAGGCAAGAAACCGCAAGATGTTTTTTTTACACTCTGAATCTGAACCTACCACTAGTCTACGTTGACAGGGAACCTCCAGTACTCGGAAGGACTCTCGGCATCCATGTTTTAGACGACTAAACCAGCAAATTTTAGACTTCATATGGGTATTTTTTGCCATTCCGTCAAGCAGCTGTGAAAATCTACTAGAGATTTTCTAAATATTATACAAAGATACTGTTGCTCGCCGGAGGTGTGTGGATGTCGGTGCTGCAGAAAAAGAGACATGAAATAAGGTTGCTTTTGATTGTGATGTCGATATGATGTCTTCACTGTTGTTTCCTTTTTCCTGAAGAGTATCGAACGATGGCACATCGACAGAAACAGCCGGGCCGGTGTGGAAATGGAGTTATTGTCTATGAGTTGTGTGGATCCAGAGCGTTTATGGCACATGGAGCCAGGTTGAGTTCAGCGATGTCCACTGTTTCCTCTCCTCCATATAAACCAGATCACACATGCAAACCAGAGCAAATGCAATCCCTTTATCTTTTAAGTCATTTTCTGATTTGTCACATAACAGCTCCGAAGCGTGCACGGCTGTATTCGGCTCTATTTTTTTTTTCACTGTGAACAAAAGGATATCCTCGATCCAATCCCCCCAAATTTATTTCCCACTCGTGGATTAATCTTACATCCCGGCAAATATTTGTAACACTTCCCACCAGTAACCTGCACTTAACGGGACTTTAATCTTAGATTGTTTCTTTATCCATCCCAGAAAAAGCCACCGTCTTGTTTAAGTAAATTAACTTGTGTCAGGAGAGACCAAGGCTGACGTATGGATCGTTCGTCTGTTACCGAGAAGGCCACATAGTCTCTGAAGGATAGCCGCTCAGAAGAGAAGGAAAAGAAGTATCTGTATTGATTTAGAAGCACTTGTCTCTTATATGAATGATGATACTGAGTGTGACGCTTCAGACAAAACCAGTCATACATTTTTAGCAGAAAAGCCAACACTTGGAGAAAAAAAAAAAAAAAAAAAAGTACTCAAGCAGCACATGTAATCACACTGCAAACTCTGCTCTAGCCAAACCACATCAGCATGCACACCAGTCCTTAACTCCATCTTGTGCACTCTTGTCTTTGTATATAGAATTGGTTTCTGATTAATTATTTTATATGAGATTTAAGATATTTAAGAATAAAATAAGTCTATATGTAAAGAAAGTTGTATGGGAAAAAAAAAACTGACCTCTCAATGTTAATGCTCAGTATCTGAGTTTAGAAATGTCCTCTTTGTTTTCAGATGGCCTTTTTTTCTTTTGACTTCATAAAGTATGCAGACTCACCATGTTTTGGAAGACTTATCCAGTCGTATAAGACAGAGACATGCATCACACGAAACATTCGACCTGTCGGAAAGGAGTTGGTCGCGTCCAGTCGTGTAAAAAAGAAAGAACAACGCCTTTCAATTCAGAGGTTTTACGTATCAGGCCATTAAAAATAAAATCATAGGATCCTTATTGGGTTTAAAAATGAGGTAATTACAACCTCACATGAACAACACATGACATATTACAACATGTTTGTATTTAATGATAAAAAACCAGAACAAAATGTAGAAGCAATGTGTGAATAACTGACTGAAACACCTTGAGAAGCAATGATTGGAAGTAAGTATGTTCTGTATGATAAACAGAAAGGAAGATTTTTGGCCCGGTCTTATGTTTCAGTTCATTAAGAACATGTCAGTCAGACCGGGGGCCTCACAAAACATACGGCTGTGCATTATGGCTAAACTTCAGCTTGTGACTTTGCAAGCCTAAGCTGTGCTGCCATGTTCTTTTCAGGACTTGCAACCCTTCCAAGCAAGCAATGATTGGTCAGTCTTTTTCAAATTGTACTGTTATGATTTAAAAATACATATTTTTTTAATCCTAATTGGGAATCAACCTCTGCATTGCACCCATCTCTCGGTTCACTAGAGAGCAGTGGGCAATGGCACCCAGGTGGATGAGGGGCCTTGCTCAGAGGCCTACTGTGGTTCACCTTCATTGCCAATCTGGGGACTTAGACCTTGATCTTCCAGCCCCAAGTCCACCTCTCTAACCACAAGGCCATCACTCCCCCTTTTCCACTTGCAAATATTTTTTTCTGATGGACTTCAGATTGTGTGGAAATGACCTTTTAACTCTCTGTAGACTGATTAGCACCAGCAGTTGCTGATGTCTTTCCTCCTTTGCATTGTGTTGCGCCACCTGAGTCCTTCAGAGCATCAACCTGCCAAAGCTTCAGTTTTTATACAAATTCTCACAGTTGTTGAACATCATTTAATCAATCCTATTTGATGAGCAGCACCCGGCCGCTGCTTACCCTCTTAATTCCTACAGAAGCATTAAGGATGTACTTAGTTTTTCACGCACTGCTTCTGCATCTTGGCTCAGTTTTTGTTAAAATAAACAATAATCAGATGTAATATATCATGTGTTGTTCAGCTTGGACTTTTTTAACCTTCTCCTCAGACCTGATAAGGACCAGAGGATTTTCTATTATTGTCCTGAGAAGTATTACTAAAGAGCTGAAAGAAGGTGTCATTTATTTCCCCATGACTGTATACAGTATAATTGGAGCAGTGATTCTTATTCAGATGGAAACCCGGCTTTCTAGTTACTGGAAAAAGATTTGGAATAGTTTCACAAAAAAAACAAGCCTCCTGCAAAAGCCGCATTCAGCCGAGAGAACATTGGTCTAGGTTAACTTTGCTGTACAACATGTGTATTTGCTGGTGGTGTCTTAGGAGCAGCCTGAGCTTTTTCAGTGTCTGTGAGATGATGTGTTTGTTATCACGGGCAGCCGTAGGCCGCCTTCTCTGTTGTCATCAGTAGCAGATGTACTGCCCTAAACAAGCTTGCTGGCTTAGTTTCAGCTCACCAGACAGCTGCTGGAATATTCACCTGTGGTACTGTGACAAAACCTAAAGCCAGTTTTCACTTTTTTCTACATTGACACAGATTCCAATAAATGTATTTTTTCACCATGCAACGGGTGAGAGCATCTTTGGCTTTGCGTGTCTGTGTATGTGCATGTGTTTAATGTATATGACAATGGATGCCCAGCAATAACAAAAGCCTGTTCTTAGTCTCCATTCTCACTATATTGTGTTTATATGTTTTGACAGCATGATGGAAATTGAGATGTGTTACGGAGTAACCACAGGGGAAGGAATGAAATGATGGCGAGCTTGACTGCTGCTGCCACTGCAGTGCGAGTGTGCGTTGTGCACGCCCACACCTTGTCCACAAACATGCACGGGCGTTCACATGTGCACACGTCACAGGAAATGAGACAGTGTGTCTTCCGTGCATCAGGAATCACGCCCAGATTTGACAAGCCGTGAAACGCCTGAGTACATTTAATATGCAGCTGGATTTCTTTTTTTTTTTTTTCCTCTTCAAGGCCATTCTGTGCACTCGTCTGCCTCACCATCATCAGATTATTTATTTGACTGAAAGCCAAGTTTAATATCAGTCTCCATCTCTTCGTCCTGGTCTGCTGTGGAGACCCAACCCGAACAAGAGGACTGCAGGTGAGTCAGAGACAACGTAAATCAGTATCTTTCCAAAGAAATCTAAACAGAAAAATGTATTAAAAAAAAGCACTGATGCTTTCCGATCACCAGTTCATAAAGAAAAAAGATGCTCCACCATGTGGTTGTAAGACCGAAGACCAAAGCATGGGGAGACCGCAGTGGTTTGGCAATGGAAGAAAGCATCTGTTTGATTAAAAATGAATCCGATTTTTAGTAACACAGATGTGTGTTTATGATGCAATTAACTATGTTTTAATATCCTGTTGTGATAACTTTATAAACGGGAAAATGAGCCAGAGACGACATTGGTGGAGAGGGGTGGGAGTGAAAGCGTGTGCCTCCAAAATACTCTTGGAGTTTTACCAAAGAGTGGGTGCTACGCATCTGATCAGGAGTAAGACTGTTGTTTTCATCCTGGATTTCTTACACGCACCATTTTATCTTGGCTCCATATGCCTTTGGCTCCTTTGCTCTCATTTCACTCCCCATATATAAAGTGGTTCTCTCTTTCCCCAGTAACCGAGCCTGCTCCTCCAGCTCCAGTCTTGGCAGACAGGACTTGTGATAGAAGGCTGTGATCGTCATGCTAATCCTGTCCTTGACTTAATAATATGCTCGAGACTCTCCGGGTAGGAGAGCGATGCTTAGCAGCAGAAAGAACAGGCCGGGTGGCGGTGTGGTTGTGTGTTTGTATCTGTGTGTGTATGTGGGAGGGAGGGAGGGGGGCAGCATGGATAGTTTGCGGCTTAAGGGATGAAAGACTAAGAGGGAGGAAGGTGGAGAGATCAAAGAGGAAGAGAAGACAGAGAGAGGTGGGCAAAACTTCTTATTAGATATCATTTGGTTTCTAGGAAGCTACGATTCTAATGTGTGTGTGTATGTCCAAGAAATTTCGGCATGTGTGTGTAACTGAATGTTTATCTCTGCAGTGGAAAATACATACATGCTAATTTAAAATATGCATATTCATTTACTCATCTCAGGGAGTAGGACTCAACCGAAGAAAACAGCTGTACGCTATTATGTATAAATGTGGGGGAGTTTTATAAATAAGGAGAAAAAATAATGCATCATGATGTCACAGTGATGTCAGAAGGCGTAGGCCTACTTAAGTCCAAATTCAAGGGAATTTGATGATTCAAAAACAGTACTGATGAAAATAAGTGTTCACATGACAAAATTTTACTAGTTCTGATTCATAATAAATGAAGTGATGAGTCATTCTAAAATCTACACATGGACTGATTACAGGCTTAAAGGGGAAATGTGTAAAATTGGGTGACATCTAGTGGTAAGATTGTAGATTGCATCCAACTAACTAGCTTCATCTAATTCTTACCATTTCCAACTGTGTGTGAAAATGCAAGAGAAGTTATAAGGAGTATGAAGAGAGGGGTTTGGACTTTTGAATTGAGTATTTTTGGAAATGTAGCTTGCTTGAACAGTTTTTCCAGGATCTCCTACACTACCTTTAACAAAGGAGTTAACAGTGCACACTGTGATGCAAGTCACACACAATGCTGGGAACCAAAACACTGGTTGCATACAGAAATAGCTAACTTTGACATTTTATTTTTACTGTTCCAAAACTGTTTCCATGTGAACAAATGCCACATATGTATAGAAATATAGTCTGTCAAAATACTCATGTACAAACAGACATGAGAGTTCATGAGAGACCAAGGGGTGTCTCGATTCTCTTTTGGTGCGAGGGGTAGGGCTAAAGGGAAGGGCTGAATACCCCTTACAGCAGAGGGTTTTCAGATGCAGACTTAACGGCAAAGGGTGTAGGAGGAGTTATACGCCGTCGCGCAGGAAGCAAACCTGGTGCCGAGAGACTCGTACAGAAGTTTCCTTTTCGTAAATAACAAGGTTAAAAATGTTTAAATGTTGTTAAAAACTTTACGATAAGGTAGATGTTTACTCATGA
>JBBBVU010000017.1:5738975-5767969 GCA_037177055.1 Atherinosoma microstoma
TTGTGCTCTTCCGGTCTGGTTTTTAATGAAACCTTCAGAAAAAAGGAAAAGGAAAACCGGGAAAAAGAAAAGAAAAGAAAAACAAGCCAGTTTCACCCCCCCCCCCCCCCACACACACACACACACACACACATGTATTATTCTGCTTTTATATTCATTTTTTCTCTGTACTACCGTGTTTGCTTGCATTTGTCTTCCTGGCTTTTATGTCCTCTTCCAGAAAGAACTTTGAATTGCATTTAGTTGGATGGAAAATTCACTTTAAATAAGACCTGCTTTGATTTTTTTTTTTTCATATCATTGTGCAGATATCCCAACTTCAGAAAAGAGTCTCTTTCTTAAGAAGCAAATCTTTTTTTTTTTTTAAAGTAAAAAGAAAAGAAAAAACACTTGTGATTGAATTATAGAGAATCCAGTAAGCCAAAGTGCTGTTTTTTTTTCTCAACAAAACACTTTCCTCATCATCATTTATTATTATTTGTACTAAGCCAGTAAGTTGTTAATTTTCCACATACAGTACTTGTTGATAGACATGTGTATCTGTTTCAGAGTTGCCGTGACAACTTATCACGCCAGGGGACAAATGCTGAGACTGTCTGGAACAACCTCATCAGCAGAGTTCACCCGGTAATTTTCCACCATCTACACTGTTGCATCTATTCATTCGTGGAGTATCATTAGCACCTGACCCAGATTATGCATGATGTTCTTAATCATTTCTCTGTTTTGTCTAATGGAGAAAAAGGATATTCTTTGTTGTCATGAACTGGACATGTTTCTTTCAGCCAGCCTCAAAATCCAGTGACGCAGATGATGATTTGAGTGGAACTGAAGCTCAACAGTGTTCATGTGAAGAGCCTGCGCAAAACAGTGGTAGGACAGCCTTACTCAACTATAGATGACCCTCATGCAATATATTGCTGTGCAGAGTTTCTGCACTAATTATACCATATTTTAGGAGAATATTCTGAAAACAGTGCTACAGATTGCTTCAGTCTACCCTTTATGCCTCATAGAGACTAACTACTTTTATCATTCATCTAATTGCCATTGCATGAGACAATATCACTGATATTGTATCTGGCTTTGTTATAACTATGTGTAGGCTTTGTGCCCTTGGCCACTGAGAGCCGATTGGCTCCTGTGCCTGGCCCTGTTCCCCACAGCTATCCTGTCACTACGAAACTCCAGCTCCCAGAGGCCTTCACTTCCATCGCCACACACTTCACCCCCATCATCCTGACCAATGAAGAGGTTACAGGGACAGAGGAGGAGAGCCGACACCTAGGAACTGCCACAGAAGGGTATTGTGATTTGAAAAATATATGGATACTTTAATCATAGCTATGCAATGCGAAAGGACAGTTGAACAACTGGGGGGGGGGGGGGCATTTTCCGAAATATTTATTTATTTTCTTATAGTCATATAAGAACTCTCAGTTCCAATGGGTATCACATGACCTAACAAGATGAAGGATATTGTTTTTCAGATGTAATCATTAGCTTTGGTCAGCTGTTTCTCCTAAACGATGCTGGCAAGTTGTCAGAAAGTATAAAACACTATTGATGTGCATCTCTGCTGTAAATCTGCACACAGGAGCATCTCTATAAACACAGAAAGAGCAGGATAGAAATACTAGAAGAAAAACAAAAGAAATACACAATAAAAACAAATGAATGCTAACAGAAAGTGCTGCAAAGCTTTTAAGTGTGTGTTTGCTTTACAGGAATGCAGATGGATTCACAAAAAACAGTCATCATATTATGGAAAACCACCTGGATTTCCCTTTACCCTCTGAATACACATGTCCAACACAACCTAGTCTACAAACAGAAGAGTTGACTCTGTGTAAGACTGTTTTTACCACTTCTACAACTTCCAGCAACAAGATGCTGGTGGACTGTCCTTCAACTCTTTCAGATATTTCCCTCTTTGAAGCCTCTCTTCCTCTGCCATTATCTACCAACCTTAACGGCTGTGGTATTTTCAACAATTACCTCTTTCGTCAGGATCCCACAACTGGACACCTTTCTTTGGTGCCTGTGCAGGTCAGGGCACCCGAGTCTCTCATGGGGTTGGATATAAATCTTTCTTTGGTCCCACAGCCTTTGCAGGAACTGATAACAGTGCCCAAAAGCAATGATGGTTTGTTAATGGACTGTGCAGATGTGCCTGTGACGCCTGGAGCGCGGCAATATGACTTGCCATCATCTAATTTAAGTAGTGGCTCAATCATTTCTGACAGCTCAGTGGAGCACACTGTGCACAAAGTGTACAGCGGACAAGCAAATACAAAACCACGAGGGGAGAACCAGTCTGCGTCAAAGTCTGCCCCCCTGGAAGTCCACCCTGCCCTACAGGAGGTGATAGACCTGCTCAAAGGAGAGTTTTCACTTGGTGGATATTTAGACAATGGGCATGAAGACATTGCCATGGGTATGTATCTTTAAATAAATGCATCATTTTTAGTCCTACACATACAGAGCAAAAAAAAAAAAGTGAGAAAGAACTCAATTATTTCCGGGGGAACATTTATGACATTATAAAACTTTATTAATTCCAAACGGAAAGGAAAACGACATCTTTATTCATTATTAACTAATTTGTGAGCAGATAGATAAACCCCACAGATGCTTGCTTCAACCATGGGCAAACTCAAATTAATCTTACAGGTTTTTAGGTGAAGATATGAAGGTTGAAAAGGTTAGCTAATCAGTATAATTAAAAAGTTAGCTAAAAGTGTATTTATAGGTAAATACAAAATCTGAAAATGTTAGCTAATCAGTACAATTAAATGGCTAGCTTAAAGTGACAGTTTAATAGGTTGCAAGCGTAGTTGTGAAAAAGTTAGCTCAGTAATACAGTTAGACCGCTAACTAAAAGTGACAGTTTTATACTTAAAGACAAATGATGGAAAAGTAAGCTAATGAATATGCAGTCAAATAGCTGAAAGAAATAACCGGTTTTATAGAAAAAGTGATAAATATTGAAAAATTAGCTAATTGATATACAGTATATGTAGTTTGCTAAAATATATGTATTTAACATATTTATAGGTAAAGACGAATGTTGAAAAAGTTTGCTAATCAATGACATGGTTCGCTAAAAGTGACAGTTTTATAGGTAAAGGCGTGAAAGCTGAAAATTAACTTAGCAATACACATAAATAGCTAAAGGAGATGTGCTCAGCAGTTTTTATAGATAATGTGATACATTTTTAAAACAAATAGCTAAACAATATAGTTAAATAGTCAGCTTGAAGTTGTGTCAATGCAGAGCTGAAAGTAACTGATTTCCAGTGGTAAAGTTGTAGCATGACACGATTCTTTCAAACATAAATGTCAAAAAGACATTGCCATTTGTTTACACACACACACACATATATATATATATATATATGCCATTATGTCCATATTATAAGAACACAATGGCTCATATATGAATTATCAGTTGCCATCAAGTGTTCAATTACTTTTTATTTAAAACAAAATATTAACAACTGTCACACTCATTCTTTCCAAATCTGTTCAGTCATGTTCATTTGAATGTTATCTTTTGCTCTTTTTCCAAGGGGAGTACATCTTTTCTTTGAAGGACCTCCAATACCATGTGTTTGCCAGCATTGTGAAGGAGAGATTTAGTGATCTGTACTGGGAAGATGACTTGCTGGGTGTGTTGCATTGCCTCGTAAACTACAGCCCATCCACATGGTGAGCAGAATTTTTCTGTATTTCCCTTTAACCCCCCCAAAAAATCTTGTTATATTTGCACATCAGAAAGTTATTGTAGCTAGTCACAGAGCATGTTTTCTTCTGGCTGCTCTCTTCAGTTCTCTTTGCTCTGTAGAAAGAGCAGGTTGCATCGTCCAAGTGCCACCAGCTGCAGGGCCGTGCAGAGACCTCTAAAGGGGCAGGTGCTCAAAGTTAAAAAAGGGCCACATGAAACCCAAAGGGGAAGGTGCTCCGGCCCCTTTGGCATCCCCCTCTGCATGTGCCTGACCAGCTGTGCATCCTGGGCAACTGACACGGGTCAACTAACTTCTATGCATTGATTATAACTTTGTGATAAGGATACTCCTTTATTCATGTGGCCTCCAGACACCCATCACATTTAATAATCCCACAACTGGATATACATGCTGACATAATGAATAACCCAGTGATTTATTGCACCTTTTACTGCATCATACTATGCAACAATGTGGCTCTGTATAAAAACAGTATGAGGTCATATGATGAGTGAGCATGAAATAGATAATTGCTTAATGAATGTTAATTCAGTCATGCATTCATTTGTATACTTGCAATCCAGTTAGAATGGCCTTTTAGACTTGCATGTACTACTGCCCGGGAAATGGTAAAGAGATGCAGTGACTTACTTAAAAACATGCAAACATAAAATAGAGTATAAAAGGCCAAAACGGAGTTGGTACAATTCTAACAAGCTTGAAAGTCGATATTTAGTTTGACTACCTTTAATCTTCATCATAGCCTGAACCCTCTTAGGCAAACTTTCTTGTAATTTCTTCAGAAATAGTTCTCCAGACATCTTGAAGGACTTTCCAAATCTCTTCTTTGGATGTTGGCTGCCTTTTCTTCTATTTTCTGTCCAGATGATCCCACACTGCTTTAATAATGTTGAGGTCTGGTTTCTGGGGAGTATTCATCACCCCATTCGAACCTGTTGCCACTGGTTTTCAGTCCAGTTTTTTAATCATTTGGCACACCTCAGCCTTTTCTCCCCATTTCCCTTCCTTAAGAATGATTTCTTGACAGCCACTCTTCTATGGAGACCATTTGCGAAGAGGTTTCACTGAATAGCTGAAGAGCCAAATGCATCTCTCGAGTCCTTTTCAGGCCATGCTTGATTATTTTTTTTGTTTGTTTTTTTGTTTGTTTTTTTTGTTTTTAAAGGACATCACTTTCATAAACTGCTGTAGGTCCCCCTCTAGCATTTATATTATTCAAATAACTATATACACAATCAGCTAAATAGCTAAATAAATGGCTAAAATAACTGATTTATAATGAGCAGCAACCGTACAAATGTACATATTGGAGATAGGACCATCTGTCTGCAGCATAAGATTACAGCATCTGATGATAAACCACCTGTTTACAAACTGCAAATACACCCCATATTTCAGGCATGAATAATCATGAAAATAAATTTGCTATTCTCTGTAAGCATTAGGTTTCCAAGGTTTAATCTGCCACTACAGTCTTTTCAAACATAACCTTTGCTCTGCAAGTGTTATTTAGCACTGTGTTTTGCTTTGGGGGTTTTTTTGTGGGTTTTTTTCCCATTGAAGCCAGTTTTAATCCTTTAGATTAATTCATTTTTTCCATTAAACTTGCTATTTCATTAATAACATGAGCATAATTAGCCTACATGTCTAATGAAAGCGTTTCTCTGGCATCTTTTTGACAGCAAAAACAGCAAAGCGCTCAGATCTCACTGCTTTCATTTCATTGTTTTCCTCTGTCTGAACATGACCTCTCCTCCTCTGCACCGTTACATATGCATGTGTGTGCATCCATACCCAGCATTCAAATGAGCATTAATACAGTATGCACTTCAGATGTAAACCACAATCAGCAGCAGAAATGGTCCCTATGGTAACAGGTTTGCAGTATGTCTTATAGTGCAGAGGAGAGTATCTGGCTATGCTGGAGATACATTTAAGCCCTGTCTTTATTGTTACACGCTTAGTTTGCCAAAGGGGCTCATATGAATGCATATGAACGTGCATTTATATCTAAGCTAGAAACGAGCTGCTTGACTAGAGCCTGTCAGTCCTCTTAGACATCTTTTCATCCAGGGGTTGCCATGCTCTCTTGCTCAGGGTAATATGTCGAGAGACCCTTTAATCTGCTGTGGTAGGGAGACATCACAGCCTTTCCTCTGGCTGTGGGCTTGTTCACAGGACTCGGCTGTGGAGGGTTATTTTCTTCACTGTTCTGTTCTGTTATTTTTTTTATTAATTCATCATTCATTCAAACCCTGACAAGGATTTTAATGATGGATGTGGGTAACTTTCTGGTTTGGAACCATAACAACTTTCTGAATAGATGAGTGTGACTTGCAAATGCATGATACGTAGTGGCTGTTTTTTTTTTGTGGTCTTGGAGTGTTGTTAAGGACATCTGTTTACTCTGTGTGTTTTTTACTGATTAGCACATTGCTACATACTCCTTGTAAAGGTTGGATGATCTGTTTTGATTTTACCATGTTTTTACTTAAGATGATCTATTTCAAACATCTCTTTATTAATATTATTCTAATATGTGGTAATTGTTGCTGGCTCTGAACACCTTGTGTGTTTTTCTATCTCCTAATGTGCCCCATGCAGTGCCTCTAATGAGCAGTCTCCATCAAAGGCTGTGAAAAGGGCAACCCTCAGCCCACCCTTCCCAGCCAGTGTCTGCAGAGGGAAGAGAGAAGTTTGCCTGCACAGCTGTCTTGACCTGAATGGAAACATTCACACATCCAGTCCTGTTGGTGTGGATCCTTGGGAAGGAAACGAGGGCCGCCCCTGCAATGCTGAAAATGAGATCATACTTAAGGATGCTGAATTAAGATCAGAGCCAAGTCGAGGCTGTGTACGCCAAGGTAGGAGACTGACCTTCTTGCTCACACCTATCCTTTGCTTTAGTTATATGTCATTTTGGATCTCTTTCCGAGTTTCTTTAATATGAAAGTTGCCTTTGGCAGAATCCAAAGAATAATTTATGAAATATTGAATGTACTTAATTTAATCTTTCAGCATTTAAATTCATGTTTGGGAATTTCTTGAGCTTTTTAAATTCTAACATTGGATAAGTAAACCTCAATGCTAACATCATTTATAGCTCTCTTAGCATGAAATTGTGACATCATGTAGTATTTTCAGGTAAAACTAATTGGTTATACTCCCAGTCAAGTACAAAGTATGGATTTAGTGCTATGAAAAAATGTTGGATAAGTTTTACAAAAATGTCCTCATTGAGTGTTCTGTAGTTACACAGCAGCATTATAACTAGTTCTACTGATCTGATCATGTCTGACTTGTTTTAAAATCAATTACTCTAACTCGTCCAAGAAGAGCTATATTTGAATATTCAGATTTTCACCATATTTGTTCTATTTTATAGTTCATGAATATGTCCCTAACAATTACAGGCTTTATTTATATTATCTGCAAAAAAAGTAGAAGAGACTTTTCTATTCACAATGTCAAAAATGACATGGAAAAAGAAAATGTAATTGCAAGTAAAATAATAAAATATTCATTAAGTTAATTTTACAGATGTATTGCTACAGTAGAATATAATGGAAGCCACTTCCCTCCTTCCAACCCAGTCAGCCTCTTCTCCAGCCACCCTGAGAGGTGGTAAAGGTCAAATGTTTACCAATCTGAATATCTGCATGATAATGACCAAATTTCTTATAAGGGTTTTTATGTTTTTTAGATTTATAGTGAATGTAATGTTTTCCTATAGTCTTGTATACATCACTTACTCACCAGTAAATTGTGCAACAATGACAAAAACAGTTGCTTTGTAGGCATTCAGAAATGCTATCTTAGAGTTTTTAATATCCTGGAATGTTTGTTTTTTTTGTTTGTTTTTGTTTTGAATAGATGATATATCCTGAACATGGGGGTCTAAATTCATTTTTCATTCAATAAAATACTTGGCAATTTGTTTTCATGTCCTCCATGATTCTGAATTCAAAAACACCGTTAGAGCTGAAGCACAATTGTAGGTGATGCTTCCTTTTCCAGTTTGAACAGACCATTCAATGCAGACTAGACTTTTTGAGAAGGCAGGGGCCTTCTAATCACTTCAAATCAAAACAAATGTTATTCATAAAGCAGTTTTCATGCAAAAAGTAGCTCTTAGTGCTTATTATACCCTTTTCCACCAAAAGAGTGTGTTGATATTGATGTCCAAAAGGAAGGTTGAATCCTTTTCTACTACCAGTCAAAGCATGTTTATACTCAGTGTATTAACGGCTACGATGTACGGTGGCCCAGAAGTCTCACAGCAATACAAAAGCCGCAACACTACGCAATAATCTGAAACACAACACAATAAGCCACAACACAATACAATTAGCCACAACGGAATTGAGTGGTTGCTTGCTATAATTGTGTTATGTTGCGGCTTATTGTGTAGTGTTGAGGCTTATTGTGTAGTGTTGAGGCTTATTGTGTAGTGTTGTGGCTTATTGTGTAGTGTTGTGGCTTATTGTGTAGTGTTGTGGCTTATTGTGTAGTGTTGAGGCTTATTGTGTAGTGTTGAGGCTTATTGTGTAGTGTTGTGGCTTATTGTGTAGTGTTGAGGCTTATTGTGTAGTGTTGTGGCTTATTGAGTAGTGTTGCGGCTATTGCGGCTGAACATGTTGTGTTGCGGCTTATTGTGTAGTATTGTGGCATTTGTATTGCTGTGACACTTCTGGGCCACCGTAACAATGTACTCACACAGCTAGAGTTCCCTCTTTGGAAACAAGCCTGTAAACGCCCAAAAACAATAAGACAAGATGTGCTGCTAACTGTTTTGCAGTCAGATGTCAATCAGTCTCACCTGTTTTTGATGGAGACTTCAGTTATTTTAAGCTCACTGTTTGCTAAAAATGTGTTAATAACTGAGCTAGCTGTGCCCACTGTTACAGGCTTGAGTACAGCACTCCCAGGGAAAATTGTGCATGTGCACTTGAATATTGTGTTGCCATCAACATCAATCACTGCTTTACCAGCTAATACCAGACACAACCACTGAATTATATAACTCTGGACTTTATGTTGACTAAACATCCATTGTAGTCAAAAGCCATGAGTTGCTGTAGCCTCTGGTTAAACGGGAAACATGTAAATGTTCAGATGCCAACAGGAACCTACTGTTGTCTTCATTGGCACCTTTATGTGTGTTCCCTCAGGTTTAGGGTACCCCCTGGTGGAACCCACAGATTTGTAATTATTAAATGAAGCCCACTGAAAATGCATAGGTTGCTCTTAACTCATTGGTTGCCAAAGACGTCTTTTGACATCTTTTCAAATCTGATCATTCACTGCCAAAGACGGCAAAAGGTGTATTTTGCAGTTTTTAATGGAGGGAGGGGGCTGCGGGACACTCTGGCGAAGCAAAGTATGTGGTGTATGTATGATCAATGAAAGACACTGATTAACTATCTTAATGCAAAAAGAAAAAAAATATATTTGTTTCAGAATTTCTGGGGGCAACAATGATTCTATTTTTCATTGCTGTACAACAACCTCTTACTAGTATGAATGAAATGAAATAACAGTTAAATAACAGTATCATAAAACAAGCAGTTTTTTTTCCACAAGAACTGCCATGTTGTACCATCCGTGTTTCTACACTAACCCAAAACAGATAAACTAGCTCGAGGAGACGTGTTTCTCTTGATATGCTTTTAAAAGGGAGAGGTATTTAATTTGTATGAGTAGGCAACCTCATGACTTGATCCTATTAAATCCTACATAGAGGATTTAATGGCTGTTGAGGAACAGGGTGGGAGCAGGACCGTTTTACAGGCCTCCTCCCCAGAAATATTACTGGGAACATTTCAGCATCTGGAAGTAGGAAACACTCTTGCTTCTAGGTACTTGAAGGAATCTTGTAGTACTTGTTAGGCCCCTAAAAAGCAAAATATGTCTTATTAGCTGTGAAATGGAAACAATGTTAATTAGACAAATATGTGTGTTGGCCTAAAATGCAGAGCAGAAAAGGGCGAAGCATCGTTTTCCCATTTTGCTTTGGCGCAATCTTCCTAAATAGATACACAAAAGCTTTTTAGAGGCTTTGTATTTTCCAAATAGATTGAATACTGCTCTTCTAAACCCCCCTGTGATGTTTTGATATATTTCTCTTCATATGTCTGCTGACTGAAGTCACGGGGCTATGACTGGCTGTTGGATGCTGTTCTTAAGCTTGAAGCACATTCATGGCAGTCCAAGGCATGCTAGCAAACTCCACAGAGTTTTTCTTTTTTCTTTTTCTGGAACTCATTCCTGGCCAGCGACATTTACACACACACATACACACACTTGCATCTGCGTTTGTTGTGCTCTTAAATTATGCTAGATATGGTGTCTTGATTACAAGCTGGCTGTGAAAAGATGCTTGAGATCTAAAAGAAGTAGTGGTTGAACTTGAGCTTCAATTGCCTGTAAGCTCATTTGTTAAACAATAAGAGCTTTGTGCAGCCATGACAGCGTTTGCAACAGATACCCCCAGCACCACTGTTGGGTATATCTCCCTGTGCTTTCTACACAAATCCAGTTTGTCTTTTTGCTTTCCATGTGATCCAGTCCCCCTCTCCTCCTCTCCTCTCCCTCTCTGCTGATTCTGTTTACCATTCCAGGTGTGAACGTTGATAGTGCCAACACCAGGGTCATGGAGGGAGGAGATCATTCAGCGGGTGGCAGCGATGAAAGCCCTTCTGAAGCGGAGTTTCTGTTGGAGAGAGAGGAAGGGCTGTTGGGAGCCCACGACGAGCAGATGAGTCCGGACTGCATGGAGGACATGGAGGACAGTGACTCTTTAGTGTCAGAGCGGCTTCTCTGCCCTGGAACCAGAGCAGGCGGCATGGGGCTCAGCTTCAGCCCAGCTTGGGCTTTGGCCTTCTTTGGAGAAGACTGTTTTAGTCCAGAAGTGATTGAGTATGCATTGAATCTGGGGAAGCACAGCGGATCGCCTAGTCTGGATGTGAAAGCACTGGTGGGTAAACCTGTGAAGGCTACTGACAGTGAGTCATCTTTGACCTTATCCCTGTGTGTTTGAGCTAACAGAAGACCGCATGATTTATTAATCAGGTTCTCCTCGACTGGATAAACTGTATATTAATATGTATTCTGTACTACACCTTTTGCACCACATTTGTGTAAATTTATGTGAAAGCTGGTAATATTTAACTTGTTTTGATTAATATGCCCTCAGCATGAAAATGAAGAGGATTCCTGGTGTGTTTCCATTAAAATGCCTTATTAGATAACTGCTCAAACACTTTAGAGTTTTCTCATTTAGGTGCTCACTGAACAGTTTCATGTCTTAGTTTTATTTAGCTCTTCTTCTGGTCAGCTGTTTTTATTTAGTGTTTTTTTTTTTTTTTCCTATCTAATGAAATGGGTCACGGTCAGGCTTTGGGGTAAATAGGACGAAAAAATGTGGGGACTTGAAGATAATTGGCATATTATTCCCCCCCTAACTGGATCTGAATATTAATATGTTGAACTTAGCCTTTGGCAGAGGAAGTTATTATCATTTGCAAAAGAATATTAATGAATAGCCTTTGTGTTTGCACACTTTGATGGCACCACTGCTCCTTCAGGTTTGTGGAAGGGCTAATAACACACCTTTAAAGCCACGCTGCTTCAACTTCTCACTCGTTTCACTTCAAAAGGGCTGTTGCGTTCTGTTGCCACGGTGACAAAAAAAAAGAAGCATTGAAAAATGAAAGAATCTTCCTCCCTACACAGTGGAACTGCCTGATAGCCACTTCCAGCAAAAGGCGTGTGGTGCAATTTTAGCACCTTTTGTATGATTCTGTGATTTCCTTTTGAACAGGAACTGCAGCAACAGCTGATCATTGAAACAAGGAATCTCAAGAAAACAAGAAATTTCTACCAAAAGCTGCTTCAACAGGAGAGAAAAAACAAAGGTTGGGTGCTCATTTAAAAACTTGAATACGAAGATGACATGGGTCGTCATCCTACATAATTAATAAAACACCATTTGTGTGCTGCTTCCCGAAGGTTCGGAGGGCAAACTGATGCTCGCCAAACTCAAGTCACAGCTGGAAGAACTCCGATCCAAGGTGGCCTTCTTGGAATGTGTGAAGAAATACCTTGAGGTACCAACTGCTCCAGACACTGAGCATTCCCCAACTCATTCACTTCTCATTTTGTGATAGAATTTCTGTCCATTTTTGCAGATCCTGAGTATGGATCAGTGGGGTCTGGAGGTTTCATTACTGCCCTCTTTGGCCGTCTGCGGACGTGACTCTTTGGACCTTCAGTCCTCTGAGGATCCTTCTGTATTGAGCTTTGGTACCAGCAAAGGAAAGGTCACTCTGCATACTGGGTCTCCTCTGGGCCTCATGGCTTACCTTTATGCCAGGTACAGTATTATGAGTCAGAGTAGCGCTGGATATCTCTTTTTCTCCAAATCAACATTGCAGACAAAAAGCTTTCACAATAATATTAATGTTATAATAAATATTATCAACAGGATATTAATATTCTGTTCTTTTAATATCCTAATTATTATCAATGCCAGTCTATGCTGCCTGGAGGGAAAAAAAATGTCACCACCAAAAAATAAGTTCACACTCTGGAACCGCCTTTAGCTTTGATTCCAGCAGCATTCGCTGTGAAATGGTTTCAGTAAGCTTCTGCAATGCTACAAGATTTATTTCCATCCAGTGCTGCATTCATTTTTCACCAAGATCTTGTATTGATGATGGGAGAGTCAGACCACTGCACAAAGTCTTCTCCAGCACATCCCAAAGATTCTCCATGGGGTTCAGGTCTGGACTCTGTGGTGGCCGATCCATGTGTGAGAATGATGTCTCATGCTCCCTGAACCACTATTTTGACAATCTGAGCCCCATTTTTTTGTATATTTGGTTAGTCAGCTGACCTCATTCTTTGGTAGCATAATGTTGCTGAACCTAGACCTGAACCTAGCTAATTGAAGCCTTTTTCTCTGGTTAGTCTCAATGATTAGTGGTTTTCTTTTCTCATGGCTGTTCATTCCTAATCCCTTCAATTACCTTCACATTGTGTATATCGAAAAGCTATTACTTTCACCATCAAACATAGCCCTGAGCTCTACTGTTGTTTTTCTTCAATTAGAACACCAAAAGTTTAAGTTTAACCTTGATCATTCAGGATTGTTTTCTGACTACATTTTTTCCTGGAAGACGATGGTTCCCCACTATCTATCCAGTTTTTTATAATGTGTTGGACACCTCTTAACACAATTTTAGTCGTTTCTGCAGCTCCTTAGATTTCTAGTTTTCTCTGCTTGATGCCAATTATTTGACCCTTTTAAAAGAGACTAACATCTTTTCCATGACCACAGGATGTGTCCTACCACATGGTTGTTTAATGAGAAGCTATTCATGGGATCAGTTGGGGTTAAACAACTTGTTGCCAGCTGGAATATAATGGCCCATGCAGAAATGATCCAATAGGAGGCTCTTACCTATTTGCCTAGTTAAACTGGTAATGTTTTTTTGGCCAGGCAGTGTACATCATGATACCCTCAGATAAGAGTTGAAATTTGAGTTTTGTATAATTCTTGTAATCCACATGGTTTCAAACTTATGTTTTAGTTCAATCTAATCCATTTCAAACGGATCAAATGTGAATAATATGATCAATTTGTTTAAGGTGTGTTTTCTTGGGGGCCTCACAATGCTGCTAGATAAGCTTTAGGTTGATGAGGTCGTTGTTTTAGACTTTACAATCTATGCACAACGTTGCCCTTCTTTTCTCTTTCTCTCTTGCTCGCCCACTTTTATCAGACTATTGAGTTATGTTACTTTGAACATCAGGAGCTTTGTAATTTACTTTATCTGATTCTTATCTGGTCTGTAAACACTGTTACCACTGCTCTGAACTATGGCTTTTCTGAATCTGTTTTGAATCTGTTGCTAAGGGAAACAGAATCAACAATCAGAAACTGGGTCACTATTATTTTTCAGCTTCCTTTCCATTAATATCAGTTTTGTTTTTGGTTTGTTTTTATTTTTGAAGGCATTTAAGTAAATTTAAAAGATTTTCAGTCCAACTGCAAAATCATGGAAGCATAGGGGATCTTCATGAATTCCCATTTGTCTGGGAGCTCACGAGACCCATCCCCACAGGCAATGTTGAGACGTTGGTTTGGTGTGATGTGACTGTGCCTTCACTGAAAGGAGCCTTTAAGGTATTTCAGGTCATCTTAACAAGATATGCCCCTGGAAAGTTTGCAGTCTGTGCAAAAATAAATGGAAGCACATCCAGTTATAAGACACGTGGAGAGGGACTGCATTTTGCTCACAGTTTTGAAGGTGCCTGAAGGGTCAAGAGCTGATGACAAGCTGCTACTCACTCTTTTTGCTTTATTGACTGTGACCAGTGCAAAGGACTTGGTAGAAAAGATGAGTTGGTACTAATAGTGTTATTTCACATGTTGTAGTCCTTCACTTTCTGTAGAAGGTCTACAGTCAATACACCTTCTGCCAAAAGGTTTTATGTGTCAGGACATAATATAAATAAAAAATCTCTGCTCCTTACCAGGTCTTAGATTTAGATACATACAATCTCAAAAGAAAAATACACAACATATTACACAGTAATTCTTTATTCAATAAAAACTAAACCAAAATGAACAAACAATATGTGGAAAAACTTAGTAAAACCTTACTGCTTCCACGGTAATTATGAAGGTCATTAGTAGCCAGCTGATGTTAATCAAATACATTTTATTGATTAATTATAATAAGTCAGTTAGCTTGAGCACCTCCTATACATGCAGAATTTTAGCAAGTCTGGAGCTTCAGGAGTGTATTAATACAATGGAAAGGAGGAAAGACATCAGAAATTATTTTAGAGAATCAAATGTGATTGCCCATCAATCTAGTAAGTTATAAGGATGTTTCCAAAAGTCCATCTTTCTACAGTGAGAAGGATTATTATGTTCTACCGTTCAGAGAAAATATTTGACAAAGCTGCCAATCTTGTCATAAGTGGACATTCCTGCAACTTTACCCCAGGTTCAGATCATGCAAAGAGCAGGTATCAACAACTCTGTTCCTCTTGGGCCAGTGTCCTGCAGGTTTTGGATGTTTCCCTGCTCCAACACCGGATTCAAATGAAATTGATTTCTTATAGCTTGTTGTCACATTCTGCACAAGCCTCTTAATGACCCATTAATTCGAGTAAGGTGTGTTGCAGCAGAGAAACATGTGAAAACTGTCCAGAGTTGGTGATCTCTGGCTTAGAGATACCATAAAACAAACCCAAGATACATCTCACACTCTACAGCCCTTAGCATGTTAAAATTCACAACACCAGAATTAGAAAAATGCTGAACAATTGCGGTTTATTGGAAGGGTTGAAGGAGAAAGCCTGGAAAAAATGTCACTTTGAACAGACAAAACCACAGAGGGGATGTTTGGTGTTAATGCACGGCACCACATCTGGTGAAAACTAAATCTAGCATAAAGTCTTGCTCATAAGTTTACATACCCTGGCAGAATTTGTGATGATTTTTTTTTTATCTTGTTTTTTGCCATTTTTCAGAGAATATGAACAATAAGAGAAACATGTTTTTTTTTTTTCAAATCATGGTTAGCAGTTGAGTGAAGCCATTTGTCAAACAACTGTATTTACTCTTTTTAAATCATAATGACGATAGAAACTACACAAATGACCTTGATCAAAAGGTTACGTACCCTGATGATTTTGGCCTGATGACGTGCACACAAGTTGACACAAACAGGTTTGAATGGCTATTAAAGTTCACCGTCCTCCCTTGTAATCTGTTAGCTTGTAATCAGTGTGTGTGTGTATAAAAGGTCAGTGAGTTTCTGAGCTCCTGAGTCCTTACAGACTCTTGCATCTTTCATCCAGTGCTGCACTTTGGGTAGTTTTGTTGTCATTATGTATATATCATTCATATTCTCTAGAAAAAGGTAAAAAAAAAAAAAAGTATGTAAACTGATGAGCATAATTGTATCAGTGCAAAGACCTCGTACCAACTGTCAAACACGGCAGTGGAGGGATGATGATTGCACTTGTTTTGCAGCCACAGGCCTTGAGCACCGTGCAGCTATTAAGTCTATCATGAACTCTACAAGCAATTCTACAAGTGAATAGCTAAACAAAGAATCGAGGTGTTGCAATTACCCATATTCCAAAAAATTCCACTCGATTGAAATGCTGTGGTAGGACGTTATGAGAGCTCCCAACTTTAAGTAACTCAGACAACATTGTGAAGAAAAGTGGGCCAAAATTCCTCCACAACCACGAGAGACTGAGAACATACAGAAAAACATCATTTAGAATTATTACTGCTAAAGATTGATCTACAACCTTCCCAACGTACTCAGTTTTCTACACACTCAGTTAAACCTCTGCAGAGGATTCAGAATGCAGCAGCACGACTGGTCTTCAACCAGCCCAAAAGAACTCATGTCAGTCCGCTGCTGGTCGCTCTTCCCTGGCTTCCAGTTGCAGCGCGCATCAAATTCAAAAGCTCTGCTTCTGGCTTACAAAACAATAACCCAAACGGCTCCTGTCTACCTTCACTCCTTAATCCACAGTTACGCTCTATCTGTGAAAGATGCCTAGTGCTCCCACCACAACATGGCACAAAATCCATAGCTAGATTCTTTTCCTCTGTTGTTCCCCGGTGGTGGAACGATCTACCGAAACACACAGCTTCTTTTTTAGATAAATAATAATAATTATTTAATGTGTTGTTCATGTAAAGTTGGATTCAACTCATAAGTCTAGTTAAGGACTAAATTATGTTCTTTTTCACATCAATGTATAAATCATCTTCACTAAAAAGTACAACTGATTCTTTCTGTTCTGTATTCACCGTCCTTTTCATCCCAGAAATGCCGCCATGGAGGGCTACATCCAGCAGTTCTTGTATTCTTACCGTTTCTTCTGCACTCCTGAACAATTACTGGAGTTTATCATGGACAAGTTCATCAGTGTTGCAAGGTAAAATACCTGGAGGAGCTCCTGATAACAGACACAGATTTGACCTTTTATTTAACATGAAGTCAAACCTCTTCAATGACATTAACACACGTGATATAAAACATTCAAAACAAATTGAATAATTTTTTTTTTTTGGTTTCTTTTCCTGGCCAGGGAGGGTCCAGATATGTCGGGGGACAGTGAAAGGATCTTCCATCGCAGTTTGGACCTGCTTCAGCTCTGGGTAACAGAATGTAAACCCGTTGACTTCACATCAAAGTCCAGCCTCATGGATATGTTGGAAAACTTTCTAAACACTGAGGTAAACACACACATGTTAATTTGTCACACTTTAATCTGGAGCTGATCAGTCATTGAGTTCACTGACGGCTTTTAAATTCCTTTCATTTTCCCACAGGTGATTCCTGTAGACAGCCAAGGTGAGGCCCTTCTCACTGCCCTCCGCAGCCGTCAAAGCACCACTACGCCACATCGAGTGAGAGGACGCCCGATCAGCTTTGATGAAGAGGATGACTCTGTGTGTTTGCGTTCATCTACGGAGGATCTTAATAAGAAAGTAGGTATTCTGCTTCTTGAAGCAACTTCGCTGTTTCTCATGACTTGTGGGAGTTTTTCCCACCTCATGAGCTCATGTCACTGTTATTTTCTCAATGTTGTTAAACAATATCCCTCATTAAGTTATTGATACAGCAGCTTTTAGTGTCATAGAAAAAAGAAGAACATGTTCTAGCCACTTTTCCAAATCTACTCTCGACTTTTCAGTGGCGGTTCTCCCGGGTGGTGGAACGCTCTCCCTCCATGTCTAAAGAGAAGACCTTCTCCATAGCTGCGGCCCTGCCCATGCCTTGCTACGGATCCCTGATGCAAGACCTCTCCAACATTTGCCTGCAGAGTGAAGAGCAGCTGCCATTCTGCCAAACGGACTTTAACACACAGCATATTGCCCAGCAGCTCACCCTCCTGCAGCAGGTACGCTCAGCCTCTCTGTATGTCACATAGTGTTGTTATCCGTTTTAGCCACTAGAGGGAGACATGTCTCTACAGATGGGCGGTTTGTGAACCTGAGATTTAACAAGTTGTTTCTCTTGTAATGTAGGAAATATTCCAAGGATGCCACCCGGTTCATTTCCTCAAATCTAGAATACAAGGAGTCAGGGACAAAGTCTTGAGCTCAAACAAGTGAGTACAATCAGTACAAAGGCTGCATCTTCTGTGATCTCCCCAAATAGCTCTTTTTTTTTTCAACCCATCTCTTTCAGCTCACCCACAGTACTCTTTGTGATTGAAATGTAGCGACTGTGAAGATTCAGCAAATGATTCATGCTTTTTAGAAATGATCAAACATTAAATGACCCCTCATGACCAGTTAAAGAATCTCCTTTTTGTTGAGCTTTGTTTGACTTTTTTTTTTAATGGCATTTCTAAGCTGTTTGTGATGTATTTTTCACTGAGTCAAGTCTTTTAAGTCAGTGTTCAACAGATAAAAACTGAAGTGTTTTTGTTTATATAGTTCCAATTAAAACCTTTACACAATTAATCAAAAAATCTCAGTGAATCTGAGCCATATATGATGTTATTGAAAGATATACTTGTTTGGCACATGCTGGTGAAAAATTGTACCGACAATTTAAAGCCACTGTCTTTTAATGACTGTGCAAACAGAAAGAGCATGCTGTTTAAATTCTAAAATTAAAGGCAAATTTTGCTTCATCTCCCTTTAAGTGTAGAAGTTTTTTTTTTTATCATTTTATTTCATTTTTATCTAAATATATTTTTTTTCTTTTTTTGTTTAATTCCCTTTCTTGTTTGTTTTTGTGAGATCCTAACTTTTGTGAGTTGGGGGTAAAAGTTAATTTGCCCTCGGACTTTGTTGTTATTGATTTTTTAATTTATTTTAATGGTTATATATATTTTTCTCAATAAATGAAAAAAGAATGAAGCAAAACATATTGAAATGTTTTGGAGGACCCATATTACATATAACTGAAGCATCTAACGATCTGTTAACTTATTAATGTGATTCCTTTACAATGTGTGATACAAATTTTACAATTGCAATACAACAACTTTATTTAAATTGATTCAATTTGACTAATCAGACTATTGAACTATTCAGTGATCACCTCCAGTATAGTTTATTTTATTTTCTATTCTTTGTTTTTGTGGATAAATCTATTTATGTGAATCTCTTAAAGTCAACTTGTGGGAGAAAGGGAAATATAAGTGTTACATACAAGTGATGGGTCATGGACATATACGTTTAAACTTCTGCCTACTCCTATTCAGACGTGTGAGGGAGTAGAAATGTAAAGGTTTAAAGAACGAGACAGTCAAACATGTTCCCACATTTACAGCGCGTCTATATCTGTTCTCCCCAACCAGGAATGTGTTTCCCCACATCCCACCAGCAGAGAGCAGCAGTGTGCTTGTACATGAGGGGACAGCATCCAACAGCTACCTTCAGCGGCTGCTCACATACGCCGACAGTGTCACTAACTGGATCTCTGCAGAAATAGTCATCTGCGACTCCGTCAAGGTGAGAGGAGACACACCTCGGGAAAGTAACAGGGTCAGGCGCAGAAAGAGTCAGATAACGACTTCAGACACATTTTCCTCATATGTCATTTCAGCCTCTGCTCTGAGTTTTATGGCTGAATGGTTCAAAGACAGGAAGGGATATTTTCTGTCTCGATGTCTTTCAATGTGATGAAAAAGTCGATGAAAGCTGAATTATGACTGTTATTTTAATTCTGTGGTTGCAACTCTACTTTCTCTTCTACTTTCCTGGAACCACTTGAGAAAACACTTAGGACCTCTGCAACCACTATTTCAGATATTTTAGCAATTCTATTACTTTCACTGCTTACGAACAAGTTGTCAGTCCACTCTGAAATGCTTTCAATGAAAACACTTCAGCTGCTCTCATGCTTTAGAACCTTTAACTGCTTCAGCTGTAAATGCAAATAAAAGCCATATTTTTCCTTTCTCACAGCCAGTGCAACACCTGTACTTTTCAGTACCAGTGACGTAAATGTGAAGTCTTGATGGACTGACTATCTAATTTTACTTGTGAATGTGCTTTGTTACGCAGTCAGCTGTTATACAGCACACAGAAACTTGATTCTGCATCTTTCTCGCTTTTCTTTTTTTTTTTTTTGTTCCTCTGTCTTTCAGACACAAGTTGCCTTGCTGACCAAGTATCTGTGGATCGGAAAACTCTGCTACGAATCCCGGAACTTCGCCACAGCCATGCAGGTCCTCGGAGGTCTGGAGAATGTGATTGTCAGGCAATTACCAGTAAGGCTGCGAGTTATAAAACTGCTCCTGACACAAATTCTAAGTTTTTCTAATAAGTCAGGTGCCCTGGAGCTAAATGTTTTTTTTCCCCCTTCTGTGATCGAGCTTGGATGGTATTTAATTAGTTTCACAAATGAGAAATTAACATTAATGAATTCAAATAAGATGTAGAGTGTGAGCGCGGTGAGGAAAAATGTGGGCATGAAAAGGAGTAATTAAAAAAACTCACAATTGAAGGCGTCGGTGCTGAGAAAATAGAAGAAATTTCCATATTTTCATCTCAAGGCAGGATATATTCACTGACTCTGGTATTGCATGATTTGCTTTCATTGTGGTGATGCTAAATAAAAGTACCTCCTCTTCTGCCTGCCAACAGGCTTGGAAACATCTGGCTTCCAAGGTGTGTGAGATCTTGGAGGAGCTACGAGCTGTGCAGGTGTGTGTGTGTGAGTGTTTGTAACAGTGGGCCGAGATGGCCACATATTGTGAAACTGGGCTGCGGGGCAAACAAATCAATAGATAAACAGCTTCAAGCAACATACCCTGTGCTGAGTGCTTACAACTGGCTGTCCTTCTGAAAAGTGCCCTTGAAAGAGCCTGATGCCTCAAACAACATGCATCACTTTCCAATTTTCGTATCTAACTGCTCCAGAACAACAGACAACCTAATAATCACATGAGTTACAAGTTCTTGATTTCGTTTTCCTTTGTTCTGTGTTGATAAATGGCTTCCTCCTCCCTCAGGTTTTTCTGAAGAGTGATGATTTGTGTCTTATGGGAAGAGAACACACAAAGAAGAAGCCCACACTGCCCTCAGTACACATCCTGGCTATGCATGTCCAGCAGCTGGAGATTGGTGCATTCACCCTCACGACCGGGGCTTACAAATGGAACAAACTCAGGTAGTCTTTGGTTGCAGAACGTGACGGGGAACCACGGTGGAGCGGGGTTCTACCTTTGTTCTGTTTGCAACCAACAGGAACTGATTCAGTGGTTCAGTGGGTCAATAAGTCAAAAGCATGAGTTATGTCAGGAAAATCCATGTTGTAGTTAAAGCTCTGAAGTTGTAAGGTTCCATAATTGTTTTCTTCTCGGCAGCTTCACATGACGTGATGTTTAACCCTGGAAATTCTTTTTGGCTGACTGGAGGCTGGTTTGGAGGCTTTATACATTAAACACTCTTCGGGCTGGTAGAACTTTCGTGGGGCTCCGGGAAATATTGTGTGATTGGACATTTGAGGTGGACGTGGTTAACGTAGAGAAGCAAAGTTTCACGTTAGACATCAAATAACCGGGTCAATCACTCATATGCATCGCGCATACAGCCACAGACGACCCCCCCCCCCACTCTCCTGCAGTAATCCCCGCCCCGTGTCAGACGAAGCTTCTCGTGGAGTACGAATTGACAAAAACAAACAAAACAAAGTTTTTTCTTGTTCTTGCGGCCTCGAGAACAAGAACAGAGTTCTCGCTTGTCGTGCAGTATGTAACAACAGTCAGCCACTGCGTAAAGCATTTGCAAATGTCTGTCTGTCTGTCTGTCTTGTATTTTCAAGCAACCCTCTGAAGAAACAGCAAACTTGACATTCAACAGACAATCTCTTCTCAGTTGTCATCATCAGTTCTCCAAGACGAGCAGCATTTTTTGTCTCCGATTCCTCCATGAGAACCCAGATGTGTATGACATGACTGGCAAACACAAAGAGCAACATTCTGTCTTTAGCTTGTTTTTTTGTTTTCTTCTTTTAAAAATCCAGACAGACTTACAGCACAAGCGGTTTGTTTGGAGGAGGGTGCGCCCTCCCCCTCACACTCTGGTCTGTCAAGCAAAATCTGGTCCTCTTGAGAACCGGGGGTCTTGTTTCATATGCAAGTCAGTCCTGATGCAGTCCAGTTATAGTGTTAAAGCGAATGGAGCATCTAGTCGACCAGAGAGAGAAAGTGTTGTAGAGCAACATGCTGGATGCCTCGCTGTCTCTCCTGCTGCTCAGACTGGAGAGATTCTTGTGAAAACCACATTAGGTTTGAACACCAAAGTGAAAACAGACCCCAAGGCTGCATACATTTGGTGATACCCCAGTGTTTCCTTTGGTGAAGGAGCTGACTGGAGGGGGAGGATTTCCGTTTCCAGTCCTTGCCAAATGATGAGCTGGATTTCCTTCCTCCTCCTGCTCTTTTTCTTCTCGGTTAGTGGTCGTTTTGGAGAATTTTGCCCCAAATTATTATCCTATCCTGATGTGAATGCACCCTTACACATGTATGTACTACAGCCCTCTTCTGTTGTACAATTACATGAAAAGATGTCTGCAATCCGTAAAAAAAAGAGGCAAAATTCTCAATAGTCACTCAAATAACTGGAGACTGAAAACAGTCATAATAAATAAAAATTTGCTGAATTATAATGTAGTGAAGTAAGACATTGTTTTTTTTTTAAATTTTAATTGAGTTGAAAAATAATAAAAAACAAACAAGCAAATCAGTCCTGGACCAATGAGAGCACTTTGCTGATGAGCAGTGGGCCAGAATACCTGCCGACAGGTGTAGAAGTCTGATGGAGAGATACAGAAATCACCTGATCGCCTCAAAGGATTGCTCAACAAAATATTAGCTTACGAGTGACATAACGTATATTAATTTCTCATATTTTGTTTTTAAAAAACATTTCTATTGAACCATGATTTTAAAAAACAATGTCATGATTTTCATGAAATGTTTTTTTATTAATTTAGCCAATTTCAGCTTATTTCTGTGACAGCCACAGATTATGCATCCTGACCGTCAGTGAAGTCATCTTTACAACCTCAATCGCATTTTTGTGTATCTTAAAAATGACAAAACTTCCTTAAGTGACAGTTTCACAAAAGTTTGTAGGTATTTTAAAAGGAAAATCGACATTTTTGTAGCCTTGATATTGTTGTTTTCATCTGCTGCTTTTAATTGTTTTCCTGTAGTCCAGTGTTGTTTGTTCACACATCTGAGTGAGTCACCATTATGCGTTTCCTTTGTCATTTACGGTATTTATTGACACATTTGTTGTTATACAAGCATTTACTGTTTTTTCTTTTTAAATTGTAGTTCCTGGTGTTGCTTTTGTGTTTCTTCCTGGAAAAACCTCTGAAAATGTACATTGCTGGTGTTTCCCCATGAGCGGAGAAAGTACTTACTCCAGGGTAGGAGCTAAAAATACTAAAGGACTTCTGAGAACTACAGTCGTCACAATGTCAACGCAAAATGGACTACTCCCTCCAACAGTTATGACGGTCTGATAGGGGCCTTGTGATCTGACCGTTTACAAGGAAATTGGTTACGTAACTTTTAAACAATCATCATCAGCTTATAATCAATTTCATTATTGTTTTGTTTATAAAGCAAAAGGAATTAATAGTAAAATCTGGAATAAAAACCTTTGCTGTTAACTTGAAAAGATCCTTTCTAGACAATTTTTTTTTTTTTTTTTTAAAGATAAATTGGGATTAATAAAGTATGCATTTTCAAAAATGAGATCTTTTGGATGATAACTGATCTCATTTCAGATACAGTTGTTTATCAATCAGACACCACAGTAACAATAGTGGCCCAAATATGTATGTGGACCCACAGTAAGTAGATATAAATTGCTCATTCTAACCCTGCGTTCACACCGGGCGCGAGTAAAATTACCTGTGAACACAGGGTAAGAGAATAAAAACATAACAGTTATTTTATAGTGTTTAAATACCAATAGAAAAGTTTTTAATTAGGCTATATGTTATATTTTTCTGTAATTTACCTTTAAATGTTGCTGCATGCTGCACCTTTTAAAAGTATAAAGTTATGAAAAGAACATTGCTCCTTCAGTTTTAGCTTGGAGCAAATTGTGTAGAGTTTCACTGGTCATGTGATGCTCATCAAACATGCATCCAGTCAGTGAAATTAACCTCCTTCCTGTTCCTGCAGAGACACAAAATACGGACTGTTAGTGTCATTATCCAAGAATTAGCTTTCTCTCTACAACCTGAATCTATTTATGACAAAGTCGGCCAACTCAGTAAGAGGACGTATTTTTATTGTGTCCTTCTCCTTCGCTTCAATATGGCTGACCAGATGCCGAGGTCACAACAAGTGGCAGTTGGATGGTAATGGCACAGCTGTTGAATTTGGGTTGCTGGTAGGGGTGCCAGCATTGCTCCAGATGGTGCCTGTGGGATAGGGTTTGATTGGGAAAAAGGTTTCTGGCCAGATGCTGAGAGGTGATTGGGTGTAGCCAGATGCTAGGGTCAGGAGATCTAGCAGAGAAAGGCAGAAATACAGCTGGTTACCGTGGACCGTGAGTCGTCCCAGCTTTCTCCAAATCAGGTCAGAGACATAGCCGATGATGCTGCTGAGAAGAAAATGATGCAGCTACTGAGTCCCTTCTCACATTGTCACTGTGTTCTCTCCCATCCCATGTTGGTTCCAGGAGCATTGCAAAGGTTGTGAGTCAGGTCCACGCCTTCCAGGAGGCTACGTACCCCTACAGCCCAGACCCGGACGTGCAGGACTACCTGCGCCGCCGCATCGCTCGCCTCGCCACCTCTGACATCCACCTCTTGGCTACCGACAGCGATGCCAACTTTCAGCAGTCCAGTGAGCGTCAAACACGCAGGATCCATGACACGCTGAGGAGGGTGAAGGCCAACTTCCAGTGACATTTCCCGTCCCACAACCTGGTCAACACCACATGTCCGAGCCCTGATGCTTCTGTTCCTCTGACACCGGAGTCTTGAGGACAAAAAACTTTTTATGATGTTAGATTAAGTTCTCCTTCACTTAAGTCAATGATAATAATAACTCACACTCCTCACAGTTGACTCCTCACATCTGTTTGATTCTGATATGAGCATTCCTGCATAGAGGCAAAAGTATTCATGTTTTAGCAATGATTCCTCCTCTGTTCACACTTTTGTGTCAAAAGCATGTGTTTAAGTTGTTATGGCCTTTATATTTTCATATCTGGACTAAACATGGCATCAAGGATAATCCCCAACAGGGAGAAGATGGGCAACACTGACAGACTACTGCAAGCACCTAAACTATGTTGTGAAAGCACAATGTTTTCAGAGTCCATCCTAATTTCTAAACGAAGAATATGGATATGACTGTTTATAACTCAGATCAACACTTTGTTTCCTAATTAAAATATCAGAACTGTTGAATTAAAGTAAAATTGTGCAAATATTTCTGTTTACTGGAGGATAGTTTTGCTAATCCTTTGACTGTTGCTGTTGCAAAGTGTCGTGTTTCATTCACTGTCATGTTGTTTAGGTTCCTACCTGGATGAACTGTAACATATTCAGTTATGTTAACTTTGCATTGCTGTCATGAAGTGAAAAGATTGACTGCAATTATTAATATTTTGGTTTATGACCCAGTAACTGCTAATGTAAGCATGCTAACATTAGCATTTAGCATAAAGCCCTGAAGCTTTTATGGTTAGCTTCAGAGAGCTGCTAGCATGGCTTCTTCTAAGGAGTGGAAACAAGATTCAAAGTCGCTACCAAGTCATTTGCAATAAAACAAGCTCACTATGAAAAAGCATTTTGAATCATTTTGAGGTGGATTTTACATGTCATCTGCATTGTAAGTTTTTTTTTTGTTTTGTTTTTTTCTGAATCTAGATTGCTGAATTAAACCTGGATGAAATCTTTTCCTCAGCTCTGCAGTGGTTATTGTTGGTTATAGCTCGGTAAACTACCAACAAAAGGCAATATCTTAACAGTGGAAGGTTTTTTTTAAGGTAAATTTGGGAAATGCCTCGTACAGTTAATCACAAGCGCCATCCCAAAGGTTTCCAAATCTCTAGAAAGTAGGCAGTACCCATGTTCACTTTGTTTTGCTGGAATATTTGCGTAGGAACATATTTTCACCCGGTTAATTAATTGAAAATGAGGTCAAGGCCTGAGTGATTTAAAATGTTATCTTCTTTAAAGCTGCCTATAGCCTAATGATAAAACGGCTTAAGAGAAAGTGTGACAATCATTTTAATCAGCTTGATCAAAAACAATATAGCAACCTATTATGTAATAATGGCCAATAACATAACAGCTGCCAGTGATGTAGAAAACTTGATAAAGCTAAAACTGTAATATGTTATGCTGTTGGTTGGTTATTAGCCTAAAATTTAATAATGTAGCCGATAATGTAATGATACATACATGAGTCGACATTTCTCAGGAATAGAACAGTTTTTGCACTTTTTGTGCAGTTTGCTCACATTTATATCGTTGGCTTTATTACATGACAAATAGTCAAAATGATCATGTTACTGGCGCTTATGTTATTGGCTATTATATCCTATATTCTACCAGGGATCAGCAACTCTGGTCCTTGAGCGACAGTGTCCTGCGGGGATTGCACGTCTCCCTGCAGCAACACCTGATTCAAATAAAATCCATCTCCAACAGCTTGTCAAGTTCTGCTCATGTCTCTTAACGATCCATTTATTTACAGGTGTGTTGCTGCAGGGAAACATCCAATAAATGGAAACCCAGCAGCTAATTTCCATGTAGGAGCCTCTTAACAGGTTAATCCAGTCAGATGAATTATTGAGATGAAATTAACTTGACATGGATGGATTGTGTCTGTCATAGAAAACAAATAGCATAATGCAGAGTACATCCATTTATTGGTTATATGAATGCTTAGACGAACATTACAGCCCATAGTTTCTGATTGTTAACCAATTAGGAATCTAAATGAGAATTACATGCCTAGAGTGATTAATTAATATCTAATACTGATTACAGTGAAGCAGTGCAATGTGGAATAAATGCATTTATTATTAACAGCGTGTGGTGAAGGGCAAAGAGACAAGCTTACAGTCGGGACCAAATCTTACCATTAAGTGATAGAACATAATGAGATGTCAGTGTGCAAAATGTCATTTTGAGGAATGATGTTCAGCCGGTGTCCATTTTTCCATTTCCCCGCCAGCTCTCTCTTTCTCCTCCACGGTTATGTGCCGTGAAACTCACGGAGATGGAATGTGACACGCTATGAAGATTTGCTTAATTTAGCCAAATAAATTACATTTTATAAGCCCTCTCTTGCCAAGGCGTATTATTGTCAAACAATAAACATGATAGAAAAGTGATATGGCAGGTGTGAGACATGGTTCCATCAACCAGGGAATGTGGGATTGGTGCAGCTGAAGCTTGAGCTTCCCTCCTCATACTGTTCAGCCAGTTTTTAATGTATGGTAATATTTTTATATGGCTTTGCTGTCTTTTTGTCTGGTTATTTGACTGCTACTTTATATATCGAGTCAGTGTACAAAATCTGACCACAATAGGCTTTTAATCACTTTTCCTCTGATTATTTGGAATAGTCTGGTCTATCTTGTCAAAGTTAACCTTTTGTAGCATATAAAAATAATTAATAAGGAGATATTGTCTTTAATCAAATTGGGCATTCAGATTTGATGAAAAGACTAAATGTGGAATGAAAACGTTTAAAGCTTTACTTATATTTACAGTTTGTACCTTTTAAATAATCCAGAATTAACCCCTTGAAGCCACTTGTTGTAAAACTGTAACAGATAGTTTCTGGTCTTTTATTTGCTTTGATTTAATTTTAACTTTTTTTTATTCATCTATTATTTTTCCCATCATATATAATGTCTTTTTACTCTTTGTTATTAATTTATTTAATATTTAGTTGTATCTGTTTGTATATTTGTTATTTCTTCCTTTTTTTTTTTTTACTGTACTGAACTAAACTAAAGAAGCCTGAGAGAAAGAGATGAAACATCTTTAGAAGAATCAAAAATAGAAATCCAGTTGCCTTTTTTCACGCTCTTACAAGCCTTTTGGATATTTTCTCTGAATAAATGTAATAGGGAATGCTATTCAAACTCTGTAGTTTATTGATTTAAAAATAAATAAATACTGGTTTAGTCATTTTGCCTAAATGCTTATTATGCATATAAGAATTATAATATATTATTAAAATAAATTCAGCTATTCTCAACTATTATGTAAAACTTTTATTTAGTTATTTTTTTCACACAGGCTATTGATTATTTCACTTAGTAAATTATCTGTTTGTTTTTTTAAAAGGTTTTTCATTTTAAACAGCAAGCTCCCTCTTTTTTTTAAAGCCTTAAAGCCCACAGCTGAACTTCGGTGGATTTTCACACTTTGGCGCCCCCTAGCGCCCCCCCATCCCATCTCTCTAGCCATGTTGACTCTCGCTCTGTCGCCATCTCTCTTTTTTCCCTTGCCCTGATAATGTTCTCTCTGGCTTCTTTCCTGAATCAGTGATGGTGCGTGTTCAAAGCCTCCATTGTGTTAGTATCCGGTTGCTAGTGAAGATTCTCAGCAGATTGTGGATGCAGGGCAAAGATGGCTCCAGGAATGGGCATGAATGTGTGTGCGGTTGGAATTAGTGTTGCTTTGTGACCATGAGGCAAAACTGCACAGAAACTTTACTGATAGCCTTCATCATGACAGAGTAAACAATCGCGTCTTTTAATGGCTTAAAATTCACCCACTCAGAACTAAACAGCAACGTTTTGCCTACAAACTGGAGAGGAATCTAATAGTGATGTGTCACGTGCAAAAGATCTGAGAGCCGATGCTTTGTAGTGAGTCAGAAGAACCGGCTCCCAGTTTTTACCTTTGGCTGCTTAGTTCTCAGTGCTCAGTAGTGATGTGTTGTTCATGAACGAGCCGGCTCAAACTGCTGATTGTAATGAACACGAGAGCCAATTCCTGTTTAAGAGCCAAATCTTTAGAAGGGGTGGCACTTTATTTTGATGGGTACATCATGGTCAATTACACTCAATTAAAGAGAAGGAGGATAATTGTAAGGAAAGAAGGGCCTGTTACAAGAATGGGAATATAATGGTACAGACCAGGTACACAGAGAGAGCTGGAATATAGATAGATAGATAGATAGATAGATAGATAGATAGATAGATAGATAGATAGATAGATAGATAGATAGATAGAT
>JBBBVU010000017.1:5768069-5785171 GCA_037177055.1 Atherinosoma microstoma
GATAGATAGATAGATAGATAGATAGATAGATAGATAGATAGATAGATAGATAGATAGATAGATAATTTATTGATCCCTTTATACTGCAAGTGCGTCGGAAAAAAGAGAAATTAGCAGATTAAAAGTGTTATGTTCAGACTTTATTCACTTGATTTGCTTGTTGTGGTTTTGTGTTAAATTGTTTGTTTAAAGGTTTGATTAAAATATTAAACATTAGTATATTTTCTAATTAAAAAGAAAAGCACAAGATAAAGTTCCTTAGATGAATAAATACTTAGATAAATAAGTGTAACCTGTGGCACCTGGTGGTTGGTGACTGCCTCTCTGATTGGAAGAGGAGTGCCTAAAGACAGGAAGTGTGGGGAGGGGCCAGGTGTTGTTTGAGGCTGGTGATGAGGTGGGCGTCATGTTGAGTGAGTTTGGTAAGCAATTCATTTTTTAACATCAAAGTGTTTTTTTTTTCTTTTAGCAATATTGCATATAGTTACTTTTTATGTTTCTTTTGATATTACAGTGTGGCCACGCAAGATTTTAAGAAATGCAGTGTTTTGCTCATAGAGCTTCTGTGCGTGTGGGGATCCCAACATGACAGGTGATATACGTAATTTTAGATGGTTTTTAGATGTGATTTATTAAAGATGTTAATTTTCTGGAATGTTTTGTTGTTTTTTTATTTCACAGTTGCTGGATGGTCATTGTCACTGTTTCTTGCTGTCCTATATTTGGGTTTAGTTTATAGTTTTGTTTGCCGTAGTCTGCCAGGCCCTATGGCCTGTTGAATGAGTTCTAGAAGTGCATCTGTAAGGCAGACTAACTACATTCTGTTTTTTTTGTTTTTTTTTTGTTTGTTTGGGTCACTCCCCAATCAAATTTACCTGGCCTTCATATAGCCTTTAAGCCCTAGACTTCCTGAAACCTGACTTTTGGAGTTGATGTGTTTTCACGAGTGAGATTTGCACTCTGTGTGCTTTGATGTGCCACTTATGGGTTTTTTCTCAGGTATTCCTGTTAAGCCTGTTACAGTTAGGAGTATGTGACTGGCCTGGGTTGAGCTGATGAGTTTGTAAAGCTGTGTCTAATAAATCTTTTTCTATACTTAAGTATTGAGTTGGTTTGAGTATTTCCTCTGCTACATAAGTAAATAATTGCTTACCAACAAATAACTAAGAATTGCTAAATTATACTAAAATAGAAGCACTGAGTGAAACTAAAGGATAAGCCATGGGAGCTGACTCTTCTAAGGGAGGCACTTTTTATTTTTTTTTATTTTTTTTATTTTTTAAAGAGCTGAAGTTCCCATTAATCTAACTGCATCAGACCCCAACATCTGAAATGGCCTCAAATTTATGATTAGGAAGATCAGGACGTGTTTGTTCATGATTCTTCACAGAAAACATTACTTCTTTACTTTCTCTTAATGTCTGTTTTGAGCTGTTAAAGAAAGTTTATTTGTAGTGTTACACTCAGGCACAACCATTTTCCAATAGCTTCTACTTATGAGCCACAAAAAGAAACTCACTGGATGAGTTCAGTCAGGGAATGGCTATAAACGAATAGATAGATAATGGAATAAAATCAGCTCTTCCTCTCGGACAGAGCAGAGGAAATGGGCCCGGTGAGCATGCAGCGTCCCGGTCATTTTTTTTTATTGTTATCTAACAGGATCAGGGCGCATCTTCAAAGCTGCCGAGATAAAGAGCCCCAACAGGCTGAATGGACTCCTACCTCCGCAGCGACTGATCGCCGATAAAGGAGACAACTTGGCCCAGCCTCTTATCTGCTTTGTAACAAAACTAAACGATCAGTTTAGTGTTATAGCCCCCCAGCTGCTGCAGGAGACCCACACAGAGCGAGAGGAGGAGAGCCAGTCAAAAAGGTTTGAGACGCTGTCTGTTGGAGAGAAGCTGTCGATGGAAGTGACACCTAATACACATAGCATGATCAATGTCAGCTTAAAATAGTGGTAAAAAAATGTCGCTCATAGATTCTGAGGGACACCAGCTGACATATGTCTTCTTTATCACGTTGAATATGAGTGTGACGTGTAATGTTTGCAGCCGTCGGTGTGACGCGCTCAATAAAAGGATTACTTAATGGTTTTCAATGGGTTTGTTTGCGCTCTCAGGCTCCCCCCATGCAGCTTCCTTAGCAGCTTGTTTTAGCATACTTACATGTGAACGCGCTTTAATTGTGTTGCTACTGTAATTCCTTTGATCTCTAATGTTTGAAGCGCCTGTGCCAAACGCTGGTTTCTTGGGTAGCTGGCGCCAGCACTCACCGGGGTATCAAAGACGTGTCAATACGAAACCGCTGGAGGATTGCTCTTCATTTGACTGCACAAGTGCCACCATGAAACCAAATGTGCTCAGTTGGGTTAAACGCCATTGTATCAAAAATGCCTTTTAAAGTTGGGTTTTACGCACAATATTGCCATTTCTGTTTGGTTGGTATCTTCTCAAAACTCATTGGGGATGCTTTCATTTGATTAAATAGCTTGCCTTACTCCCAGTTTTATGACTTCAAATGGGAAATTATCCACCATAAGCAGTTAATCTAAAAGCATGACGAGACATTTGGCATATTTGGGGGTAATTGAATCCATTCCTGATCACTATTGCATACTTCCTGTTTATACATATATTACATGGCTAAAACCACTTTTTTTTCCCCCCAAGATTAGCTTTTTATTATTAAAAGAAAAAACAAAACAAAAACAAGTCTCAGTTTCAGACAAGTTATCTAAAGTTCCAACTCAGTATCAGGACATAAACCAGGCTAAAAAAATGTCTGAGGAATACAAAATTTGGGGGTAAATAAAAGGGTGGGGGTTTCTGGTTAAGGGGAGGCAATTAGTCGAGTCACAGGCTGGACTTTTCTTTTCTTTTTTTTTTTTTTTTAGGAAAGAAGGCAGCTAAATAGAAAATTCGGAGACGAGTCATCTGATTATGAGAAGTGCATTTGTCTCCCTTGTAAGGAATAATTCTTTAACAGCCACACAGACAACTTGATCTCATGAAGAAGCATGAATAAAGAACCAATTTTGTCTTTGCAAGTCCAACAAATGAACGTACAATGTTTTAGGCCAGGCATAATTACACTTCTAATCAGGATTAGTAAAATGATGATATGGATTGCGTCATTAATTCATTTGGATTTGACTCAATTAAAATCGTTCTAAATCAAACAGGCCAGCCATTTGGTAACAGACTTATAACAAATAACCCACAGGTGGGGCAACAGTGTACAGCTCTGTTTTGAAATAAGATTTTTTTTTAAAGTGCAATGAATAGTAAATTACACTAATTTTAACTTATATATTTATGAAATTTATACCACTCCTACTACCGATTAGAGATGGGTCTACTATGTCTGTAAGTGGGTTGATGGTGGAGCTTAAACTACCAACTAACTTCAGTAGGGAGTAAAAAAGCCTCATTTATGACTTCAAAATGCAGCAAAGTAAGTAGCATGAGTGGGAAATGCATAAACTGCCTCAGTATATTGTTAGCAGCCACCTCCCACTGGAGAAGTCCATGTGATCTTGTGTGGTCTTAGAGAGAGTGCACAGTCTTCAGTCAGACTGCTTAAACGTGTAAAATGTTGCGATCCCAAAGATGCTTTAACCGTCTGAACTCAAGCTGTTATCAAATAGTCTTAGAATGAAATCAGTTCTTTTAACGCTTTCTCCCCGGAGCTTCACTTTATGCATGCAGGTCCCCACCTCGGGGGGTATTAGCTCAGCTGTTCCCCTCCAACCCGCCCCAGTTTCGCTCGTCTTAGGCTCAGGAGGAACTTCGCAGACTCGGTGGCGCCAGCTCCTCACACGCTCACAGGATATGTAAAGACTTCAATAACGAGCCATTATCCCCTAATCATCGGGATCGATCAGGCGTTAACAAGGGTCTCTACATATGCAAATCACAGCGGGCCGGGGCCCTATAAAAGCTAGCGCTTGGTTTGGGGAGCAGCCACAACATTATCCCTTTCGACATTACTTGGTTTTACGGGTCAATGAGCAGCACTGCCAACATGGTGAAGTACTTTTCTGTGGACTGGCTGGCCCAGAGCCATCATAGCACCGCGATGGTCCGCACAGATTCTGCGCCAACGTGCAAACCTCACGTTCCCTGCATGGTGCAGCCGAGCGCGCCGACTTATGGCAGAGGTTACCTGCAGGCAAAACCCAAACCATCCAAGCCTGCTCAGCAAGCAGAACAGGACCCCAGCTCGTGCTCACCTCTGCATTCAACAAACTGCTCTTCACCAAGTAAGTAATCTGAAACTCTTAACTTTAAATCAGGTCATCTTAACCGAATCATAAACTTATTCTTTTAGTAACCACTTCTTTTCTCTACAGTTTCAGAAGTCAGCGGATATTCCTCCGGGTATGAGAGCGAAGCCACTCTCTCCGTGGATGAAGGGTGCGAGGTGGAGAAAGACGGACCGCAGCGCCGCCTGCGCACAAAGTTCACCCCGGAGCAGGTCGGCAAACTAGAAAAGATCTTCAGCAAGCACAAATACCTGGATTCTGGAGAGAGGGTGAAGACGGCGCTGAAGCTCAGCCTCACAGAAACTCAGGTGAGACGAGGCTGAACAAACTGATTTAGTAGCCGAACAGTTCAATGAGAAGCAGGAGTCTCCTGGTGCGCAACTTTCTGGATCTTAACTGTATCTTTGCTTCTTCTTCTTAGGTGAGGACCTGGTTTCAAAACAGGAGGATGAAGCTGAAACGAGAAGTTCAGGACTACCTCGCTCCACAAATCCCGTCCGTGACTTTCCAGCCTCTGCCCGCGGTTCAGTTCCACGTAGTACCCGGACAACGACCCCAATACGCGGCCACCGGCCGGGCCCTTTACACGCTGCCCGTACCAGAGCTGTTCCTCCAGCGGCAGATGCCTCATCATCAGAGTCTTATGATCCAGCACCCGCATTTCTACTAACAAATAGAGACTTTTACTACTAAAACACTTTAAAAATGTGCAATCCAGATGTGTCTGTATATTTATAGGTGAAAGTTGTATATAATTACAGAAAATCTATTTATGAGTGAATAAAGTTTATCATCTAATGCAGACTTTGCCTGCACATTGTTTTTGTTTTGCACATGGCGCCGTTACTGAAGCAGTATCTTGCAGATATCCTAATCTTTATTGTGGGATTAGTTTCAAATGAATAGATCATCTTGTCTTTCATCCCATGAAGGAGGAGGGGCAGAGGGGGAGGTGTTTGAAGAAAGAACTGATAAAGCTGGCTAAAGGTTCTCATGACGGGTCACTGTATGGATCTCCTGATTTGGTTCCCTAATAATATCACCAGGAGATAGGACCAAAAGCCCAGCCGAACAGATCCATAAAAACAAATCATAATAAATTAGATCAGTGAGGAATTACAAACACAACAGTAAACATCAAATTCACGATAACGAGTCTACCCCCCCCCCAACCTACTCTGCCTCTGTCCAGGAGGACAACATGGTCTGCTCTTATAAGTCTTGTTTGTCCTCATTTCTGCACTTCAAAGGCCAGCTAACGTGGAGATCATGGTTGACAATTAGTCCTAATTAAGCTGCTCATTTATGGGGCCCAGACCTGGCTCCAGAGAGTCTGAGCTTGTGTGTGCCCAGAAGATCTGATCTCTGAAATCTACATGAGACGTCTGATGCATCAGATTTAAAAACCCGATTATGTGATGAGATGTGTGGATGGAAAGTTGATTTGCATGAAACTCTTGACACATTTGAATGTCTTGTAAATGGATATTTGTGCATCCAGGTCTGCAGAATAATAATACACTCCGAATTTCAAGTTTATGCTTCTAGGTTTCTCGGAAAGGGGGAGTGTGCCTCGAGGCAAATGTCTCATTCAAACAGCTCCACGAAGATCAAACCAAACTTTCTCACTTTCTGATGATGTTTTCTGATTGCGGTCACACCCACCGGGTCCCACCAATAACAAAAGCTTTATCACCAAGTTGCTTGATGCTCAAACAGCTGGGCGCCTTTGTCTGCGGCCCTTACGGTCTGGAAATATCTTCACCATGGGTCAAACATTTACTTATTTTGGCTTATTCAAAGCAAACCTCATGTAGCTGTCAGGCGCTTTTTGTCGTTTTGTGAACAAGAGAAGAGGTTTCTTATAGAGCTTTTAGGACAAAAACACACACAAGTAAGATTTTTAACTGATTGATGGTCTTTTATTCAGAGGCGGATGTTGCCCGGCGAGCCTTTATACAAGCATCATTTAGGGCAGAGATGCCAGGTAAATGATACTCAGACTTAGTGGCGCCAGAACATCTCAGACCGCCACAAACGTGTGAAAAACTACAACCCAGCCTCTATTAACCTCAATTACAACCACCAGCAAGTTTCTGACATTCCGTTGAGATTCCTGTGCATATGCTAATAAAGACGCCTGCCCCTCCTATAAAGAGGCTCAGAGTCTCAGGCCCATCAGTCATACAGTTTGGGTACATTATGGCAAACTTTTCTGTGGAATGGCTTTCCAAAAGTTACTATGAGGACTCTGAGCAGGCACAGGATGCAGCGCTTTATCCAAAAGTTCAGAGTGATGTGGAGGAATTTGCAAGAAGCCGATACTCCCCGACCTCTCCAAATAGTAAGTTCCCTGATAAACTTTGTTTTAAAGGACTGGGATCGACAGGCCTTTTGAGTGCCTATCGATTTTGAGTAAATTAATTAAATTGCACTGTTTTCCTTTCCAGACAGCTGCGGCTACACGTCTGGGTCCGAGAGCGAGATAGGAGAGGACAGTGAGGGGGAGAGCGCGCAGCAGCGGAGGATGAGGACCAAGTTCACCTCGGAGCAAATCAGCGAACTGGCACGCGCTTTCAGGAAACACAAATACCTGGGCGCGATGCAGAGGAGGAGGATCGCAGAGAAGCTCAACCTGTCCGAAACACAGGTAAGGATTGAGAAGTTTAGGATTTCTGCAGTTTGGATTTTTGGTCTCGTGATTTTTTGCAGAGATCCTTAATTTTTCTTTAAAGATGAAAACTCAGGCTCGTGTTCGGTTCGTGCTCTTTCTTCATATGTAACGTCTGTGTTGCCTTTCACAGGTTAAAACGTGGTTCCAGAACCGGAGGATGAAACTGAAACGAGAGGTCCAGGACACGCGACCCTGCCTCATAACGGTCTCCGCCGCTCTGCTGCCCCCATTTCTGTTTCAGCACCCCTTCCTGAGCGGACAGCTCCCAGCCGGCTGCAGCAGCAGCTCCACAGGACGTCCCTCCCCGCTGCTCTCCACCGCCCCCACCCTGCTGCCCCACCACACACACATTTCTACTGAAATGTCCTCTTTACTCCTGTCTAGAATCTAGATATCCCTCCATAACTCTCTTTAAAAGAGGGGTTTAAACTTGTAAATATGAGTGCTTTTGATGTTTCTGAAGCTCTATAAGTTTTAATATAAACGACATGATGTAAATGTTTGGTTTTAGGCCGCAAATAAAACAGAATTAAATACTTTGATTCACCTCTAAGGTTATTTTTTTTTTTTACTTTGAAACCTTTATTTGCACAATTCCTTGCAAAACATTTGTTGCGAATAAAGTTGTTTTAAGTGTCATCCACGAAAAGATGCCGGGGAGTTAAAGTAAACTTGTTTAGAGAATAAGTAACAGCGACGACATGAAAAGTTTATGGAATGGAAAATTGATGAATTTTAATCCAAAGCACCCCGACAGTGTTGAGTATAAACTCATATTAAAGTAACATGATCAGGGCCCGTGTGTTGCCATCTGTTGGGTAGCATTATAACTACCGATGACTATATTTTTCTATAAATAAATTAAAAAAAAAGCCTTCTGAGTCTTGTGAAAAGCCTTTTCTTTTGTTAGAAAAGGTGTCTCTGGCTGCTGCGGGCGAATATTTCCACCTGGTGTCCGGTGGCAGTGCTCCAAGCAGAACTCGCCCTCTGCTGCTTAGAGATTTGCATCTTCAAAGGGACATCAAAGCGGAGGTAACTGCGAGATCATTGAGATCCATTGCGCTCTTTTGTGTGACGACTGAACTCTTATCACTTACTTGAAAGCCGCAAAAGGACGGCGCCCTCCAGTCTGCATGAGGTGCGTATTGCCACACGTCAGAGTCATTAGTCAGGACGAGCTAAATGGGAGACTGATGGAGTCACTCTGTCATAAAGTTTCGGTGCCTTCACTTGTTCTGATGAATGTTGCTGACGATCTGACTCCCTTTTCTAGGTTGTTATGAGGATCTACTTTCTTTATCTCAGGGCTGCAGTCGATTAGGACCAAGAAGCACAATTATGAAAGGAGTTAATTCATCTTGAATGTATCAGTAGTTGATACAATGGCAGCATCCTGGACTGTGCGCACTGTGCAAAACTCTAAGCAGTGAAGGTTTCAGTCTGTAGCTGCAGCTCCTGATGCTAATAGAGACATGAGCATCAATAAATGATCCATTGTGAGGGGCAGATAATAGATGATCTGAATGACAATGAGTGTTTGGCTGATCCTTTTTGGATGAGGAGAGTGAGCAGGTGAAGAGGTGCAAACAGTCTGAGAAAAACTGCAGCAGAGTTTCTGTAAACAGGCTGGAGGCCAGGTTGGGTGAGGGGGAGGGGGTCAAGGGTCAAATCAAATTGTATTTTATTTTCTTATTTGGAACTCCGCCGAACTTTTTACCCAAATAACTTTATTTGGGAACTAGTAGTAGTGTAAACCTGAAACTTGGGCAAAAAAATAATATTTGTACTTAAAATGAATGATGAGCTTCACTTTGTAATGTTAAAAAAAACAATCACAAACCAACCAGAAACCTGGGTGTCAGGCCTGAATTTAAGCACCCTCATAAAGTCAGTTATAGTGAGGTCACTCTCACTTCAAGAATAAATGGCTCATGAGTTTATCATCAGCAGACTGGATTACTGTAACAGCCTATTTACACATCTGCCAACAAAAAGAAAGAGAGCTGCAGCTGATTCAGAGCATGGCTGCTCCAGTCCACACAGACATAAGAAGTAAATCATATCATTCCTGATCTCACTCTCTGTTTATTTTAAAATACTGCTGTTGGTCTATAAACATTAAATTATTTAGGACCAAAATAGATTTCAGACATTCAAGTATCTTCTGATCCTCAGGGTAAAACTTATTATTGTGTTTATTGTCTAAACCCTTTGGAAAACTCTTGTTTAAAACAAGTGCTGCATGAATCAAGTTATTATTTGAGTTTATTTTAGCCAGTGACCCCCATGGAAATGTAAGTTTCTGCTTGGACGTCACGAGTATTTTTCAGGTTCACCAAAAGAGCGAGGGCTTGAGACCAAAAGAAACAAAGACAACAAATATTGCAGAAGGCTGAGATATCTCCAGATACAGCTAACAAACAACAAAATGTAACTCATCAGAGCTTTCATTTCTTATCTAAAACCCTGGAAACTTTACATTTATTCAACTTCAGCAAGATACTCGTCATTTTTATTCTTCATCAGCTCAGTTGGGAAAGACTTGGTGTGTTTTATGCCGCGGCTTTGGCAAGTTTTTTTCTACTTCTGCCAAATCAGCTTTCAGAATTATATATTTTTTTTAAATCCAATGAATCGTGTCTTAACCCTTTCATGGATAGGGTTGTTACTATTTCTAATATATACATGAATGAGGATGGTATATTTCTCCCAGGACTTTATTACTCTCAGTGTTGTCTCAGTTGGTACTGAGCTTGGATGAAGGTCATCCTCTCACTCTGTTCCTTCAACTTGGAACAGGAAAAGACCGGATCTAAAGCTGCCCACCTTGATGCCATTAAGAGAATTTAAAGTTATTCTCAGGGGACCGGAGAAAGCATCTTTGAACTGCTCTTGTTTTTAGTGTTTTATCTATTTATTCTTAGATGTAGCCTGCTTTTGAGTTTTAAATGAACTCTAATCTACATTTTGTATAGAGTTGTCTGTAACTGAAACTAAATGTTTTGTCCATCCAAACATGTCTGTCTTGTAAATGAGACTGCGTGCCTCAATGGGACTACCTGTTTAAATCATTCATATATACATGCATTGTAATTACAAAGTTTACCTCTGTGTTAAAAAGGAAAAGAAATAAAAGAAACTGTATTATAGAAATAATATAATGTATTCTATAGAATAAAATGAATAAATAAAAAGTAAAATATAAATTATGACGCATTGTTTAGAACTTCCCACATGAAAAGGTTCATATTCTTTCAGCTTTTAACCTTTTGATGAACAAGAAGTTTAAATCAAACCCTTTACTTTGTTTTGCAGACATCCAAGAGATCCATTTTATCCACTACAGCCTGATTTAAACAAAATGGATTCCAACAGCTTGCAGAGTTCTGCACGACGACTCATTAATTTGAGACCAGCGTGTTGAAGGAAAGAAACAACAGAAAGCTGCAGGCGGTGGCCCTCGAGGACCTGAGCTGAAGAGCCCTGCTCTAAAGAGTGACTTTGCCCCGCTGGAAAGTTTTCAGATGAACAGGGAAGAGTTCAACCCCATTAAATGGCTTAAATGACATGTGCATTAATAGTGAAATAAGGATAATCTATTGGTCCCAGTTCTTATTGAGGTTAATTCTGACTTAGATTGAGCATTTCTTTAAAGTTTATCTAATATTTACTCATTGTTTACCAGGACCAAAATACTTTTCTCAGCAACAGTAGTCTGTATATAAAATTCTTTTAAAATAATCTCCTCTTATTATGGGATTAAAGTAGCAATACTGAGGCAATTTCCTAGGCACTGTTGCCCATAATAGTTGCCCAAAAAATTGCCTAGTGTATCACCACCCTAGGTTGTGAATTTGCAAAAAAAATAAAAATCTATAGCTTAAAAAAACTAAAAGCCCAGAATGCATTCATATCAAACACATAATTTAAGCAACAATGTCTTTATTCTTTGTCTTTAAAAATAAAGAAGACAAAAATACCAGAGACAAACAGATTCATATCATGTCATGACAAACAGAGACGATGGTTTAAAATCACAATCCGGCATTAAAACAAATTACAGACTGAAAATCAGTTTTCCTTTTTTAGCTCAAGCCAAGAAAGTTTGTGTGTGTGTTCAGCTTTGAGGTCAGCTGCCACGCGGAAAGCACGATGAAATGTCTGTTCAGTGGAAAACCTCTGCAGCCCCATTTTCCCATGCCTTATGCCTCTTTAAAGTTACATCTCAAAGAAGTATATGCATAGGAAAAAGGAACAGCGAGTGCACCGAGCTCTGCTGCCCCGTCGCCGAGCGCACGGACCTGCAAGGCAGGGATGACAAAAGGAAGAGAAGTTGTAATGTGAATACATGAAAAACAGAACGAAGAGCTCAGATTTTCTTTCTGCTGCCTCACAGGGAACAACAGCTGGCTTTAGTTACTGAATATGTAAAACTAAATCAAACTTTTATTCTATCTTTAAAAAAAAAACCAAAAAACATTTTTCAGGCAAAAGTTTTCTAAGTTTCCAAAATTTTGCTTTACATAAAAGAGAAAGTTCACAAAATGGAGAAGTTGTGAAGAGGACTTACCTCCTAAACATCCAGATGAGTCTCTCCTGGGAACGCACCTCCTGTTGGCCATTTATCCCTCCACGGGGACCTTGAAGATGTTTAGCAAAGACAGAGTAGCTGTTGTCTATGCTCACTCAGCATTTATTCTCTCTCCTTGGTTTCAAGTCATGGCAACACTCCTGTGAGGATGCCTCTGGAGAGAGAGAGAGAGAGAGAGATAGAGAGAGAGCGCGAGAGAGAGAGAGAGGGGAACATTTTGTTTTGCCACAGTGATACACATAACTCAGATTCCTTTACAAAGTTCATTGTCTGTTATGTCCAAGTCCTTCAGGTTAACAATGAACTTGTTACAGTTATTATCTCCTATCTGACACATGCTGCGGACGTCAGAAGCAGCGCACGGAAGAAGGGAAACATCCAGGACGACTTGTTCCTGCTGGTGGAGAAGTTTCTTATCTGCTTGGGTTTTTTTTTTTTTTTTTCTTTTCGCTCCCCTTCGTTATCCCAAAGGAGGGGCCCCCATGTGCTTACTAGCACTCAAGGTCTCCAGACAAGGACTCTCAGGGTGTGCTGAAGTGAGATACTGACACGAGCGCACACACCTACACCCATAAGCTGCGCGGTGTAGTGGGAGTGTTATGGCATGTCAAGGCCAGTGCAAGCAGCTGAAAATGAAACTGTGCTCTTTCATCTGAACCTTGTGCAGCATAGAGAGTTACAGTCATATATCACAGTTTGGTCATGGAGCATCTGTCTTAGATGAGCCTGACGGTCCAGCTGAGGTCACCTTACAACCCATGATATGACCCCATTTACAGGACAGTTAAAAAGCCTTCAGCAACTCATCTTTTTTTATATATAGTGCAAGAAAAATGGGAAATAATTAAAGTGATTTATTCAAACGTGTGTAAACGTGAATAGAAAGATGGTACAAAAGACAAAAATAAAGCTTGTGCTATTCTTTTGTTAAGAGGATCCCAACCTGCTTCAGTAATGTTCGGGGAGGAATTATCCCTTCCTAAGAGCTGCTGTCACTGATTTTCAGTCCAGTTCTCGTGTCATCTGGCATGTCATTAGGAGGAGTTGTGGCCCAGTGGTTACAGAGGTGGGCTTCAAGTCCACAGTCTGGCAGCAGAGGTGGCCCCTCAAAGCAAGGCCCTTAACCTCCCAACTGCTCCCTAGGCTGCTGAATTATGGCAGCCTACTGCTCTCTTGAATGAAGAGTCTAATTTCCCATTTGGGATGAAAATGTAAAAATGATTATGATGCCTCAGCCTTTTCTCCCTGCTTCCCTAACGCAACCCTTTAAAACCAGAGGTCCTCCAATTGGGGGACTTTGAGAACCGACGTGTCAAACTGCCAAAATGGCTGAGAATAACTTTATTGCCCCGCTTGTGGCAATTCATCTCAGGCTTTCATCCCAGCTGCATCCATGAATTGATCAACAACAATCAAATTCCCGCGTTCTCCATTAAACATAAAAGCATACCAACAAATAAAAAAAAAAAGAAATTAGTGCAGTAGATTCAGAGATTATTTACAACAATGTGTAATTATAAAAATGATAAAAACCCAGTGATTAGAAGGAGCATAAAACCCGAGTCATAAAAAAGCAGATGGTCTTGACATACTTTACTATGATTTTAGCTGTTTAGAGCCACAGCTGCATCACTTTAAGGGGATATGTTAATATTTGTGATGTTAGAATTAACACATTAATGCAAAGAGATTAATTTATAGAATTAACATAAACATATTTTTTAATGCATTAACTCATGTGCAGGATGACTGAATGACAACTGCCAGTCAGTCGCCGCATCTGACATTCTGGTCCATACTCCTTACCAGTTATAAGCAGTAATGCACTGAATTGTTGCATTCCAACCGCCAAGAAAACATGAAGAAAAAGAAGAAGTCATGTTATGTCTGATTGTGAGCCGAGCAGGCTTGAAGAATCTGAAAATGTTCTTGACCCTTTAGACAGAAGTTTAACAATTAAAAAAAACTAAGATGGAACAGTCAATGAAAATGCTGTCATTAGCAGACGGTAGCGAAGTAAATTTTAATTTCACCGAAACGTCTCTAGTGTAAAGTAGTCTACCACCATATCATAAGAGAGAGTGGTAGCGTAGTGCCAACAGAGGTAAACCACTCTGAGCCCCCCTGAGTAAGGCTCATAACCTACAGCTGCTCCCCAAGTGCTGAATCATTGCAGCCCACGGCTCTTTAGTTCGTCTAGAAACGGGTCCAATGCAGAGCTGAATTTCCCAATTGAGATTTTAAAGTACATATTATCATTATCTCAACCCCAGGCTGACATTTGTTTCAGCTGCACGTTCAGGTGGAACACCTAGCAGACTGGTGTTTATATTTTGGAATGTGATTAATCCACAGCTATCCTGTCTTTAAACAGATTAATTGCAAGTAGAATTTTTTGTTTTTATTTGTAACATCTAATATGTACACATCCTACAAATAGACCTTGTGGTTGCAGAGATATATTCATTTTCCCCATATGTGATTTTGAAACACAGGACTTAAACATGGGCACACGGCTCATAGAGGTTAAGAATGGCTCCTTGATAGCCATCCTTCCATGCAGACCATTTCTGATGAGGCTTCAGTGATCAATACATGCATCAACTGAAGGTCCAGATGCATCTCTCTGGTCCTGTGACAGGTCTGTGTTGGAATTTTCTTCATATTTCTTGAGGACAAACGTCAAGATAGTGTTTAGGCCTGACACTTCTTCTTTTGTCCTCCACTTGTGTGTGTGTGTATGTGTGTGTGTTCCTATGTATTACATTTCTTAAAGACACACATCACAACATGCCATAATATGCCAAGCTTTTAACTAATGGCTCTTTGGGAATCACATTGTTAATGGAAAAAGAATATTTTCTATCCATCAAACTATGTTATCTTTGGCATTTTTCATAGCAACAAAAGAAATGGAAACAAATGACGTGTCTTTGCAGCGGGCTGCTACTGGCAGAGTGTCTAAATACACAATTTAGGATTGGTTTTTTTTTTACAAGATGACTGTTATATATAGACAGAAGTTAGGTGCCATTTTTCTTGGGCTGGAGCCTAAAAAGGCCAGTAATGAATGGCTAACATGGTCAGGTGCAGGGAGCGGACTGAAAATAAGTAAAAAAGCAGTTGATGACCTTCAGAAAGACTGGAGAGTTGTTGCTTAAGACTTCTTTGAATGACTATCAGAAGTCAAGTTCTTAGGAAGTGAATGAAATATTTCAGAAATGAAAGGTAGATCAAGATTTTTGCAAAGTATTGTTTGCAAAAAATAAAAAGTGTATAGTACAGAGTTTGTTCAAGTCGTAAAGTGACCTTGCAAGCTAATCATGTCCCCCGTGTAAGTATTTGGTGCATTATGAAGAAAGAAACAAAGAAAGAAAGAAAAAAGAAAGACACAGAAATGGAGGCCAAGAGTGATTCAAAGGCTAAAATCCCACATTGGATAAAACCACTTATATAAAGTTGGTAATAATGGGCAATGCAAGTTGCATAATGTAAAAATCATTTGAAGCATTGACTCTATGTGGGTGTTTAGCTTCGGTCAGCTCCCACTCTTCCACTGAGACATGACTCTAAATCTTCCACCCCACCCTTTGGTGAAAGCATTCTCAAACCTGAGAGCAGACTGAGGTCAAACATGATTTGTATACGGCATAATGTGAATGTAGAAATGTCTTTTATGCATTTACAATAACAATTTGGGACTAGTTTTCTGTGTTTGGCAGTTCACGAGTTTTTATGGGGAGAGAAACACAAAACCATTTGTTCAAGGTCTGATGAGCAGCAGAAGCATATTTGTGTGCTGTTTACAGAATATGCGGCAGTCATGTAGGGCCTGTCAACTCTCTGATCAATAAATGCCTTAAATCCGAAGTGCAGGATCCACCCTCATTTACTCCGTCTGATCTGCAAAACAAATGGCTTAAAAATAAGGCAAACAAGTTTTCCTCAGCAGTCCTCCCTGCATCAGGCCGTCAGACTCATTTCCACCGTGTCCCAGGAGGGCCAGCTTTTTAATTGGGTACACTTCAACATGAAGCTTTTAAAATCCACTCTTGTTTTTCTGCACGGTGTTTTTCATTTAAGCAAGGCAAAATTTGCAGAGTTAAGCAGAAATGTCTCACGCCAGTAGGGAAAAAAGGGCAACAATAGCTGCTTGTTCATCAGAACACATCTGCCACCATGCAGGAGTGAGTTCACTCAGCACATTTCAGGGGTACAACGTGCTTCTTGACACTTTGACAGGATGAGGGTACGCTATTTCCTGGATCACAAAGCAACAAACAACTGTAAGTCTTTAGGCTTGAACTGGGATTTTGGGAGATCTGTCATGTTCATTAGCAACGAACAGTGTTAAGGTGCAACCTGCAAACACCGTGGTTGAATCAGAAATATGTTCTGTGCAGGTTTATGTGTCTGAGGGAAAGAATATTTCTGACTCTCCTAATGCTAATGGACGACATGTGGCTTGTTATTAGCTGTGTTGGGCACGTTACTTTGAAAAAGTAATTAATTACAGTTACTGGTTACTTCTCCCTAAAAGTAACTGCGTTAGTACCGGAGTTACAGCATTATAAAATTAACTAATTACTTGAGAAGTAATTATTCAGTTACTGTTTTTAAAAAGTTCAAATATGTCGCCTTTAATGGAACTTCCTGTGTACCTTGTTTGTGTGCTCAGTAACACCGTTAGCTCTTCCAGCTGCACTCCCAAAGTGTTATTCTCTACTGTTTGTTCTTTCCACACCATATAACAGTTAACACACTCTCCTTCTGGTTTACCATTTTTTTGAGGGAACCTTCTGGCTTTCATTTTTTGCTACGTTCACAACACTCATTAGGCTTTTCTGTGCTTAGCATGGCTGCTAGCTCTCTCCATCTCCTGCCTTCTCTTGCTTGGTGTGTCAGATATTCAGCTACTCCTCTGCCTCCTTTAACCATAACAGTACATGTAATAAATGTAGCTTTTTCATAGCTACGGAGGCGAGGCTCTGTGGAGAAGAACCCGGTAGCTAGCCAGGCCCCTGTAGCCGGTGAGGAGCCACTTAGGAGGCAAACTCACTTAGCCGTCCCTCAGCAGCCCCCCGCTCAGTCGGAGTGTGAGTTTGCTAAGACCATGTCGGACTCTGGACCCCTGCCAAACCTAGTCAGCGATGACATGTTTAGCCGCATGTCATCTTTTAACCGCTGGTATTTAGGTGGTGTCAACAACGTGGGAAAACCTGGTCTTATTAGGAGAGACAGCATCCATCCTACTTTGGAAAGAGCAGCTCTCATATCTAGCAATATGGACCATTTTATTAGTCATCCAAACCAATGACAACCCAGAGTTGAGACCAGGAAGCAGAGTTGTAGTCTTACACACTTACTGCAGTCTCCCACCCGCTGTCACCCTCCCACATACCCATACTGACGGAGTCTGAACAAAAGAATAAAACCATTAAATGTGACTTGCTGAATATCAGGTCTCTTTCATCTAAGTCTCTGTTAGTGAATGACCTGATTGGTGATCATCATATTGATCTATTCTGTCTTACAGAGACCTGGCTGCAGCAGGAGGATCATGTTAG